>VWZF01007212.1:1609384-1773272 GCA_013396755.1 Sclerurus mexicanus | reverse complement strand
CGGGGGGTCCCGGGGGTCGCAGCCCCGCGGCGGGAGGGCCCGAGGGGCGGCCGGTGGGTCCGGCCGGGCCTGGCACACCCCGGGTCGGGGAGCGGGCGATCTCCGGCGACGGGGAGTCTCCTGGAGCGGTTTGGGCAAGGAGCAGTGGGCGCAGGTGGGAGGAGGGGAAGTTCAGGCTGGGTATTCCGGGGGTTTCGCTGCTGCTGGTGGTGAGAGGCTGGAACGGGCTGCCCAGGGAGGCTGTGGGTGCCCCAACCGTGGCAGCGCTCGAAGCCAGGTTGGATAGGGCCTTGAGCAACCTGGTGTAGAGGGAGGTGCCCCAGACCATGGCAGCGGGGGTGGGACTGGGTGGTCTTTGAGGTCCCTGCCAACCCTTAACATTCTGCGATTCTGTGTTTGCGTTTTTTTACAAAAGGGGAAATGCTCCATGAAGTCACGTCCTGGCATTGCCCGGGTTGGTCACTGGAGGGTTCCACACCTGCTGCTGGTCTTGTCTTTCATAGTCACTGCATGCGTGGGCACGGAAAAAGCAGGGAAGTGGCAATTCTGCCATGGGTCTGTCAGAAATGGTGAGAGTTGGGGCACATTTGTCAGGAGAGGCTGTTGGAAAACACTGGGAATTTTGGGAGTCCCAGTCTCTGACCTGAGATGTCTCCCTGCTGTCCCTCCTGTGCTATGGAAGAAAAACTCAAATCCTCAGCCAAGTCTCTGGTCAAAAGTCATGAGAAAAGTGAAATCTCGGTCTTTAAAAATAGCAGCTTGGAATAATACATTTTATGTTACTTGGTTTTGACTCTATAATTTTTATCTTTGGTATGCTCAAGCTTTTCTCCAAAACCCAAAGGGAAATAACAAAACTTTCTTAATGAAAGCTGAGATTTAACATCTAATCATCTTCCCCTTGAGAAGCTGATGTTTTAGGAGCACCAACTTAGGTTGAACTAGGAAGTTTGGACCATAGTGCTTTTTTCCTAGTGGAACTGTGAAGAAATCTGACTGAGGGAAACTACAGGCCCAAGACCAGTAGAGAAGTCTGTGAAGGGACAAAATCCATGGAAGAAATGAAATCAAAGAAAGAGATGAGATATGTGAAGACCTGGCCAGTTGAAGTGGATACCTTGGCCCTCTTCAGAGGTGTTAGAAGGTATTTGGCCAGTAACAGCCAACACATTCTTACACCAGAGGGAGAGGTTGGAAAGAGCTTTGTTGTTGACCTCTGCCTAGGTGTGGCTACAGGGTTAAATTCAACATTGGTGTCCCAGAGAGGGGAATGTTGATTTTTTGTTCCTTAACTCACCCACCATTGCTGGAGAAGACAATGCTTGTGGTTTAGCCACTTCACTTCTGTATATCCTCTGACCTTCACTGCTCCATCTTTTCAGCATTCCTGAGTTCTTCCTCAGTCCTCCACAGATGTCATCACTGAATCTGTAATTCAAAGTTTTGGGTAAAGATGACAGGAACAGTACAAAGAGCAGCACATATCCTGTGAAGGCACCTGAAAGTGAACTCTAAAGATCAAGACAAGGTTTTCTGTAAGGTAAAGTTGATCACCATCCTTTCCTGACCTGTGCCTCAGTGTCTGGAGCAGAAGGGGGAGGCAAAAACCCCTTCCTGCTGTATCTGTTGGAGCCACTGTCCCTCCAGCTGCTGGCCCTGCCAGAGTGTTCTCACACCTCCTGGAGAGCCTGGCTGCCATCGTCAGTCACTGCTTTTGTTACCTGCATCTGGCCTGCTGCTCCCACACACTGGAGTATGTCTGTGATGAAAGAAATGCAGAATCCCTTTCCTTTAGCTGGTCAATGTCGTATGGACAAGTGGCTCTGCGTACCCACCTGTGGTAGAAAAGGGTCTCGGGATTGCAGCTTCCCTCTCTCATTTCAATTAAATACTCTCAGGGAGTAAGAGTAATGTCTGTGGCTCAAAAGAACCTAAAAGACAACTTTTAGGAGGTACATACAGCTGTATTAATTGTATTGAACATTCTCCCCTTCCACCCTTCATACGCATAGTGTCCTTCCTTGTTGGAGGAGGTATGCTAACAGAAATACAAAGAGCTGGAGGAAGAAACTCAGTATTGTTGGGATGGTACAGACCCTGGCTCCTGTGCCAGGGAGGAGCTGGGATGAGACATCTGAAAGTTGGGATCCCAGGTGACATAAAGGTGTTGAAGGGGAATGATTCAGAATCCCACATGTGAGCATGCCTCAGCCAGATCCTAGCCCATGTGTGTAAAGTTCCTGGAGCAGTTTCTACTCCTGTCCTCCTTTGTCACCTATGGCTTTCCTAGTTATAGGGAAGAACTTCTAAGCTTTTCCTAGTCACCAGGAAGGGACCTGTGGCTAGCAGACCTTCCTCCCTATGCTGCAGTAAGGAAACAAGGAATCAGGAAAGGGGTAATGGTACCAGCTTTGTCAGTCTTTCATGAACTAAGCCCTGATTTGGGTCCTGATCCTATTCCACACCTGTATGAGAGAGGGCAGATTTAATAATCCAAATAAGCATGCAGCTTTTTGAGCAATTAGACAAATCAACTGGTAAATACATTTGTAACAGGTGACTCTATTATAATAACAGGAGTACGCATTCATCATATTCAGGCATCTTCAAAGTGTCCCAAAAGTAGAGAATAAATGCAACAATTCAGCTATAAAAGGTGAAAAACTTATAAACACTCAGAAGAGGAATTTTAAAGACAAATTTTGGCAAACTTAAATGCAGTTGCTGTAATATCAGCCAAGTTACTGAAGTACAGGCATAATGCATAACTGTTCAGAATGTGTACAATTCTGACTGTATTGTAATTCAAACAACTTACTGTTGTAGAGACCCACAAATGTTGCAGAAACACTTCTTAGTTATTGTGACAGTTTAGAAAACTGAGGAGACCCATCACTCTTTATCAAAAACAACCGATGAAGTGACCAATGTGGAATGTGTTGAACAGGTGCTATCTCTAAGTGTAAGAAAAGTGTCTTGGGACATTTTAAACTAAATATAAGTGCTTGAACAGCAAGAAACACTTCCATTTTCTAGGTCAGGAAAGTTAAAAAAGAAAAAAAAACCTTCAATTTATCATTTATGGCCTGACTAGAACTAATAGAACTTTGGGTAATTTTTCTTTCTCTCTCTCTTCTTTTTCTTTTCCATTTTACCTTAGAGGAGAATGGGTCAGAAAGTCCAGATCTGAATAATAGGAAGGAACTCTCATTAAGAGCTTAGATTATTTGATAATAACAATGTGAGGCTGCTTCAGCACAGCTGAAATGTTACAAAATATTACAGAAAATTCTGGAGAGTTGGTTTAGCAGTCAAAGTTGCATGACGAAGTTAATAATTTGATTCCCTCCTATTGGGTGTGTATGTATGTATACTTTTCTTCTGCGCCAAAATTGAGGTTACTGGAAACAAACCAACTAACAACAAAGAACAAAAGAAAAAAGAATAATTTAGAGCAATGGCATTTTCTGCAGTACCAGCTAAATAAATGCTTGAACAGGCACCTGGATATGTTTACAACTTCCAAATGATGAGATATGGATGAAAGACAACCAACAATCCTTAAACAGCATTTCTAGAAAGCATTCAACACATCGTAAGCAAATTACACTGTCCCGAGATTCCATCACTTCATGCAGAGGATGGTTCCTGCATAAGCAGAGGAGTGGAATATGGAAAGCCAAAACTTGACTGGAGTTGCAACTGAAAGACAACACGAAGGGCAACAAAAAGAGCTTCCACAGGTGAATTGTCAGCAAAAGGAAGACAAGGGAAAATGCAGGCCTGCTGCAGAATTGAATCATTGAACTGCCCATAAAGGTCAAGAAGAAGGAAAAGGATGAGATGCTCAAGGACTCCTTCACCTTGGGCTTTACAGGCAAAAAACCCTTCCACATCTCTCGAGCTTCTGTGGCTCATAGCAGGGTTTGGTGTGGGAGGGAGACTACTCACAGAAAGCTGGGTGTCCACTGGACCAGGTAGCTTGCATTTGAGTGTTGAGGGAGCTGGCCAGTCTTACTGTATGCTCATTCCCTATGACATTTGAAAGGCTGTGGCATTTGGAAGACTGCAGATGACTGAAGAAAAGAAAAATGTTACGCCTTTAAGTTCAGTTGTGTCTGACTCTATGTCACTGACTTTGTCACTGACTAGGGGATAGCAGAGTATGCCATTTAACTTCTCTTTGTTCAGGCTTTTGGTAGGCTTCCTCAATAACCTTTTAACTGGGGAGATGTGGATGGAATGGGCAGACTTCATGTGTGAAAAACTGGCTGTGCCACCAGGCTTGAAGGGTAGTGTCTTGTTGGTTTGAAGTCTGACTGGTGCTCAGTTAGGAGGAATCAGGGATGAATACAGTAGCAAATGCTGTTTGATATATTCACCACTCAGTGTGTGGGAGAGAATGCACCCTCAGCAAGTTTTCAGCTCATCTCCATGCCAAGGTGGGGGGATCAGTTGATACACTGGAGACCACAGCTGCCATTCAGAGTAGCCTTGGCAAGCTGCAGGAGTGGGCCAGTGAGAGACTTGTGATGGTCAACAGAGCCAAGTACAAAATCCTGACTGTGGGACAGACTATCCTCGTAGAACGCTACAGGCTGAGAACCAACTGGCTTGGGAGTAGCCCAGCAGAAAAGGACCTGGCCATCCTGTTGGACAAAAGAAATTCCTTGTGGAAGTTCAACACCTACAGGGCTGCACTATGGGTATACCCAGCAGGTATGTGCTCTCTGTGCAACACCGGCGAGGCCACTTTGGATACCCACTGACCAACCTGGGGTCCTCCTGCAACAGCCAGGTCAGTGGAGGCTGCTCATGTGGTAGGGGCTGTATGAGGAAGTGGGTTTGGCTACACCTGGGTCTAATTACAGTGTTCACCTTTACAGAGGGAATTATAGGGAAGGTAGCACAAAGCTTCTCTCTGAGATGAGCACCAACAGGACAACAGAGAAAAGTGAGAAGCTGCACCCAGAGATATTCCAATTGTGTGTAAGAAAACAAAAGTTCAAAAGTAAGAGTAGTCAAGTAGTGAAACGCTTTCCCAGAGTGGCTGTGGACCTTCCATTCATGGAGATACAACTTGGACAAGGCTTTGAGCAACCTAGTTTTGCTTTGAAGACAGCCCTGTTTGGAGCAGGAGGTTAAATCAGTGACCTGCAACTTTAATTTTGCTGTGATTATAAATACAATTCCTAGAAGAATCCTTGTGGTATGGGTAGAAGAGTGCTATCATGTCTCCGGAGTTACTATACTGTGTCCCATAGCTTCAGTAAGGTCATCGTGTTGCCTTGTAGATGAGCTCACGTGGCAAGGGTGAGAGCAGTAGTGCAATTGTTGCAACCTAATTAAATATTAGGTAATCACACTGTGTCTTCCGTCCACCAAACTCATGTACGTACACTGATGTTGACCCTTGCACTCTCCTGGGCAATCACAGCATGGTCACAAAGATAAATGTCAGAAAGTGCTGAGAAATCCCATGTGGTACAGAACGTCCTGTTTAATACAGGGTGTGTTGGATTTTCACTTGGCCAATGCAATTCTCATAGAAAAGCATATATGGCATGGTTTCCCTGTATTTCTGTTGCCATAGGTGTCTTTCCGGATGTGCAGGATGTCATATACTGGAAAAACTGAGACTTCCCTATATGGGCAGATAAAACATGCATGTGTGAGAGGTGCAATGCCAGACTCGTACATACTGTGCAACTTCTCTGAGCATATACAGCAAGACAATATTGCATATGCTGTGAATCTAACATGGAGACATGCTTTGCATGCATGATTTATCTGTCTGGGACTATCCTAGATATCTTGTAAAATCTGTCTGAGCATACTGTGATATAGCAGTCATTTTCAGATCTATTAGGAAGTTATGCGTAGACAGGATTTGGAAAGACAGTAGGCCACCATGTCAGTGCTTCAACAGACTTGCAGCAAACAGAATAAGAGCGTGCTTGCACTTTTTTTTTTTTCTCCACATCTTGATAGGCATAAATGTTCAATCTTTATGAAATCCCCTTCTGACTACTGTGTGCAGCAGGAGCTGGCAGGTGTTCCACAAAAAAGCCTATCACTGATTTTGTCCCATGAAGCTTTCTATGCTCGTTGTTTAGAGTGTCTCCTGTGGTCTGTGTTCCTTAATATTAGTGTGTCAATTTCTTGTCTGGGTCTCAGATGGGTTGTTGGTGTTTTCATGTGAGATTAGATTTATCCTTCTATTGTTGCAGTTATTTTACTTTTCCTACTTGAGAGCCACTCCCCTGCCTTTTACTTCTTGCTGGCTCTCAGGGCAATTGTTATTTCAGACTTGTTAATTGTGTCTGCCAACTCCCACATAGCTCCTAGAGTCTAGCCCTGAGTGGGGTAACACAACACCTTCTATTGCCTATCCTTTGAATTAGGACCTGTCTCTCCCAGAATGACATGTACATTAGTCCTTTCTCGATAGGACTTCTATTTTCTTTGGAGGGTTATACTGCAAAGAGCTCTCACACCTGGAACTAAATGTTCAAGACCAGGCATGTAGACTGTGGTATCTCATCGACACTTGAATGGGCAGAGAGGGGAAATTATTACGTAATCACCAGATTACATCTTAACATTAAGTTTGTGAATAGCTCCCTGGAGCCCTGGGATTACTTAGTAATTTTTTTCTTCTTCTTAATCAGGAATATATGATTTTCCAAGTCCGTGTTTAAAAAAGCAAGTGAACCAGACCCTCCTCATTTGCTTTGGGCAAGAGCTTAACGGTTAGTGTCACAAGAATGTCATTGCACTACTATGTAAGTGCCCCTTATTTTAAGAGAAATCACTAGTTTTTGTTCCAACTGTACCTTTACTTAAAATACCTGTTTATGTACAAGCTTCTCCATCTTTGTTGGTGCATAGTACTAACATCAGAAATAAGGAGCCAAAAAATTAGAGAAGATTCCTTTGTGTGGCTCTGTACATTTATATACTAAAAAGTCTTCGCCACTTCATCTAATTTGTAACTGTTTGCAGGTACATCAGCTCTGGCCCTTGCTCTCAGGCTTAAGACCTCATAAAATTTCAAATAGCTACTGTAATAAAGAACCTAAGACACCACCGATAATCCTGCCCAAAAATAGTTTTTCTGCATGCTGTAAAAAGAGTTTTATTCTTGAACTAGACTGGCCTGAGATGCAGGAATGGGAAACGAAGTCATGAGACAACACTATTGCACTATATTGAAGGCTGATCACTCAAGCTTTCAGAAGGACACTCATGGAAGACACAAGTTCCTTCTGAGACTAACAGTAGGCAGTAAGATGTTAAACCCATGTGATGTGATGACCTTTAAACATCACATTATGATTCCCAGAAGAGTTTCTTCAGATCCTTTGCCAAAGGCTCCTGGTGCCTTAGAGTTTCTTTTTCTTGTTTTTTGTTTGCTTGGTTTTGTTTCTGTTTTTGACTAATATATTTGGGTCTTTGGTACTAAACCAACCTGGTTTCTCAAACTGAAAGTGTAACATTCACCCCATTTTCTATAGTACTTGGGGGTTTCGTGTTTTTTTGTTGTGGTTTTTTTTTTTTTTTTTTTTTTCCTAAGAGTCTACAATCTGCAGAATATAGGCAGAGATAGTTTTTACTGAGACATGTTCGGAGCAACTAATACACTTTATTTGAATCTTTGCCTCACAAATAATGTAGTTATTTCAAATACATGCAGATTAAACCTTTATGCTTTTGTGGCTTCTCTCTTAAATAAGAGTGCCAAGAGAGTTTCTGAAGCATAATGTGGTGGGTAGGCTTTACTGACATTCATTTGGCTGCGTTACTCATCACCAGTTTGACTAATGGGAAGGACACCCTAGATACTGTCATTCCTATTTTTATCTGTTGGGACAAGATGATACAATAGGTACAATTATATCTGTAGAATTTTCAAGGTAGTTCCTTGTTTTCTCTAAATACTAACACCTTCTTTGTAAGCAATGCCTATTTAATAGCACTTTTTCAGAACGCCACATCTGCGAGAGGAGCGTGTCCTCCTGGATACTGTCAGAGCTGGGAGGCACGGTGGGGAGTAGTTCCAGCTGGAAGGAGGAAAGGGGAGTTTTGTAAAATTAGGATCAAAGGCTTGGTCTTTTAAATATTTCAGTGCACATGTAGACATACTTCTGTGGGTAGTACAATTTACTGCATTTTCACAGTTGGAACCTAGTTTTATGATTTATAACCAATCTGTCACCTCAGAGTAACTAGTTATATTGCACGCTGTGGCCACTTCAAAACCTCACAATGCATCCTGAAATGAGCTTGAGCTTTCTGTCCTAAAAAACAAAGACTCCTGTCCCTGAAGCTAAGAGAATCCCCATGTATTGTTAGGAGCCCCCTGCCAAAGATGTGCAGTGCCAAAGACACCGCTGAACAGAACTAATTTCATTTTGCCAGGAGCATTGACACAAATGCAAAGTAGGTAGCTTGATAAATCTTCTTTGCTGTTATTGTTGTATCAGTGATATTAGCAGGAAAACCTTAACAGAACTTTGTTTTTAAAAAACATAATGCATTATATTAATCTAGCCTGACTTTATACATCTCTAAGTTAAGCATTTGGCCCAAGCTGTTTTTCTGGGCTGCTTTTGGAGAGGTGAGAGTATCCACAGCGATGGCACAAAGTCCCAGCTACTTACCGTAGGATGGGATGCATCACTTTCTGATGTCTTGCAGTGATACTGGGGGAACCTAGCCCACCTATGTTAGAGTACATCACTAACTAAGAGTTAAAAGAGGTAAATTCTGCCCTAAATTCTACCACTGTAATTGTAGATTTGAAAATGCAAACTGACACATTGGTTGAAAGGTGCCAATGTGCCCTTAACAGCCACAGTGAGTTAGGGCAGTGGAACACCTACTCCCGTGTTACAGGGAGGCCAGCCCCGGGCTCATTAATTGCTTCCAGCTCAGAAACCATATTGGAGTTATACTTTCACATCCCTTCTTGGTCATCTGTCATCATCTGCTTCAAGGTCGTGATGGTTCCTAATACTAGCCAGGAAGGGATGCTGAGGCCAATATTGACAGACCACCTGAAGAAAGAGCAGGTCTCTGAGGATATTGTCAGGAAGGATTCTAGGATGACCTCCAGGGATCTCTGAGGGTCTAGACCTACTACCTCTTATCTTGAACCTGCTCCTAGGGTTCTCCATCCTCTTGATTCTTCAGGGTATGTGTCTCTTGACTCTTGTGCCTAGCTGAAGTGTAATATATGCAGTTCATTAAATAGTAAAGGATAGTCACTCCTGCTCAATTAGTTTTGTTGCTTTAAAAATATGCACAGTATTAAAATTATTATAGAAATGTTATGATACATGCACAGGAACAAAAAGAAAGATGAAAGCTTAATAACCTTTACTGATTAACTGCAGTAAGCATTCTGAGTATACAAAACTGCCAGCAGTGTCTCATTATTCTCACAATCTTTTTTCCTTGGTAAGAACAAGAAAAATTATAGGTATCAGGTATCCCATCTTGGAAATAAAGCCTTTTCAACAAAACTCTAAAATATGTCCTTTGGTTCAGTAAACCCATTCATTTTTCATATTAATTTTTATATTTTATAAGGTCACTTACCCCATAACAGATATTTGCACGCCTTCTTCAGCCATATTTTAATAACATTATTTCAACACTGAGAAGAGACTTAGGAGCATTTCCATTATTATAAAAACTTGACCGTGCAGATACCTTAAAATGTCTGGTATCAATACACCCTGACTTCACTGAAATCTTAGGGGATATTTGTTGCTAAAACATCCTTAATCTGTCTTCTACATAGAACTACTATATTACTGTACATATTTTATAATTTATTAAATATTTGTATTTTTATCAATATTGTTAACAAAATATTAATAATGTTAATAAAACAGATGGAAAATATGTGAAAAATAAGTTCTGAAGTTTTTCATAGGAATAACAATTTCAAATATTCCTTTCAACACATTTAATGGTTTTTATCATTTTACCTATATAACATGTATACCTATAAACATTCCTGTAAATGGTAAATAATTCAATATATATAACAAACCCTGTGGATATTTGGTCTGAATTTTTTCAAGTACAGATAATCTGAATACAGTAAATTGAGGTACATTCAGATTGTCAACAACTGCTTCCATGATTTTGTTTTGAAACAAGTCTTTATGAATAATATTGCATAGTTATTGCACCATCAGGCATTTTTTAAACATAATTAAAATACTGTGGGTTTTTTTTTTTATGAAGCCTTCTAGAATGCTCAACCTTCTGAATTTTACTTTGGGCCTTTGTAATCCTTAGGGAACAGCACTAGCCATGTTTCAGAAGGAAGCATTTTCAGGGGCAAGGCAATATAAAGCCTCAGAGATGGGGAATTTTTGCTGCTTGGACAAACATAATCAAAAATAGATGTAGAAATCATGTCTTCAATGGTATTCAACCTGTGCTGATTTATGCTTTGCTTTTTTTGATCAGTGGACATATATCGGTCTTCTCATTTCTAAAGATGTTTTCATTTCAGTGTTTTCAAGTTCAACTGTCATGTTTATTTGTTGTTGCATTGGATTTCTCTTTGTACAGATCAGGCTGCAAATTTTTCTTTCAGTTTTTATAAAGGTTTTCATAGGGAGGAAAGAGGATCATATTGTTCTGAGTTGACACTGGCATGCAAATAAATAACACTGAAACTTGGAAGAGTGTTAATTAAAAATTATTATAACCTGACTGACCTGACTTAGCATCATGGTATCTTGCCAAACTGGCTCTTTATTCTTACGCGTGTCTGATTCGTGTTTGTGGCGGGAAGCTAATGAGTTCATGGAATTGTTTGGCTTAATCCTGCTTTCTTTGCACTGCAGAAGTTCTATGTGGGGAAGAATAAGGAATATCAGAATGAGGTTCACTGGGTGTGACTCATGGTGATTAACCCAAATGATATTTCGTATAGATTTCTATTTGAATAAGTTCAGGCAGATGACATATTGGGCCTGTTGTTTGTTTACTTAAATGAGATTTACCTTGGTTTAAGGCTGGCTTGCACTTGTGTAAATCAACTGGCTTCAGTCTAGTTTTTTTGTAATTCTTGTTGTTTTAGGGTCACAGTAGCATCCATTGAAGCAAATTAGAATGTATTTAATGATGTAATTAATCAACAGCAACATAACACTTGACTTGTGACTTCTGATCACATTGCCATCCTTTTTGCTCTGCGGAAGAGCAATTTGGGCGTCTGTGAACAAAAAGGACCGGAATCTGACTTAGAGAGTTCCCTCAGTTAAAAGAGAAGCAGATCTTATCTTTACATTCACATGTGCTACATAGACATCAAAAGGCTGTTACTTAAAGTCTTTGGAGTGAGATGGGTCTAACGTTTGGCCTGTTCTTCATTCCAGTCCCCCCAGGGACACTGGACTGGGGGCTGGGGCTATCGAAGACACGGGTGTCCCACCTCAGCCCGCCTTCCCATCTGGTTGCTGTGCTCATTAGCTGGGTGGAGCGCCCTGATGACGCACCTATACAGCATCTTGTTTTGGAGTCAGTTGGTAGGAGTGCTGCGCTGAGCTGTGAGGCCATATCCTACCTTTAACTACAGGTTTACGTGAGTAATAACTCCGGTTGTTAAACCAAAGTTATTCACAATATGTAGCACAGGTGATGCAATTGCCAAACACACGCTGTGGGCCCCTGCTCCATGGCCAGTAATTGTCAGTGTGGTTTGACATGCGGGGTTGTGAGCAGCACAGGAGCATTCTCAGTATGATGTATCATGCTGTCCTTTTTTGCATCTCCTGTTTTTCATAATTTTTTGTAACATTTCAGGAAGAATTCCTGGAGGTTATTTTTTCTGCTTCCTTAGGAAGGTATGCAATGCATTATATTGCATTATTTACGGTACATAAACACGATATCTTTAACATACATGTACCAGTAATCCCAATAGACCCAGGCCAAGTAGATATTTAGTTTGAGCGTAAAATGAATGTCTGTCCGTGCCCCCATAAGCTTACAGTTTACAAAGAGGAAACAAAATGGAAAGGTAACATAAACAGATCAGTTTGAATAGTGGGGATTCCACTGTATGTTTTTTTCTTAATGTTAGCATTAGGCTTTCAAACTAATGGAAGTTATTGAGAAATGATGGGAAGGGGAAGACAAATAGTGGCACAGTAGTGGGAAGAGAAACGGCAGAAAGAACAAATTTGACTCAGAGAAGCTTTTAGTAACTGACTTCATAGAAATAATACAATAGCAAGTGGAGAAAAAATCCATGGTGAGATCACATGAGGAGTCAGTCCAAAATTTCCAAATAGGTTGCTGATGTTTGTTGGCAGCTTTTAACTTCAGCTGGAAGAAAAGAGCCTCTTTTCTCCACAAACCAGAATTAATCTGGAACGCTTTTCTCCTCCAACTCAAGTGACTTGTGTTAAGGGAGCAGCTTTCAGACAAGGACCTTGGACCAAGTCCTGTTTGGGTACAGTGGAAGATTTCCAGCTGCATTTTAAAGCACCATTCACCTCTTGTGTCTGAACTGTTAATTTGCAGTGGGGTCACTCCCAACTTACACTACTGCTAGGACATTAATGGTCTAAATAACTGCACCTGCTATGTTAATGAAAGTGTGCATAAAAGCTCAAGTAATTTAGAAAATTGGGTATTATGTTGGGGTGGGGAGAAGGAGAAAAAGGTATAAGGGGCAAGAACTTGGTCAAAAGAAATACAGATTTCAGATCACTTGCTATATTATTGCCACAGTGTTATCAGTGCTGCTAATACTTTCAGCATTTTACCGACTGTATTCAGCCTTGTAGTTGAATGTGTTGCAGAGTGGGAGGGTTTTTTGAGTCAGAAAAGAGGGAATTGGAATAATGTTTACTTAAAAAAAAAACCAAAACCCTTCCTATTATTTTGCTGGCATTTTTTTGAGACCGTGAGGTTTGTTTAAGACCAAACCCTAGGAAAAAATAGGCCACTAGACATCCTTGAATCATAAAATGACAGGAAAACAGGACTGGAAGTGACTTTGAACAGTCCATTCCTTGCTCCAGTCTGCAAATATGTATACCAATGTGATTCCTGGTAGTTGTTTGTCTAACCTGTTTCTGAAATCCTTCGCAGCCTCCTCAAGCAATCTATTCAAGTCTTTATTATGCCTACTGTAAAGAAAAGCCATTTCTAATATCTAATCTAAAACTCCCACCTGCAGTTTACACCCATTACTTCTTATCATGCCATGCTGGGCATGAAGAACAGGTTAATTCTCTTCCTCTCTGCATCCTTCTTTTATGTATTAGAGAATGCTTCATTCTCCTGTGTGTGCTTTTTTTTGTGTACATCTGGACTTAGATGAAAATAGGTTAAAGGAAAAAATGAGAAAAAATTACATTTCTGGCTGAGACAGTCATTTTAGCTGACCAGGCAGCAAGTGGCTGAAATGGAGGAGTTGGAAAATGCTAGGCAGGGCAGAGTGATTGGCTTAAGGCAATCTGAGGCCCTAAACATAGTGCATGAAAGAGAAGCTGGTGCCTGCCATGTGTTAGACATCTCTTATGACAGTGCCTGTTTGGCATTTCTGTCTCACCTGCCCATGTCTCAGCCTGTATCTCTCACTCATCACCTGAACTGTGGCCAGAAACTGTAGGTGCTTCTGTCGAGCCTGATTTTCAGGGATTAAGTTAGTTCTCTGTTTCCATTTTCAGTTCTCTCCATTTCAGAAGTCAGAGATGGATAAGTAGGGAATGAGAAATGTGACAGCTGGTAACTGACCCACGATCCTTAATTCAGCCCTCAAATGTCAAACTGCCAGTTATAGGTAATACCCAGGAAATAGCTTCCTCCTTCCTTCTTCACATCTTACAGGTCCTGGCAAAGGTCCCCAAAACTCTGTTGGCCAGAATTATCCCAAACATGAATCCCTGACTGCTCTTAGCATCTGCTCCAGACCACTACCCCTTAGCATATGTACTGCATAGGCTTCCTTAGCATCCTGCAGACATTCCAAGGCACTTAGGAGCACCAACCTGCTTGTCATAACACCCTTTGACTATCCACTCTGTCCTATCCCAAATGCCCACAGCCATGCCAGCCTTTGCTCGTGGTATTTGTTCAGAGTGTTTGAAGTCTAACATGGAGCTTTATGGTATATAATTTAGATTGCATGTATCATAGTCTGTGTAATTTTAGGTGCTTTAGTTGGTGCTGCCAATGCTTTGGATGCAAGGAGCAGCTCTCCAGTATTCCAGGTGTTAGGCATACACACGAGTGGGTGAAACCAGCTAACCTCCTCATCTCATGCGGTTGTTTGTGGGGTGAACACTGGTTTGTCCCTTTGGAGCTGACATCTGAACAAAAACATGAAGCAGTTCACATGATTTTAAGCTCTTGTCTGCAAACCTGAACAGTCACTGATTATACTGCAGTCACATTTTCTGTGATGAAGACCATAAACTTGCTTTTAAAATAAAACCTGTGAAAACTCATGTTCTTCTGCTAGTTGTGTGATTCTGAGAGCTGGGACCTGAAGCATAAGGCTATAGTGCTGTTTATACTGCCAAAATGTTTAGACTTTCTCTGAGTGAATGGGTTTTTTACGAAGTGGGGAGGAAATAATTATTTCTCATGTCACTTAATTTTTGAAAGAGAAAGCCTATGGAAATTATTCCTCAAGTCCACGGAGTCTAGAATTGCCTCGGTCTCCTCTAGCAGTGAACATACTTCACAAATGTGCAGTATGACAGAATCTTACCTGTAGGCTAAATTTGAAAGACAAATCTCTATTTTGCTAGTGTCTAGTGTCTAAAAGTTAATACAGTTTGTATTAACTCTGACTGAATTTTATTTTTATTGAGGAAACCATTTCCTGGTCTTGGAATGAGAGTGTCTCTTAATATTATGGGTATAGAAATTGGTATTATCTCTGATTATATGCATCTGTTTTGAAATGAACCTGGAAAAGTCCCACAAGTATTTTCTGTTGGTAACTGTGACACCCAGTGGTTACTTAAAGAACTATATAAATGTCGTACAGATGACAGCAGTGAACCTAAAGGCTACAAAAATTACTGAGGTTTACACAATAAGTGTGGGCTTTTAAGAGTAGTATGCTTTTCCTCAGTAATGTGTACAGATAGTAAAAATAAGATATTTTAGGATTTTTAAGCCTTTCATCTGTTTAGTTTATGTTTTGTCATATTTATATCCCCTCATGTATATCAATCTATCTCTTTGTATTTACTTGTACAAAGCATTTTAATACGTTGTGAGACTGAGGTTACAATTCTGGTGAAACACTGACAAAGAGTAGCTTTATCGCTATGAAGTATGAAATGGCTTTTAATTCTTGTTGGCAAGAAGCTGGCTCAGAAGAAGTCTGGGAGATAAAGGAACCTTATTTCCTCTCCTTTGTTTTCCACTGGCTCATTGTGTGGCTTAGAACAAATTGCTTGTGTGCATGGCTGATAAGTACTTCAGTCAGTATGTTCGTAAAGGTGCAAGGTGTAATTAGTATTAATCTAGGTGGCATTCACCTCCAACCATTTATGCCATAGTTAAGAATGATTAAATTATATGCTGTGTATAATGCATCATATTTATATTCCAAAGCATAGTATTACTTTATGAGCTGTGTTTTATTAGAGAGCACTGAATACACATACCTGGTAAATGAGAAATTAAATTGTACTGTTTAGGGATCACTGATCATAAAATATTTACTCTTGGTGGCATGTTTTAAATAAAGGTATACCATCAAAAATCAGAATATCTAATTGCAGTGAACCAAGCAGCATGTGCCCGTTATATATGTATTTATCTATTGTTTGGGACTGTCTCAGGGAACCACTCAGGTAAGAAATGTTGCACAGCAAAAGGAATAATGTCAGAAAGCATCCACTTATAAACCTGGAGATTAGACAGAGCTGCAAAGTCAGTTCCTGCCCGAGGCGCCCTTTTTGGCTGCATTAGCTGCAGCCGTACTGTGTGCCTCAGGACTGCTCTTCAGCTCCCCGAGTGCCTGCACCCTGTCTACATCCAGAATTGGCATGACATCTGTATTCCCACCGTTTCTTCATCTCTACCCTACCCGGTTTTCATGCAGAGAAACTGGCCAGAAAGGGAGCAATGAGGCATTGTGGCAAGTCCACTTGTATCAGAGTGAGGAGAAAGCCAAGCCAGCCAGACAGACTGACACACACACACACAAACACACACAAGCTGAAAGGCTATGTCACAGCATCACTTTGTAAGAACATCAATATTATTTTTTTCACACAATATTTTTCATTTTTATGATCAGCAGTGTTTCGTATTTAGTAGGATCACATGAAATATTTGTCACTAAATCCCTAAATGCTGAATTAAAGATAAAAATACCTTAAAAAACCTGCACGTTGGAGCTGCATTTCTTTATAGTGAAAAATACAGTTTTTATATGTCATTATCCACAATTTTGTAACATTTACAGGTCCTGTTTTACACCCTGCTGCCCCAATATTTGCAAGGACACAAAAAGATAGAAACAAATAGAAGAGTGTGCTGAAAGAAAATGAAATAGTGCTTGATAAAGTGCACTGTTTACTGTGTTCCTAACAGATTGTCACCTGGTGCCGTTAACTGCAATATGAAGAGTGTTTTCGTCTTCCAGCTCCTGATAAAAACAAACGTATGTGATCCAATGTTATTCTACATAAGAATATATACTGGTGCTTACTGATACACTAACATATGTATACACTTGGCACAATTCTAGTCTAGTGTCCAGAAGGAGATCATGAACGGATCTTTTGCTCTTTAAACTAACCCTGAAATGTGGGTATTTGCTACAGGAATTTCGTTTTGCTTAGTGTCTCTCCACTGTTTATTCTACATTCAAATTACTTGGACTCTGGTCCTGGGTCATTGATGCCTGCTCTTGTTTTGTTTTGGTTTTTAATATTACATGTAGATAATTTCAGTCCTTCCACTAGTTTGTTTGGTTTGGGATTTAGCCTTAAGAAGTTTGATTTTATTCCTCAAAGACTGGACAAATCATGTTAGAAACCAGTTTGTCTTCTGCTTTTTTTATAGCATATTTTGCTAGCCAGCATAAACAAAGCTTTGGGCAATTTGCCATCCTATTCTAGACAGGATGTCTAAGAAGTGGAGTAAGTGTAAGGTCTTTTGTTTACACTGTGGACTGAGTTTGGAGTTTTTTGCTTCTCAGTTCAGTATTCTTTATTCTAAGAGTGTTGGCTTATCCTCTGAGAAGAAAGCTACAATTCACAATGTGAAAGTCTGCGTTTTTAGGTAAAAGAGTATCTAGATACATGCTAGATTAAATAAATGTATTCCAATACTTGAATCACAGGACAAAGAGTATCCTGAGAGTAACAGGAAGTCTGACATATATGTTGATATTTATCGCAGTTTATATGTTGGGAAGAGCATACTTGAAAGCCATGAGTAGTGATGTATTTTTTCCCTTACCACACACTGGGGCCTGGCATGCCCTGGAAGAATATCTCCTAGTAATTGTTATTAATTGCTATGATGTAGCACTCCAGTGGCTCATGAAGTGTCTCTGGTGTCTCACTGAAACCAAATGTTTCAGATACAGACATAAATATCATAAAATACACTTTTCCCAATAAAGCTACACCCTTACTGATTAGCCAGTGCCCTGAGGTGTAGTGATAGTAAGACCTGGCTTAAACCTCCATGCTCATCTCTCTGCACAACTCCCTTCTGTGACAAATCAGCTCTTCCCGCGCTCAAGTTCGTTTCAGTAGTTAAAACTTGTCTCCTCATTCTCAAGAGCATCGAGGTCTGGCTCTTTGCAAGTTGTAGCAGCTAGATATCCACATTAATTTATTCATTTCAGTGAGAGAAACGAGAAAAGGGAAAAGAAGAGAGACTGGGGTGGGAAAAGAGCAAGAAGGTGGCTGCAGGAGCCTGGTAGCAGAGTGAGCCACAGTGCTCAGTTGGGAGATCAAAACAAGTGGATCCACCCTCAATATCTTCTTCTTGCACAACCCCTAACATGGCTCTGTGTGGCTGTGTTTCACCCTGAAGAGGTGAATAGAGGACAGACCACTGACTTACACAACCTTTAGAGGAGATAGAAGTGAATCTTTAGACAGCCCCTGCAGCCAGTTCACTGAGTAAAATGACAAGTATGAAGCATGTAGTAAGCAAGTTGATTTTGTGTCAGGGTGCAACTAATTTAATAGTTACCAGGCCGAACTCCTGCCTTCTGGTGTTTTGAATGCTGAGATATAAAAATAAAATGTGTGAAATACAAAATAGGATTTCCAGGTGGTGGGTAGAGGGCAAGATTTTGTAAAGGAGGTTTATTTAAATACTGCTACAACAGATGTAACACAGATCATACCATCTCAATAAGTCACAGGAGTTCAAGAGTTGAAAATGGCCATTTAGAACGTGGATGTATAAATAAGTGTCAGAGAAACTGAATAAATTCTTTTCTCTTGAAGTTGAAAAACCTTCTCAGACACTACAAGTGACAGAAATTTCATCTTGTTCACCAGAAAGCCTTTCCAGAAGCGTCAGTGACTCATAGATTCAATGTCAGTCCTAAAAGCCTTCCAACATGAGGAGAATATGAAATGATGAAGCATCCTCTGCTGCACATCTGCTTGCAGTGCACACAGCGCTGTTCTAGCACCCACGTTTTCAGGAATATAGGCACTGAACACCCCTGTTGCAGCAAGACAGGACTGTCCCTTCTCTGTGGAATTTTTGGTTTGTTTCGTTTTCCTCTTCGAGCACAGATAGCCAAGGCAAGAAGTAACTGACTGATTACTCATGATGACTACTAAACATAGCCCCCTTTAACTAAATGCCTTTGAGCATAACCAGACAAAGTTATCAGTTGTTAGCCTAGTGTTGATTTGCAGTAGAAAATCACTTAAACAGATATTCTTCCTTGAAAAGTCCTGTCTGCTGTTTTGCAGAGGCTCAGATGGGGCACTGTAGCTTTGCTTCATCATCGCTGATATTGTGTAGTATTCCAGGAGGAGTACAAGGAAAGGGTGAGAGACCAACAGAGAAATTTTAAAAAGTTAGATATATAAATCTTGACCATTGATTATAGCAGAATTTCAACTCAGCTGTGCATGTGCTCTGTTAGTTTGGACAAGCCATTGCACCAGTTGGCACCGCACGCCCTTATTTGATTTAGGATAGAAGTTTCATGATTAGCTTAAGCCAGTCTGAGACTGTACTGCTGCAGAAGGGACATTCCTCCCCCTTCTTACATCAGACCAGGAACCCACGTGACCATACAATAAACTGATCCAACTGAAAACCAGCCCTGGGGGAAAAAAAAAAAAAAGGCAGATATTAGTTTTTAATTGAGTCTGGAAGTTAAGCAAGCTCACTGTGCTGCCAGAAGGTTGCTGGGGCTAATGAGGTGGATGGACTGGGAACAAGCAGCTAGAGGAATGGAGAGCTTAGAGAACTGCCCTCGGTGGCAGTGAGATTCAGCACGTGGGTCTTATTTTAAGTGGGAACCTTTCCTTTATCACACGGTGTGGCCCAGGAAGGTTTGCTCAGTAGACAGAAGCAGGTTGTGCCACCACCCCAACAGCTGTGCTGTGTGAATTTTGGGACTGGTGCTTTGGGTTAGCTCTGGGCTTGTCCCATGCAGGAGCCTGCTGTATCGGTTGTGCTCCTGGAGCATGTCTTCCGTTTAGTTGATAACAAAAACTTATGTAGATGTACCCTGTGCATATCTGAGGGTAGCATTGATGCTAATACTTTTTGAGACCTCTAGATGCTATCATCATATGCAAGTAGAGTCTGTTTAAACTCTCTATTTGGGGTTGAGAGACAGGAATGTAGCAGACCCAGTGCTGAGTGAGAAAAAAGAGGCCACAACGATTTCATGTGCTTTTATCTGCAGAAGAGGCTGAGTCTTTTCTGTGGTCCTGCTTTCAAGCAATGCAGGAGTGCCAAGGCTGAAGCTCAGGTCTCTGTAGTTCCCGTTGGCAGTGGTGCACTCAATGCTTTTCCCCTTTGTGACCATTACCAACATAAAGCTGTGCTTTTCTCAGCTCCTGGACGCTTCACCAAAGCAGCCTGTGGACCCACACTCTAGCTCAAACGTGCCTTTTTGAGCAGCATCCTTAGTTTGCCCTTTCGGGGTGTTTTGTGCTGTTCAGTGTATTTAAGCGCTTACTCCTAATTTGCATGGGTCACTCACTCTGGTACTAAAAGACAGCAGGGGGCACCAAATCTGCATAATTCTCTTAAAATGACAACATCCAGGTCCATGCTCATAAAATTGAAGTTATTATGCATACTCTCAGTTTAACATCTGAAATTTTGTTCGGGCACTGATGTTTTCTAAGATACCTGCTTGCTTCTCAGGAGGTACAATGGTGAAAGTGGAGGTGGAATTTCCACAAATGTACACATCTGGGCCACTATCAGACTTGTCTCCTGCCTGTTGTCATCCCACTCCCTTGCCTACTTAGTGTTGTAGGCTCCAGAACTCACGCCCAGGAAGATGTTTTCTCTAATACTCAATTCAGAAAATAATTTGAATTTAAAGAACTGAAGGCTTTGCTATTCCATTACAAAGCATCCCAATATCGGTGTTGTGAAAAGAAATGGTGCTGAAATCACAAGTGTTGGACATTCTAGTGAAATGAACTTCTAAGTGGCCATGCAAAATTTTTTCAAACCTAGAATAAGTGATGTGGCTTAACTCTGCCTCTGTTCTTTTGCAGAAGCTGGAATTCAGTTTTCTTTCAAATTTTTATTAAAAAATCCTCTGCAAAATAAAAGTGAAACAATATATCTTAACTCATGGGTCTTTGAGTATTGGTTTAAATGTAATCTGTGAGGATGGATCTGATTCAAAAGCCTTCTTCATGTGAGTGGTTCACACTCACTCAGAAAAGTAAAACCTATTATTTGCATATATAATATGTATGTATTATTTGTATTTTGGAAGTGCTTCAGGATTGGACCCTCATTTGATAACATACAAAGACAAGTAACTCTGCAGTTTGAGACTGCACTTTGAGAAATCTATTAATTGGGAGCTACTCTTAGGGTATTTCTGTTACAGCCAAGGACCAGGAAGACGAAAATCGTGTTCAAACCTTGCTGATATGGTCACCACATAATTTTTTTTCTGGCCTGCATCCCCAGTCTTGGATTTCTTTTCTTCTAAATTTAAAATCCTTCTTTGAAAAATCAGACCACTGAGAAAGACAAGGCAGAAGATAGTCATGCAACTAAGAAGAGAACATGGGTCTGAGACATGACTCCTCATTCTGTGTTTTTTGGTAAGTCATTTTAGTGTCAGAGTCATAAAATAATTTAGTTATTTGAATTGTAAATTCAGCTGGTTAGGTGCACACCTAGGCAAGTAGTGCTTCCAGGCTTATTTATCTACTTTAAATGCAATTACTCATTGGATAAAGTAGGTAAACAACATACTTGCTAACCCTTTCAGAACAGCATGTTCTTACAGGCAACTGCTATTGTTTCAGACAGCAGGAAAAGAACATCTTGTTGTCAGGTGACCAATGCTCGGGTGAAAGTAGCTGCACATTAATGTGCATGTTAAGAGCTTGGTAACTGTCTAACAGTTCCTGTCATGCTCTGTGCTGAACTGATGGCATATGCTCAGCTGCTCTGTGCATGTACAGTCTGTCCAATGTATTTGGATTCAGTGGTATTGACAGATCTGAAATGTTAAAAGCAGGAGGTAGAAATCAAGTGTGTGTTCCTCCGAGGAGATATCTCGTCAATGGATTACTCTTCATCATTGGTTCACTGAGCATTTGCTCTTGAGGTTCACAAATCTTGTGGTTTTGACTGTGCAGTTTCCCAGATTCACTGACCTTACATCATTATTGTGAAGTACATTAAATACTGAGAAGAGTCCTGATGCTGCCATAATGGGGATTGCATAAATATCGTTTAGTGTAAATAGATTCTACATCACATTGATTTCTTTAGAGAAAGTTTACACCCTTGAACTTTCAGCTTCATTTGTCCTACTCACAATAGCAGGTTAAAATGATTATCTCAAAACCATATTTTACAGTCATCTGTCAGAAACTGTGTAGGACTCTAAATAACAGATCTGGATGGTTTCTTATCATCTGCAGGAAATCATCTGTGTTTCTTCTGTTTCCGTAGCTCTTAAACCTTGTCAGTTTGAACATCCCTGGAAATGTTCAGGGTCAGGCTGGATGGGGCTTTGAAGTCCCTGCCCATGGCAAGGAGATTGGGCGAGATGATCTTTAAAGGAACCTTCCAACCTAAACCTTTTTCTTATACTGTGACTTACAGTGTATTAGGCAAGGTAATGAGTCTCTGGTTTGTAATTTATAACCAAAATCTAGCTACACATCCAGTATGAGACCTTGGATGCAGAGTGCATGGCATTTTCAAAGTTAGGTTATGGAAGCATGCTTTGCTTGGTATTTTTATATGACTGTTAATGCCACATTGGGAACACACAAGTTTAGCAGCATATTCTCACTTTCATGTCTTTACCAATAGAAAAGTCTTTATAATTCCTAATTTAAATTGCTTCTTGTAGTTTAAGGCCATTACATTTTACCCTATTTGTGGGGGGCAAAGAATATTATATTCTATTTCCACACTCACTGTCTCATTATATATCTGAATCCTGTATTCATGTGTCATCAGAGTTTTCTTAAGGTGGAATGAGATCAGCTCTTTCTGCCTTATCTTCAAGGCTGATATCTCTAATATCTCCTGAATTATCTCAAACATGTGAAGACAGTTTTCACAAGTGTAATGTTTCAAAATGTCACTACTTCACATCTTCAGTGCTACTTTCTGGCTTATATATCCCAGTACGGTATTTTCTGCTTTCATTCCAGATTGATACTATTCCATTTGTTCCATTCGTGATAAAACATGCAACTATTTTCCTGAGTTCTGCCGCGTCGTGTTGGGAAAATGCAGCTGGTTTTGCTATTCATGATTCACTGTCAAAATGAAGGATTTTGCACATGGAATTGTGTAGGATTCTGCCTTAACTCTAGCACTAGTCAAAACTCCCATTAATATTTTGGATAACACCATAGAGAGGCTTATTTAATAGCATTCAGCTATCAGCTCCAGAGGATCCCTTAACTGCCTGTGAAAGGGTAGGATGTAAATTAAGAATCATCATGACGAGTTAAGAAATCAGTGTGAAAAGTATATCCAACTCAACAAAGAAGAGCAAGAGCTACTTCATTTATGTAGGAATAATTAAATACACAATATTAAGAGTGGGAACAATCAGACAACACTGTGGAACAGATCACAGAGTTAGGATATATGACTTTAATTGCTTGTTCCTTTTCCCAAGATCCATTACTTTGTTATAGAAAGAATTTTGTTTAATTTCATACAATTTTACCTTGATTAATCATTGTCCTTGCTATTTCTTTCTTGCTGGCTTCTGGTTGCCTGTATAATTTAAATTAACAGAAAAATAATGGAATAAATAATGAATCATGCACAAATGTTGATCATTCCAAGGCTACTCCCTTTTCTTAAGATGATTTTAATCTTTACCAGTCTTCTGTCTTCCAGGATTTCTCAATATATAGTCAGTCTGAGATTACAGCAACTTTTAAAATTTTAAGCAGACTGGAAATACATGCCAGACCCCTCAAATAAACTGGCTTTCTTGTAGGGACATTTCATGCATATCTCAGACTGTCTCACAATGTTCTGTAGTATTTAAGAAACATTTTTATTGCTGTCAAAGATAGCAAAATACTAATTATTATTGTGAAAAAGCCCATTTTCATAATACATATAGATACCATAACACTTGCATATTGAAGCAGAATCTTATTTAAGAAGTTGTGTAGACAAAAGGGTGAATATCTGCTGTTAGCACCTATGAATTTGACAGCTATTCCGGTATGAAGTTGTATGGTGATCTACTTTCACAATATGACAGTAAATTCAGATGCCTTGGACTGGAGGCCCAAAATTGCAGGGGTTGGAATTGACATGTGACGTTCAGAGACAGAAGACATTAAGTTAATAAAAGAGACTGTGCATAAAGTGAGTTTACACGACTATGATCTGGGCAGCCTTGGCCCAAAATGCTGTCAGACAATTGCTCTTAGTTTATCTAGAGACTCCCCCCAGTTTAGTTTCACACCTTGCCTAGGAATTCAAACAGGCTGAATATATCTTTGCCTTGCAGCACCGTTAAATTCACTTTCCTATGACTGGAGTTTCTAAACTCAAAGTTATCTTTTTAAAGAAAACCCTGGCTGCGTAGTGGAAAAAATGGAAGATTTCATGCCGTTTTTTAGTTAAAAGCATATTTATGTTGACTTAAAATCCTAAACCTGGTAACACAGAATATTGATAAATCCAATCAAAGATATGCAAACAATGTACTGTGTTTGGGTTAAATTCGGGCCTGGCAGCCCTCCAGGATGAAATAATCCACATAGGATAATTTTGGAATGGGTAAAGGTATAGATGCTGCCCAGTGCAGTTTCTGGGTTTTAGTGTGGAGGTACTATTTGTTGGAGAAGAATGGTAATTAAGTTTTTGTTCCTCTTCGCTTGCACCAAGATGATTAGCAGGGGAATCTCAAGCTTCTGAGTTTTGCAAGGCAGACACTTTTCCAAGAAGAACTGAATTTGCTTATTTCAGACAGTCTGGTAAACAACCACCAGAGGACAACTTCTCTCAGCTGCTGCGTCAGGCTCACTGCAGTGTGGGCATCCCTTGCCATGTTCAGCTCCCTCAGTTACTCAGGTGAGTAGTTAGTCGGTAGGCAGATCAAACTGTTTACTCAGCTACTTAAACTCATTTGCAGTAATTCTACCTCCTTCCTTGGGATGCACTAGTCCCTCCTCTTCAAGGTGAAAAGGAACTCAGCAACGCTGCTTGTGGACATAGGCCATGGTAATTAATTTCCTAGTGACTTTTGTTACTTCTGTGATACAATTTTTTTCTCTTTCTGGGCATCTATTACCCTGCTTCAAGCCACCTTCCCTACTTAGAGGCATTTTAGCAGAAGGAAGTGCATAGGAATCCACACTGAGTGTGTGAATTTACATGTACCTAATTGATACTATTCTTCCTGGAGACACTTCAGTGTTAAAGGCAAAATAGCTTACGGTACTTTCAAAGCAAAATTACTTGCTCCTAGCAAGACAAGGTGGCCTTAGTGGGAGCTAGGGTAGCTAGGCTGCAGTGCTTGAACATTTACACCCTAATTATCATGAATTAGCTTCTCCATCTGGGCCAGAACAAATACATGAAGAATACTCAGAAGGTTGCCCAGTGCATTACGTTTTCCTGCAGAATGATCTTCACTGCATGCACATGTGCTGTCTGGTCATACTGAGATCATTGCAGTGGAAAACCCTTTTGCAGTTTAAATTGGCAAAAGCGCTTTCTGATTTTCAGTTATTTGAATGTTCAAAGTACTCCTCGGCTTGGCTAGCTTCAGTTGTGCTTATGTTAATTGTTTCAATGGATGCTGAATTACTGGTACTAAAATGAACACTTCAGAAGCCAAAATAACCCCTCACCTGAACACTTGCTGGAAAATATTTGTGTTTTAGAACACTATGTCCACAAAGAAAACCTGCCTGGAGTTAGTTTGATTTTGAGAGTTGCCTTACTTGCAGTCCAAAGCAAACTCATACAAAATCTGTTAGGAAAAAAAGACTTCATTTCTATTATGTGTTTTTTCACAGCAGCTTATAGGTCAACAATTTATGTAACCCATTCAGCAAGAAATGCATATATGGCATCTACCTCTCTGAATCAATTATCTGGCTGATGTCAAGGTAATCGCATTAATATAAGGCTGTTGCAGGTTCAGGGTGAAGAGAGCTCAGTGTCTCTATAGAAGAACTAAATTCTTTGAAAAGAGTAAGACTCTGTGTGTGTGTGTGTAGTACTTGTGAGTCATGATAGTTTCTAAAAGGCTGTTTAACTTTCTGAAGTTGAGGTGAGTCACTGTTCTCCTCTCAGGTAATGACTAGTTAAGATCACATTTAGCTCTTCCATTTCTCTAGTAATCTCTGAGACTATTATTTCATTGATCTTCCAGTGAACAGCTGCTTCAGAGTTCTCCGTGACAAGTAAAGGCTTTATGAAATAACATGAGATAGCTCCATTTGGAGAGCATAGATGACTAGAGCTGGCACCTGTTAGTACTCAGCCACTTTTGTCACATAGAAGTGAAAATTGGTTTAAGAAAAGAAGACATCCCTTGTCCTAAGTGTTTAATGTAGGTAGAAAATATGTAGGACTTAGAAAAAGCCAACTCTGAATGACATAGAATAAAAATAATTGCAACAAGAGCAGACTTTTTATTTGTGACGTCACAAACAGTGTTTCTCCTAACTATTCCTAGAGTTAAACTGAGTATTTCAGATGGTGCCCTGAGTTTACTAAAGATCAAGACCCAAACTTATCTGACCCTTATGGTTTAAGCAAGTTTAGTTAGACATTTCAAGGTAACAAAGAAAAAGACTCAGAGAATCACAGAATGGGTCAGGTTGGAAAGGACCACAGTGGGTCATCTGGTCCAATCTCCCTGCTCAAGCAGGGTCATCCCAGAGCAGGTTACTCAGGATTGTGTCCAGATGGCTTTTGACTATCTCAAGTGAAAGAGACTGTACAACCTCTCTGGGCAACCTCTTTCAATGTGTGGTCACTCACACAGTAAGGAAGTTCTTCCTCATGTGCAGGTGGAACCGCCTGTGTTCCAACTTCTGCCTGTTACCTCTTGTCCTCTTGCTTGGCATCAATGAAGAAGGCAGAACACAAATTAAGATACTTGCATACAAAAAGCACTAGAACCTCCAAACAGGATTTCAAACCACCTTTGTAAGAGATGGGTAAATTCCAGAGAATCACCTTGTCTTGCTAGTTCTGCTTCAGACTGGAATATTTGCTATGATGTTAAAGCCAGGATAGCTAATGTATTAAAGGTTTATATTTAGAACGGGAACGATCTTTCAGCACAGCGTTCTCATGAGACTGCTTGCTAAACATGTTCCCACTCTTCCATTGCTACCTCCAACCTTTTCTTCTGGGATTTTTCCAATTTACAATACGAATTCTTCAGTACTTGTCAAATGCTAAAATAGTTTTTATAAGGGACTTTAGCTAAAGTGACTAGAAATTCTAAGTGATACAGAGTGAGATAATCATTAGGTTTTCTCCTGCAGTTAAAAATGTTCGTATTTATAGGGGCTTTATTTTCTCTGGTTTAATATGAGGAATATATTTCAAAGATAAAAATGCTTAGGGGATCGGTTTGGACAGTCTTTACTTAAAGTCAGTGTTTGATAAACAGTTCTGTTATTCGTGTGCTAATAATACAAGTCTTGTTTTCTGGGCAACTGATATATTTTTTTTCCCTTTAAACAGAGGTAAGTCAAAGCTGATACTAATTAATCAAGTTTGAGTGCAAGGAGGTGATGTTATAAGGGTCCTGAGCTGACAGCAACCAGTCCATTCATAGGGTTGCTGCAGCACATGCTGCTGTATGTCTGCATGGCCTCTCCTTCCTTTCACATCACAGGTGTGCCCACCTCTCATAAAACCGCAGCAAACCCAACATTTACTGCATAAATACAGCCAGAAATTATGTTTATGTATTCATTAGTCAACACTGCTACTTGTGCAGACCATATTGTAACTATTCATTTATGCGTGCAAGTTAAAAATGACTAAGACCATTAATTCCGTTAGAAGACATATGTCAGTTTGGTGAAATACGGATTCTTTTCTAAACTACAGCAAAGACACCAGGGCTGGATTTACTGCACCAGATTGTTGTTTTCAGGACAGCAGGGATGAGCATTCAGTAGCAGGCTCAGTACAAAGAGACAAAGAGGAAGAACATTTAGTTTAATATGGGAGAATTTAATCATCTTCTGAAAAGGAGAACTGTTGAAGGGCATCATGTGTTTGTCTTTGTTCTGGCATCTCTGTTCAGACTGATGGAGCCATGAGGTGTGATCTGATACAGCCTACAATGGGTGGGGAGCACCAGCAGGGCTTGTAGATTAGCAGGGTATTGCAGGCTCTGGGGTAGGAAAAAATGAAACATTTTTAAAATCAGAGGAATTTGGCCCAGAATGTTATTTTGGTGTTTGGATAAATGCATATTTTAGGCACATTGTCCTATTAACATGACTAGCTCTGCAGGATCCTCAGCAACTGATGAAGGATTTCTTATAGATTACTTATTCAGAAAGTATGTTATTCCTTTTTCATTGCTTTGATGGAATTCAGTTATTCAGAACTGATAAAGTTGTAACCCACTCTCTCCCCAGCACAGACACAAATAAAATTCCTTCTTGGCAGGATTAAGCAATGTTAGCAAGCATTCCTTGCGTATAGTTTCCATATATTGATTTGAAGCATATTAGGTAATGTCAAAGGCAATTAAGACTGTTTCAGATATTCTGTGTTAAGACCTTACTTTCTATTCCCTGCATGGGCTCTCATTTTTATGTTGGGCTTCCTCTCCAGGTTGAAGGTCTTGAACAGCTCACAAAAACGTTCTTAGAAAAAGAAAAGCAGATGTGTTATTTCACCATGGCTAAAAATCTTACTACTAGTTTATGGAAGGCTCCTGCCTTTCATGTATTTATTGGAAGGGGTTCATATCTGAAAGGAGGCAACTTTTGAAGGATCAATATGACTTCTGCCATTGCCATGAATAATTAAGGTTTTTGGCTGATTCTAATCCTTCTGAAAATTTCACACATAGTTATTAGACAACTGTTGAAATTAAGCAAATCCTTTCTTCATTTAATTTCATTTCATTTTAAAGCAGGACCTTTCCTGCAGTTGCTTTTTCAACTCACTTTTTGCTACTCTGCCCTGAAACTGCGAGCAGAGATCCTGTCTTTCAGGACTGCATAGTATCCTGTCAGACATTTCTGCACTGGTGAGGAAGCAGTCTTGATGAACTCCCAGGAGATAAAAGCTGAACTTGGAGGAGTTAAGGAGGTGGGAGACAGTAGATGGACCAGGCTGAGACTATGAACTAGCAAGAAGATAAAGGCAAGACAAACTAATGGGAAAGAACTGTTCCATAGAGGGGCAGAGGAGGCTGGAGAAATAGAGCAGAAAAGCATAGCTTAGGAATGAAGAGGTGTAGTGATATCTGTGCTCACAAAATCGGTCCACTAACCCTGTAGACAATGCAAAAAAGTCACAGATACCCTGATGACAAACACTGTTGTATTTGCTAGCAAATTATCAGTGACATGAAGAGGCAAAATGTGTGTCATGCCTCTGTGGTGCCGGTTATCAAAGAATCAGACAGAACGGTTACTGAGATCACTCAGTTCAGGTGAGCGATCTGAGCTGCAAATCTGAAGCCCCAGTTTTGCCAATGGCCATAATGGATGTGAGATACTGTATAATTCTGATATTGGCTGGCAAGTCAATAGGAGAAGCAAAGCATTGTAGTCTCATGTTCTGAAGGGTCTTATTTTGTTATTTAGGAACATTTCTGTATTGCATATTTATTTATGTTTTTGTAACTGGATTTCAATTAAACATGGAGATTCTAGCGGAAGGAGAACCTTAAAACTTCAAGAGGGATGAATGTAAAGTTGTGTACTAAGGAAGGAATAAACCCTGGAAATTTTACAGGCTGGGACCTGACAATTCTGCTGAAGACGACCTGAGACAGGCAGTGGAATAGGTTGCTCTGAGAGGCTGGGCCGTCTCTGTCCTTGAAGGTTTTCAAGACCTGGCCAGATGAAGCCCTGAGCAACTTGTCTGACCTTGATTTGGCACTGCTTTGAGCAGGAGGTCAGACTAGAGACCTCCTGAGCTCCCTTTTGACATAAACCTTCCTATGATCCTGTGATAATGTAGCGAAAATTTATTCATCCAGATCCTACAAAAGAAGGTGGGAACCGCTGGCAGTAAAATGAGATTATTGTCAGTGGGTTTGTGAACTATCACATTCCTGGTATCTGAAAATAAGACTGCATTAACAAAATGTCACTTGCCTTTATTATTGCAAAGATAACCTTTTGAAAATGAACTGACCATACAGTGATAGAGTCATTTCATCTGGAATCTGCAGATAATCTGAAGTAATAATGCATAAAAGCATGAAATGCTTCTATTAATCTCTGTGGGATATTAGCAGTAAAGCCCAATGATGGCAATTTGTATATAAACATTGTTAATAATTTAGGATTGCTTAAGGTTCACAAAAGAGAGAGTCAGATGTATTATTAAAAACACTCTGTGAATGACAGTTCTCTCCTATAATTAATATAATGGCTTTTACTCTAGCAGGCACTCAGTGATATGTTACACTTAAAACTATACCTTGTAACAATAATGTATGAATCCTAAAACATGAACCACCTTGGCTGTGAGTGTATCATCACCTTGTTAGTGGATTTATGGTGATTTTAGCTTCTCACTTCAGGGACTACTGGCCTTATAAAGACTCGTCCTTTAGGTTTATGCAGTTGAGGCAATTATTTGGGAGTTGAAAGGACTCATTAGCAGTCCCTTCTCATCTCTGATGCTGTTCTATAAATTAGCCACTGGAAATTTCTTTCAGTACCTTCGAATTTTTTCATTATCTAGCACAAAAGGTCATTTCACATAAAATCAAGTGCTCCAAGGCCTGCTAATGTAAGGACATCCTGAACTCATGAATCTATTAAATCTGCTTTCACGATCTGTTTTCACGACTGGATGTTGCTTGGCTTTGAGGGCCGTCTGTTGCTCACCAGATGTACTCTGTTGCTGTTATTTATCTAGTGACTGAATTGTTCTGGTCCCTTCATAGAGGTCCTCACAAAGCAAAAAGCCATTCTTAAGTAAAGAAATCCCAAATCGTGTTTGTGCTCTGACCTATGATCATAGTTGCATAGTGATAGCCTTGAAAATGAGCATCTCAGTACTGCTTGTGCAAAAGCATCACCACCATCTATCCTCTTGTGATGATTCTGTGTGAAATTGGGATCAGACTGTATTACAATCACATTTTCCAAAAAATACACATGGTAAAGACAAATTCTTTCTGTTCACAAGCACCATATCCAAACAGTGATAGCTGTAGCAAGGAAAGCAAGGCCCCTCACCCTCTTTTGTAAAACACCTTTCTGCACAGGTTTTACAGACACACTGTCATGATCTGTTTGTGGGTGCTGTGGGATACAGCCCACAAAACCACTTCATGTAAAACTTGTGCTACAAAGTGTTGTTAAGCTTGAAGTACCTTGTGTGACCCGCCAACAAATACATTTAAAAGGAATAGCTTCTGGTTAAAGATGAAAGAATACAAACCACTTTTTTAATCAATCTGAACATAATCTACTTTCCATTTCTTACTGACTTTCTACTTGGTCTGCAATTCCGTCTCATGGTTCAGCTTTCTAATTTTTGCTGTTGCATTCTCAGGTTACAGGTGTATGCCATGGAGTAAGAGCAATAGTTCCTTCTGAAAATGGCTTGGGAATACCATGGAGGAAGCCGGAGCATTTGTAAGATTTTGAAGAGAGAAGAGTGAAAGACGAGGTGCTAAATCTGAGACTGTGGCTGTTAAAATGAGCTGCTGAACACCAGAGAGCAAGGACTACCGCATTGCCTAACAGACTGCTGCAGAACCTCTGAGGCTTTTATTTCCAGTAAAAAAAAAAGAAATCCATGTGCGTCCCAACATGTGGATGTAATTTTGTTTATCCGGGGAAAAGAAGTGTTAAAATAACAAATTTTGAAAGCAACATTTTTTTCCTAAAGGAAAAAATATATTTTATATATATAAAATCTCTATCCTATACTCTCTATTTGTCTGGTTTGCTTATTCCAGATCTCTTCAGCAGACAATGCTGCATCCTCAGTTCCCACACCCTCCATCCTGGGCTCTGTGATATACATTATTTCAAAGAAGCACAGCCAGGTGCTGGACTGTAATTTCTCATGCATCTAAGATCATATCCATTAGTTTATGTGAAGGTTAGGACCAAGACCATGGAAGGAGATGGGGAACTAATAGACAGACTGGTGTACCTGCTGTGTTCACAGGGGCCTAAACCAGGGAGAAAATGGTCCGGCACATCCATATTATTTTCGCCTCTTGCTTCATGATTCGCAGTAGTATCATTCATAAATGACAACGAAACAGCTCCCTGCTGAGACGTCCTCATACCACAGGGAGCTGTAATGAGTTTGTAACGAGATGGAGATAAGGAAAACTTTCTAGTGATTACTCAGACAAATCTGAGTACAAATCAGAGATGTAGTGACTGAAGGGTGTATCTTCCCATCACTCTCCATCACTTACACATCTGAGGATACTTAAGGTATTCTCATGGTATTATGTATGAAGAACTCAGTAAGACAAAAGCGTCCTAAATGGATCTTTATAGATTTTTTCCTTTCACTGTATGTCAGAAACTTTTGTAATTTGACAGCCACTAGCAATGATTAATGGCTAGCATTATGGCTAGGGGCAACTTGTGTTTCAACATCAGTACCAGGAAAGACTGTGTGATCTTGGAAGTCTTTGGCTGTGGAACTGTGTTGCAAAATGAGAAACAAGCATTTTGCCTGTGTGTTCAATTAAGAGCTCCAAATACATAACTGGAATATAAATGAAGATGAGAGACAGTGAAAAACAGGAGAATATTTACCTTGGAGTGTGGTGTTACAGTGAGATTTAGTGGTTGTTTCCATTTCTGTCTTTTATGATAGCTAGAGTATATTCATATTTTTCATAGATATGAATATATATGTGTACAGAGGTATACCTATAAGTGCTTCAGAAAGGTTTTATTTTCATTTTCTTAGAAGCTTCTGTTTTTCTGTGTTGAGACTTAGCATAGGCAATATATATCCAGATATTAAAGTAACTATGACAAAATAAATATATAAATATTTTCAAACATGACTCCTGTACTTCATTTACTACTCTTTTCAAAATGTGTGGCTATGAATAAACCATGTACTTCCACAAACATATGGTCTGCAGGATTTCAGATACAAAAAAATTAAAAGGTCAGAGAATTGCAATGGGTTTACTGCATCCCTGTATGACACAAAGCTCATGAATACTTGCCATGTTCTGTCCTTCTTTGTTAAAGCATCAGATCACACATACAGTCTGGAGCAGCTCAATTATGAAAGGTTTGATCCATCAGTTTATTCCTTATTGGTTTATTAATTACTGGCCTTGACTCTTGATTCAAATTAGCACTCTTTCCTCAGGATAAAAGTGCATATTATGTTAAAAATAATATAGTGTACTTTCAAACAAAAATATATTGGAAATGTGTAAGAAGAAAGCTTCCACTGGACTTGGCTTTGATGGAATTGCATCAAATTTCCTGTATGATGAAGTCTGACTTTCACAGGTAACCACTGCCAAATTTCTAAATAGTTTTGTTACTGAACTGCCTTCAAATACATAAAAGGATAGAAAAAAAATGCCGTGAGGTGAAATTCTTTTTCAGTTTTGTAATGGTGCTTCAAACATACAGCTTTAATCTACGGTTTTCTAAATATTTTTAAATGGGACTTCTGATGATTCTGTGGTGTTTTTCTCCTGAAAACTTTTTGCTTGCAAACCTGATCTACTGTGTCAGCTGCTGTGCTCCAAAGAAGTGGAAGGACTTTTGATGGTAAATCTAAAACAGATCTCTTGAAGAAATAGCTAAGTTGTGTCTGGAGACACTATGGATGGTGTTAAAGACAAGGTAGGAAAGCAGGAGCTTATCCTTCCTTCCTTATTTTAAATGTGTACTTCAGCAATTTGGATATTACATATCCCTGAAAGCCAGCAAGAGCACTCTTGCAGTTCATGGCCTTTAAGAAAGGCTTGTCTTTCTTTACTCCAGCAGTCAATGTCTTTTCCACCTAGTGGGAAAGGTGGACTGACTCCACTTTGCTGAGCTACTCTGCTGTGGTTCTTGAGCTCTCGGGCTGGGTTCCTGTCCCCTTTCCATCAGAGGCTGGACACACCAGCACTGGCCTCCCCACGGACCCGTGCACGTTTCATGGGATTTACCTGACCCTGAAAGGGAAAGAAAAAAAATAATTAAAGGACCTCCACCAAAGCACTTCAAGTTTAGGCATATAATTATCTTCTCAGGATCTGGCCTGAACTGATCCCAGCCTACGCTCCTTCCTCTCTCACGCTGTCGTGACAGGATTTCAGTCAGAAACACGCGGCGCTGACTGCAGACGCTGCCCGAGTGGCGGCAGGAGCCCGCCGCCAGCCCCGCACCGCCGAGCCCCGACCCCACTCCATCCCCGCACCATTGAGCCCCTCCATCCCTGCACCGCCGACCCGACTCCATCCCCGCACCGCCGAGCCCCTCCATCCCCGCCCCGCCGAGCCCCTCCATCCNNNNCCGCCGCAGCCCCCGCGGAGGGGACCCGCCCCTCGGGGCCGCCCACCGCGGCTCCTGGGCGGGCAGGGAGCGGGGCGGAGGGGCCGGGCCGGCTGTCCCGGCCCCGCGTTGTGTGCGGCGCTGCCCGGCCACTGCGCCGCGCCCGCATTCCGGGGGACTCCGCTCTCCCGGTGGCACACCGGCACCTCCCGCGCCGGGAAGAGGGGCGCGGAGGGCTCTCCCCGCCATGGCCTTCACCTTCGCCGCCTTCTGCTACATGCTGTCTCTGGTCCTCTGCGCCGCCCTCATCTTCTTCGCCATCTGGCATGTGAGTACCCCGGCCCCGCATCCCGCTCCCTCCCGCTGGAGCAGGCTCCCGCCGCTGGTGCGGAGGTCATGCCGTGGAAGCGGGGAGCGGGGCGGCAGGACGGGCTGGGGATGGCGCTGGGGATGGGGCGAGCAGCCCCTCGCCCGGGGAGCCGGGGCGATGCTGTCCCGCGGCAGGAGCGGGCGCATCCCGCGCACCCCGCGCATCCCGCGCTTCCCCCGCCTGTCGCGCCGGCAGCGGCGGTGCCAGGACGGACAGAGCCCGCCGAGAAACCTCTGCGTGGGTGACGGTATTTATTACATTTTTATGAGCGCAAGGACCGGTGGCCAGGCGCCTGTGGCAGCTTGTTCCCCGCTCTCGGGAAGCGCTGGAGGGCTGAGCGATGCCCCAGCCCTGCCCGAGGGCTGAGTTCAGCGGTGCTCGTGGCTCCAGCACCGGCTCTGCTCAGACGTGAGCTCTTCCAGGTAGGAATATTTGTTTTGCTTGCCTGTGAATAGAGCGTTTTGAGGGAGAAACAGCCCCACACCTGATGAAGCAATAAGGTTGATTTTCTTTCAGTAATTACTACATTGATAACTTCTTGAAAAGTCGGGGTTGAATGTGAAACTCACTCATCCAGCATGAGCTGGATATTGGAATCCACCTTCATTAATTTCAGTGGGAAGTGTTGGTGCTCAGTCCTTATTGTATACTGGGTGACTGTGGTAGGAGTAAGCAGGTAACTTAGAACGCGTTTATTTCCTCAGTAGTGAAATTATTCTTATACCTAATTTGAAATTTTCTTGAACTGTTACGTATTATGGAATTATTTACACTGCATGTGTGCTACACAAATAACTCCATGCCATAAACAGTCAGGATGGAATAGGATAAGCTGAAAAATAGAGCAAGTCTCATGAATGCCTCTATAGCTACCTGATGGAATAAGATCAAAAAATCCTCCTTTCACTAACAAGCAAGGGAGATGCAGAACTTATCTTTATTGCTAAGCTGCTAGCTTAGTTGTATTAGCACTATGAAACAGATTCTTCTGTTGTGAGGATGCCTTGACATTTAATTATTTTGTACTCTTAATGGGGCAGTTACAAGTTTTTTTCTTATTAATGAAACCACAAAAGTGTGATGGTAATGCCAAGTCCTGTAGTGATGTCAAGTACTGCAAGGCTGAAAAGGCTCTCTAGCAGTCGCCTGCTGCTCTGCTCTGAAACAAAGGAGTAGTAGAATTTGGATGACTGTTCATGTTTTCTTTTCTCCTCTTCCACAAATCTTTAGATCCCCAAAAGTGGGAATTCTACAGCTTCTTCAAAGGTTTTATAGTTAATAGTATATTCTACTCTGAATCTCTAGCTACAAATTAAAAGGGTTTTATTACTGTAACAATTTTAATGATTGTTTTATATATTTGAAGTCTATTACTCTGTTCTCTTTTTCCTGGACTGAAGTTGCTGCCTGAAGACATACAGTACTTCAAGCAAATTTGGCAAATTATTCTTCCATGAATAAGTGTAGTTACTGCAGATTTGCTCTTAGTGAAACATTTTTTCAACTTGCAGTCTATAAACTCATGAAGAACAATCTCAGTACTAGAGCTCTGTAAGGCATCTAGGAAAGAAAGCCTTTTGTCAATATGTTATGTTTATTCAGCAGGTTTCTTACATCTGTTGAAAAACTGGTGAGGAATTGAAATTGAAAATGGCTGTAAATGATGTTCTATTGTAATAGAACAAGAATTGGTGCCATCTTTTCTTATAAATAGATAATAATTCTATTAAAATACATGACTTGAGAAGGAAGGTCACAGAACAACAGATTCAACACCCTGCCAGAACAAACTTTTAAGCATACGTGTTATCCACGTATACAAAACACAAGGATTTTTATTATCCTTTCTATAAGAATTGTTGTAGTGTGATTTCTTGTGTGAGTTATGTATTGAGTCATAGGAGTTTTTTTTAACTTAAACATCTCAATTGTGAAAATCTTCACAAGAAACAAAACTCCTACTCCTTCCCAGTGGCTTGGCTTGATTTTTTTTCACTGTAATATACTTGTAAGGGACAGTAAATATATTCTAAATAGGTTCTTCTAAGGGCAATGGAGGATTTCAATAATTTGTTAACATTTTTGTTTGGTTGGTTTTGGTTGTTTTGTTTTTTTTTTAATAAACACACTTGGTTGCTAAGAATAAGCTGCTGATTAATCTGAGTGTCCCATCAGTTTGAAAGATTTCTGAGGTTCTAAGACCGAATGAGAAATTATATTTTGTAAATTATTTTAAAGGATAAGGAAAAACTGTAGTATTTGGACTTGATATTCTAACCTGAAGGTGACTGAGGTTTGGGCAGTTATCTGTAATTAACAGTGGATCAAATAAAATTTCATTTTCTTCCTGCTGGCAAGTCAGATGAATTATAATTTTCATTAATACTGATCTAATAGGTTCTATAAAAACTGTAATACCAAAACAAGAGAGTAAAATCAGGAGCTTTACTTTTGGACACTGTGCTTGTCTAAAACCTTTCTTCTAAGAAGTTAAAGACTCTATACATTCCTGTACTCACTACTCTTTGGGAGCAGACAGAATGAAGCTGGTCAGAACATGCTGAAGGAATTGTAAATAAAATATACAAAGTACTTCAGATACCTGGAACATGTAACAATTTGTTTCCTGCCTCTGAGTGATCTTCTTGTATAGGTAGCCAGTGGTGTCTGTCATAATTAAAAGAAAACCCCAAACCTCCCAAACCAAATTAGATACTGTCAGAAAACATTTGTTTCGACTCTGCATAAGAATTATCTTAATGTATTATTGCTGGAATTTTACTCATACATATTAAATGAGAGAAAAGGGCTGAAGACTATGTCTCCATGTATCACACAGTACCAACAGGACTCTCTGTGGTACAGGAATCGTTTAACCATCTAGGTTATTCAATGACTACCATACCTTAAGCTGTAATGTCACAATGTTAGAAACATCGTGTAGAAGGGCATGTTTTCATAACACTTTCATAGAAAAGCACTAGAGAATTTAGTAGAGGATAGTGGCCTTTCTGCTTGGTTTCTTGATTTGAGTATAAACACATGGCTTTTGCTGCAGAAACACAGTTACAACTGTGCTCTGTTTTACTGGCTGAGGTGTCATTGAAATGTGTTTTGGTCAAGGTGTCCTCTCAAATGGACTGATGCAGCTGAGTATATTTTAGTTCTGTTGTGTGATACAGTTAACAACAGAATTTGGCTTACTAACTACATATTTTGATATCCTCATCTGATCGTGTTGTAAACTCAAGAACAGAGTGTATAGTCTTCTTCCTCACTATCACAGACACTTTGTTTTGCTGTCCTCAGCTCTTGTTCTTCTTCATATACAGCTTTTTGCTAATCAGTTTTACTTCATTCCTAAACTATCTTGAACTAAGATTTAGCTTCCTGTTAACATTTAACTGAGCTATGCCAAGTCTGAGCTCCCAACAAGGCTTGACATACAACAATCATTTCTAGTGTAGCTCCACTAAGCTGTGTCTGAAGTGAACTCAAGCTGACAAAATTGTGGCTTATTTGTCCTCACTTAAAATGTGACATGCTCGTGAGGAGTCCCATAGCACTATTCTTCTCTTAAAACGTATTGTTTTGGGGCAATCTGAGTCCTTTCCTTTTTGTGATATTTTAAGATGGAAATACTCGCTTTGATATTTGCTATTTAAAGAAAAAAAAGAATTTCTGTGGTGGGCCGTCTCTTTTTCAAGTCATACAAGCTTGTCTTTGCGTGTGTGTGACTGCTTCATAACCAGTGCTACTAAGGGATTGCCAGAAATCAGGAGTCCCGTGCTAGTGAAAAGACTGAGGGTGCCAGGCTGAGAAGTTGTGCCATATTGAATGCTTTTTGTAGTATTTTGATACAATTGTGAGCGCAGATGAATCCAGGATCAGCTTTTGGCGTGTGCACTGAAATTGATGGCAGTTACCTGAGCCAAGTAGAAGAAGAATAAAGCAGCAGAACATGGAGCTTTTTTGTTTTGTGCCCCCCAACCCTTATTTCCCTTTTGAAGTGTGAGGATAGCATTAATGCTCATAAACTACCTTAATATGACTTTGGCCTCAATTAACAGTTACAAATTCATAGGTATGTTTAAAAACAGTGGGAGGCAGTGATTGAGCAGAGTAACATAGGCTAGAATTGACTTGTAGTTTTTAATCAAAGCATCCTTTTTTGCAAACACCAGAGAAAGAAGCCCTCAGAATCTATATTCAGTGTTGTCGCTTCTAATGGCTTTGTGTATCACGTTTATCAGACAGCCTGAATTATCTATGCCTTTTTTCCTCATTTGCTAAGTGTGAGTAATAGAACTAAACTGCAAGTACTGCCTGTCACTTTATTTAACATCTATTCCTAAAACGTCTTTGCCTTCTGACAGAAGGTGCTGTTTACATAGAAGATGTTGCCACTTCTGTTATTTTTCACTGTGCTGTCCTTGTGATGTGGACTGTATTTTATTAGTACTCAAGTTTCAACAGCTTAGGTAAAAAATTCTAAAGCTCTCCAAGAGTTATGTGTGTGGAATTTGGTGAGTGTGCTGACTTACTTAGGCATCCTCAAGAAATTCCGAGCCTAATTTTGAAGATACGTAAAAAGTACAGAAGATTGGTAGGAAATTCAGTTGAGCAGAATGCTTTGGTCACAAACTATGTGCTGGTCTCTCAATGTTCTCTGTTTATCACTGTCTTATTGTTTCTGTAACTTAGTTTGGGGGATAGCTCTCTGCCCTACCTGAAACAAGTGAAGAGGTCTATGAGCTCACTCGAACCTGTGCTTCTCTCCAATAAAGGCTCCCAGTCATCTCAAATTAACCTCTTTACGATGCTTTAGAGCCTGTCTTGAAAAGGAAGTAATTTCCTTATAGATTTGTGGTCAAGTTTGAATTTTCTTTCAGATACTGAAGTTCAGTACTGTTCTTTAATGAGTCATTAATGCAGTTATCTGAGAATGTTGGATAATTACGTGCTTAAAAATAAAATTAGATGAAGGTTTGATGAATGGGAGCACAAATGCTGTTACTGCATGTTATACATATTTCTTGAAGACATCTTTTCCTCTCTAAGCAGCTAAGCACATTGTCCCTGAAGGTTTTATAGTCATGACAGTTTAAGGAATGAGTCTGATATTTCCAGGCTTTTTAAAAACAGAGCATAGCCAGATTGGTCTGGCTATAACATAGCTTGACAGTTCCCTTACAACTTTTCTTTCAGAAGTTTGTCTCATTAATGCTGACAGACAGATATTAGGCCAGGCAACACAGTCTGTGGAGCAAACTATATCTTATATATTGGAAAAGAAGTGTATTTCAGTTTAGTTACCTTGTCATGCTTAAATAATAATTAAAAAGATCATAGAAGTCTTTGGGCTCTAACACAGACTTATATGCTGTGGAAAGATTAAGTTGGATCTCTGTGTATGCTTGAACTGTCATGATGAGATTTATTTGGAGGAAGGTTTTAAATTAAGTGTGTTTGCCACTGGCTGTAATTGCAGATGCTTCACAAGTCACAGTGACTGCATTATCTGTCTAAAATAAATTATTCTGTGGAGTCTCGTGCCTCCCACAATATGTGCAGAGAGCTATTTAAATGTTATTTGGTTGTCACACATCCAGCTTAGGATTTCACCTTAGGATTAGTTGGAAAATCTACTTACTAAAGGGATTTTATATCCAAATTGGTAAATAATGTAGTTCTAGTGCTTTTTAAAAACCACTATGCTTGTTAATAAGCAAGGCAATATAGCTGTCATATTTTATTAGACCATGAGTACAACTCTTAGATTGAGTCTGAGGCATCAATTTATAGCTCGTTACACGTTTGTTTGTTCAGCCACCACATACTATGTTAAATCACACCTAAAACATTGAATTCAACGCTCAGCCCTCTGACTTAGTGGATTTCCCTCACCCCAACATAAATGTCATTTTAGCAAAATATTTCTCAGCAAGAGTAAGAAGCTCAGCAGATAATAAGAATGTTTTCTGTGCAGATAACAGACATCTCTTTGGCCTGTTCCTCATCCTCAGTGCCTTTGACAGGCTGTTCAGTTCTAAGCATTGTTGCTGCTGACAGTGGCAGGTGACCCTACCAGGCAATGGAATTAAGTCTCTCTTAAGTTGTAAGCTGGGGATACTGAGAGATTTACTCTTCTGCAGTTGGTGGTTTGGAAAACACTTCCACTTTCTGTGGAAACAAAGCATCTCTCCCACATGAAACAGGTAGGAATTATTATTATTATTTCCACTCTAAAAAGAGTCACTTAAAGTCACAGGACAGAGTCAGCTGAGGAGGTAAAGGCAGAAGAATGTCAAATACTCTTTGATTTACTAGGTCAACTTCCAGTGTTTCACAGCTGGAAGTTCCCATTAAAAAATTCCAATTTGTGATCGTGATGCTGTGCAGAGACCGAGATGCAATTTTATTAACAGAATGGTTCCTGTGTTCCTTGATAATAATTACAACTTCTGAAATACCTGGTTCCTGTTAAAAGAAATAATAAAACATTCCTAGCGTGACTTTGATTGGAAGGGATCTAAGAAATCATCTAGTCAAATCTCTTCTTCTAGGCAGGCCTTCAAAGTTAGGCCAGGCTGCTCTGGTTCTTGTCCAGATCACTTATGAACTCTTCATGAGTGGAGAGATGAAACACTACCTAGATGGACGAGGGAAGAGTGGTGGATATTGATCATCTCAATTTCATCAAGGCTTTCAATACTGTCTCTCTCTCACGACATCCTCACATGCAACCTCAGGGAGTGTGGACTGGATGAGTGGACAGTGAGGTGGATTTGGAAGTGGCGGAACAGCAGATCCCAGGGAGTCATAATTAATGGCAGAGGGTCTAGTTGAACGCCTGTCCCTGGTGGTGTCCCCCAAGGTTCAATACTGGGCCCAGTATTGTTTAGCTTATCCATCAATGACCTCCTCAGCAAGTCTGCTGACAACACGGAGCTGGGCAGAGTGACCAATACCCCAGAGAGCTGTGCAGCCCTTCAGAGGCACCTCGACAGGCTGGAGAGGTGGGCAGAGAAGAACTGTCTGAAATTCAACAAAGGCAAGTGCAGAATCCTGCACCGGTGGAGGAATAACCCCAGGCAACGGCACAAGCTGGAGGCCAGCCTGCTGGAAAGCAGCTCTGTGGAGAAGGACCTGGGGGTCCTGGTGGGCAACAAGCTGTCCGTGAGCCAGCAGTGTGCCCTTGTGGCCAGGAAGGCCAATGGTATCCCAGGATGCGTTAGGAAGAGCCTTGCCAGAAGGTCAAGGGATGTGATCCTGCCGCCCTACTCAGCCCTGGCGAGGCCGTGTTTAGAGTGGTGTGTCCAGTTCTGGTCTCTTCAGTACAAGAGAGACATGGAGCTACTGCAACTGGTCTAGCAGAGGGCTGTGAAGATATTAAGGGACTGGAGTGTCTCTCTTGTGGGGAAGGGCTGAGGGAGCTGGGCCTGTTCCACCTCAAAAAGAAGTGACTGAGAGGGGACTTCGTCAATGTCTGTCAGTATCTGTGAGAGGATGGAGCCAGGCTCTGCTTGGTGGTACCAAGCAGGAGGACAAGAGGCAACAGGCAGAAAACGATGCATGCGAAATTCCACCTGAACATGAGAAGAACTTCTTTACTGTGCAGGTGACAGGTTGTGGAGTCTCTGTCACTGGAGATATTCAAGAACCGTTTGGACACAATCCTGTGCCGTGTGCTCTGGGTTGATCCTGCTTGAGCAGGGAGGTTGGACTCGATGACCCATCGTGGTCCCTTCCAACCTTACCCATTTTCTAACAACAATTTCTTTGGGAACTTCTTCCAGTACTTTACTTCTTTCACTTTGAACATTGTTTCCTTACACACAGCTGGAATTTCTATGATGCAACTTCTGACTTTCACATCTTGTCCTCTTGGTGCATGCTGCTGAGAAAAGCTTTGTGCTGACTTCTGTGGAACACACTCCAGGAAAGATCATGGAGCAAATCCTCCTAGAAGCTATGCTAAGGCACATGAAAATTAAAGAAGTGATTGGTGACAGGCAACATGGCCTTACTAAGGCTAAATCATGCCTGAGAGATTTGGTGGCCTCCTACAACAGGGTTACAGCATTGGTGGATGAGGAAACAGCAGCGGGTATCATCTCCCAGGACTTGTGCAAGCATTTAACGCTGTCCCACAGCACATCCTTTTCTCTGAAGTGGAGAGACATGGATTTGATGGATGGACTATCCAGTGGATAAGGAATTGGCTGGATGGTTGCAGTCCAGGAGTTGTCAAAATCTTGATATCCAGGTGGAGACCAGTGACGAGTGGTGCTCCTCAGGGGTTGGTATTGGGACAGACACTGTTTAACATCTCTGTCAGTCACAGGGACAGTGGGATCGAGTGTATCCTCAGCAGGTTTAATCACACCAAGCTGTGTAGTGTGGTGGACCCACTGGAGAGAAGGGATGCAATCCAGAGGGACCTTGACAGCTTGAGATGTGGGCCTGTGTGAACCTCATGAAGTTCAACAAGGCCAAGTACAAGGTCCTGCACCTGGGATGGGGTAATCCCAAGCACAAGCACAGGCAGGGTGGGGAATGGATTGAGAGCAGCCCTGAGGAGAAGGATTTGGGGGTGTTGGTTGACGAGAAGCTCAGCATGACCTGGCAATGTGAGCTTGCAAACCATGAAGCCAAATGTATCCTGGGCTGCATCAAAAGCAGTGTGACCAGCAGGTCAAGGGAGGTGGTTCTCCTCCTTTACTTTGCTATGGTGAGACCCCACCTGGAGTGCTACATTCAGCCCTGGTATCCCCAATATAAGAAGAATGTCGACCTGTTGGAGTGGGTCCAGAGGAGTTTCACAAAGATGCTCTAGGGGCTGGAACACCTGTCCCATGAAGACAGGCTGAGATAATTGGGGTTGTTCAGCCTTGAGAAGGCTCCAGTGAGACCTTATAGCACCTTTCAGTACCTGAAAGTAGCCTCCAAGAAAGATGGAGAGGGACTTTTTGCAAGGGCATGTAGTGATAGGATGAGGGGGAATGGCCTCAAACTGACAGAGGGTAGGTTTAAATTCAGAGAGACATCAATGCACTTTGTGAAGGCAGGACAAAAGTCTCTACATTTTTCTCCACTTCCCATTGAAAAGGTATTACTATAAAGCAAGGATTTATTTTAGGAATGCCATTGTGAAAAGTTACATGAAAATCACAAAACATTTGCAATGGAAGTAGGTTTTCTCAGCAAGATACTGCAGGAGTGCTGAACTTGCAGCTCCAGTTTTGATAATGTTAACACATGAAGCAGAACATAAGGGAGACGAGGAAATAAAGCCACCATTGAGTTGTCCCATAGTACACTGCTTGCAGCTCTCTTACCAATGCAGTAGGTCATGAAAAATCTGTGGGTTGGTTTTGGGTCTTTTTGTATCTCTATGCCTTTATGGGTCATGCCATATTCTAGCTGTCAAAGATAGGTTGTGTTGTGTTAAATACATCACAAAGTCTAAGCACGTTGTTGGAAGAAGCAAAGCTTAAAGTATTAAGGAGACCTACAGTAAAATGGTGAGAATTAGTAACTCATAGTGCTTGCAATTATCTCAGACAGCGTGCAAGTGCCAGGCATTGTTGATACAAGCACCATTTTTTTAAATAGAATGACATTTGATTTTTTTAATGTATTTAAATGCCAACCATCTTCAGAGTGTGGGTGAGTCATGGATTCAAATGTTTAATTGTTTAGTCAATCTTCTGTTGCATTATCATTTTATAGCATTATGAATTTGGGCTAAATAGTTCACATTGTATCACCGTTAAATAGAAACTGCTTTATACATTCACAGAATGGGCATTTATAAGCAAACATAATGAAGGCTCCACTGAAATCAATTTGATTGCATGTGCTTCAGAGCTGTTCTTCCCTCAGTGTTATATAAACACTATTAGCAGATCCTTTAAAAAATTGATTTGCTGATCATCTAAGTGGCAGGCCTGTTTGGAGCTATGCTGAAATGTATCCTCAGCCTTAATCACGCTCCTGTAATTAAACTGAGCAGTTTCATAAGAACGTAGCTAAACAGATGAGGATGCTTTTTGGGCTGCTGTTATTTTACTCTCAATTTTTGATCATTTTTACAGACTCCTGTGTCTCTTCCTTCCCCTCGCCTTCCTTCTGAAGCCACAGCTACATTGCTGCTGTATTGCTTCACCTTGCCTTAGCCTTACAAACACAGCTGGGTGGCTGCAGGCCATTTTGTGTATGTGTGTGCGTGTGTCTTGGCCTTGGAGGTATTTCCTCCAAGTTCTGCCTGGCCTCATTTTAGGGAAAGAAAACTTGGGAAGCTCTTGTATCTGGTCATCCCTGCCTGATGCTGCCTGCATTAGAAGAGTCCCGGTTCCATCATCCCGCCTCTTGCTGGTCCAGCTGGGCTCCTGCTGGGAGCAGGAAGCACAGATCCAGCAGAAGTTCTGCCTGCTCTGGGCTTCTTTCTGAGGCAGCATTGATAGGATTCCACTGTTGAGTGGGTAATGGGGAATGAAAATGGTGTGGGAAGCGGGAAAATGGGACTGTGGGAGGGAAGACTTCAGGGAGAAAGATGTGAAGGAAAGGGGAAGTGAGAGGAAGAAAATCTATGTATGAGCAGGGGACTAACAAGAGAAAAGATTGAGAACACGGCACTCTCGTTTGGGAGGCAATTATTTGAGCAGAAAAGGTTGCCAGAATCCAGGAGGCATGGTTAATTCAGGTGATGAACATTTTTGGACAGCCTGAGTAATGAGTCTTCTGTGTGGGTATGGTATAATATGCGACGTGCTTGAACAGATTTTTTAGTGACAGAACCTAGATTCCCACATGTGTTTCCTGGATTTTGGTGAATGTGCATAAATCACTGCCGGTAGGAATGGAGAACATGAGGGGGGGGGGGAAAGTAGCAGCAGCAACATGAAACCTGTGGGGAAATGTAAGCAGTGTGTGTAGACAAGGAATGTAATGCTTCTCCCAAGCATATATCAGCATAACAGAAATTAAAAATGTCAAAATGATAACTTAGAGCAATATGTAGGAATCTTTGAAAGCTCAAGAAAAGAACAAATTGTGGTGGGGTGATAAGATTGGATACTTGCTTACAGAGAGCACTAGCCAGCTGGCCAGGCTCTCACCCATGACATTTATCTTACTGATACTGAAAAAAATCTTCTCTTTTGGTCTAATTCTCTTGTCTTCTTCTTTGGAGGAAATTATTTTTTCTAGTTGTACCTATTCTGGTACATTTTCCCCATCTGTTTACTACCCTTTCCCTGAATTTATTCAGCAGGAACATCCTGTTTATTCCAAGCTTTGTGATTATCATCTTTGTGCTGTTAAGTAATAGAAAAAGTGCTTCAGTTTGTTTTGAGAATAATTTATGAAGATGGAGCTTGGTGGCTTTAATGCATCTATGTATTTCTCCTTGCATATCCTGAATACTGTAATTTTGATGAGAATAAAAAGGTAAGTAGAAACATTGTATGGGAGCACATTGATTGAAGATGGGATGAATTAGAAATATCTTTTAATTCTGAGGAAAAACAAGAACAGAAGAATAAATCCTCTCACATCTATAGGTTGACAATTATATATTGCTTCCAGCCAGAATTAACCTGTTATTGGTCCAATGTGATCAGACTACCACCCTTCCTCCTACCTTCTGCCTCTTGTGCTAGGTCTCCACCAACTCACATCTAGCCTGTCCCTGATTTGGTGTGGAAAATGCTGAAGAGTGAAGAACTTGCCCTATACAAGTAGAAGGTGTACAAATCTGTAATGATGCTCCTGTGATATAGAGGTAGTGAGAAATACGACTTAGTTTCATTTCTTATTGTGCTTCCTTAATTGATACGGAGTTTAGTATAAAGAGAAGCAAGGGCAAAGCAGTGCTCTCTCTTGTGCTGAAAGCAGTTCCCCAGCTTCTCCTGCACATGGATAGAAAATAGTGCTGGCTTTCATCTCCCCCTGCTTGGTTGAGAGATCCACAAACCAGTCCATTTGCACTAGATATTCCCTGAATCAGAGCCACAAATCTGAGTTGGACATCTCGTCTGTAAAGCTCATGTCCAAACTCTCATAACTTCCTTTTGGCCCACTAAGGAGATCAAGACTAGGGGTGAAGTTCTGGCCTAACTTGTTCATTAACTGGAAATGCTTGTTCAGTTTATCTGCAGATCTTTGCATCCTTTCTGGAAGAAAAAGCTGGTGCAAGAGTCTGTATGACCTTTGCTAGGATGACCTTTGCTTGACCTTTGCTTTGATCAAGGGACTGGAGCATCTTTCTTGTCAGGAAAGGCTGGAGAAGCTGGACCTGTTCAATATCAAAAAGAGATGACTGAGAGGGGGTCTTATCAATATCTAGAGGTATCTAAAGGGGGCGTGCCACAAAGGTGGAGCTGGGCTCTTCTCAGTGGTGCCAAGCAGTAGCACAAGAGGTAAAGGGCAGAAACTGATGCCCAGGACGTTCCACGTGAACATGAGGAAAAGTTTCTTTACTGTGCAGGTGACCACACACTGGAACTGACTGACCAGAGAGGCTGTGGAGTCTCCCTCCCTGGGGTTGTTCAGGAACTGTCTGGACACAATCCTATGCCTTGTGCTCTGGGATGACCCTGCCTGAGCTGGGAGGGAGGTTGGACCGGGTGACCCACTATGGTCTCACCCAACCTGACCCACCCTGTGATCCTATGATGCCCTTTCTTAGCTTGCTGAACGTGTGGCTGTGACCAGGAATCCTCGCTGTAGCAGATTGTTTGCTTTTCAAGTTCGGACTGTCAGGTCGAGTTAGTACCTAAGTGACAGCATTCCTGGTAATGACATGTCAATTTGTTGTCACTGGTGCCCCGTAAGTAACTGATCGTGGGGTTTTGGTGCTGAACTGAAGAAATCCGAAGGGGTGAGGTACTGAAATGTTTCAAAAGCTTTGGTCTTGCTATCTAAATAAAAAACCTGTTTGTTTTATGAAGAATCCACATAAAATACTCCATTGCATGTAGGAGGAGAAGGCCATATGCAGGAAGAGAATATTGGCGGTAAGCTTGTGTCAAAGTACAGGGAGTGTGGGAGATTTATACACAGTTCCCTACTGCAGCAGATTCAACCTGTGCTTCCCCCAGCCTACAAAGGCACACAGATTTTGTGCCTTTGGGACTGGTGAGAAACACTGTCAAATCCTCTGTAAGGTTTTATTGGTAGAAGGAGAAGGGCACGCATACAAGCACTTGGGAGTGCCAGCTTCATACCTGCTGCCTTTGATTCAGACCCTGAAACAGAGTCTCCAGAAAAGATATCCTCCTAAGTGGAATCGCCTCATATTGTATGAAGTTTTCATATAGAAAAATAAAGTTCCTCTTTTGCCTCTGGAATCCCACCAGTGAAATGTATATTTCTGCATGGCAGTATGATGCCAGCAGTGGAACTGACGCTGTTATCCATGTTTCAAAAGAATTAGTTTGGATTCTCTTGTGAGAGAAAGAAAACATGACTTTATAAGTCAGCTGAGGTAGAAGAATTATTTCTACCACAGTGAATGTAATTAAACTGAAGTAATGCATCTCTATGTACATGCAAGCTTTTTTCTGTGCAGAACAATGTGATGTGTTCACCAGTTCTGGTACTTATTGAAAATGTGGTGTTTTTTCTTAATATTGGCAGCAACTGCTCGTGTCCCATGGAGGGGTGAGTTGTGGAGTCTGTTTGACTCACAGAACACCACTGCTTTCTGCACTGTTCCCCTGTACTGAATGCAGTAATGTAAGGTTAAAAAAAAAAAAATCATGACAACAACATTATGAAATCCTTCAGGGAGGGAAGGAAGGAAATATGGCAGTCTGGACTTACCTTAAAAATTCCTCCTCCACTTGAGGGCTGTTTTGAAATGTGTTCTAGCTGCAGGGAGCAAAACTATTAGCCTATTTAGAAAGAGGCTCTGTATAGCTATATTAGCATCATTCCTCCTGCACAGCTTGCAGCTTGTCTTCCTTCTCATAGCAAAATGCAGTTTATGTGTCTACAGATGACTTCTGGCTGGCTGGATTTCAGCTGGTCTAGACTGGAAGACAGTGAGTGGGTATAAAGTTGTGATACAAGCTCAGGTAATCTTTGAACTCTGTTTGGGGAATCAGTGGGACATTTGTCTCTCTCCTGAAGGAGAGGATTGACATCTCTCTATTGAAAGAGAGGGTTGATATCTCAATTTCAGGATGACTGGAGAACATATTTCAGTGTCTGTGGTGAGCCAGTGAAATCTGTAACCAGAATCCTGTTGTTAGTCAGTAAAACTGTTTCACCTTGCAGTAGGATGAAATTATTTCCAAAAGCCCATTTCATAGCAGTTGTAGAAACCTGTCAATAAATGCTTGTGAAATCATCCTTCTGGTAACGCTGTGCTCACAACAGAATTTTGCAGCTGCTGAGGTTTTTTTTAGTGGTTTTGTCAAGATTAATACTGTAAATTCTTTACATTTAGAAATCAGGTTGCTTTTGCGAACTGTGGTCTGCAGTGTTGCAGCAGTAACTGGTAACTCATGGAAATAGCAACTTTCCATTCAAAGCACTCAAAGCTCTGCACAGCATGGTTGTATCCCTGAAGATCCATCTCTGTCCCTTTCATGATGTGGATGGAATTTTTCATTCCTATGCTAATAGCTGGACTGTTTCAGGTGACTGCCAAATAGTTGGTTTTAGTGGTTTCTCTTGCACCTCTCTGCAGGCTTGGAAATCTGGTTTGGTGTAGCTGATGAAGCAGTACTGCTTTGTCCATCTGTATAGGATTGAGGGGTTTTGTTTCTTTTGTTTAATTGTCGCTTGTAGAGTTTTTATTTATTCGGGAAAATACAGTAGTGTAGCTATACCAGTGCAGACTGGTAAATTTGTGCACACATGCTCTCAGCAAGAGAGCCTTCCTCTATGGATTTTCATCTATTTTTAATTAGAGTAATATATTAATATCTTCCTGTTTCTATAGGTAGACAGGAAATCCTTTTGAATCATGTTTGCAGAATGGCGATTATGCATTTTTAAATTTGCATATTAGAGTTTTTGTTGGAAAAGTCTTTGGATCTGGTTTAAACGCTTAAGAAATTACAGTAAGACTTTCATGACTTAAGTTAGCTTAAGCTTCCAGTTACAGCCTAAAAAGTTGAAATCACGTTGGCCTAAATGTGACATCCTTTTACAGTCAAAAGAACTTCAGTGAAATGATGAAGATGGGGTGCTCAGATGTATGTTTGTGCTACCCCGGATGGAGCCACAGGAACTTTGTTTGCATTAGCAATGTGTTTGGCTTTCTGAGTGGAGGGTTGTTTGATGGTGGCATCGTGTGAAATTCAAATCAAGTAGAGCAAGAAAATGCTGTACAATTGTTAGTGTGAAATCTGACAAACAGAAAAATTTCCTACCCTTGAGTGACTTAAAACCATTTGCACTCTTAATCCAAAAAGGCTCTGCTTAAAGCAGTGCTCTGCTCTGGAGATGAACAACAGTACAATAATCAGAGAGTGTAGTGACGGTATTCTTTGTTTCTCCTTACTTTTAATATGGTGCAGTAATCCAGAGGCTTTGATTTTTCTGCCAGCCACTGATTCTGTAAATTTCTTTGAGCTTCATTTTTCCCCTTGTATAAAAGATGGAAATTATATTTTCCTTGCGTTTGTTAAGGCCTTTATTGCCTTGAAGGGAGATTTATAACTGCAAAGCATTGTTAGTTACTACTGTTTATTTTTATTAATATGTGGTGAATTAGTAAGTGTAATATTCAGAACATTAATACATTGGGAAGAGATAAGAGAATAAAGAAATACCATTGATCTCATTTTCTTGCTCTCTATTTGCTGTAGTGTTAAAGTTCTTAAAAAGTAGCATTTCAGATGCCCTGGTCTGGGAAGCTACTGTGTTACATGGCAAGGTATGATGAAAGTCAAGATTTGAGACTGTTTTCCTTTTTTAGTAGGAGATGTTTAACAGGAGGATATATATAAGGAATAAAACACGACAAAAAGCATAGAATTTTCTGGATTTTGAGGCAGTTTGCCCATCCATTCGTACAGTTTTGAATAATCTGTCATGCTTGGTAGCATGAACCAGGTCAGTTCAACCAGAGGAGAAAGAGGAAAGTGAACCAGCCATCTTGAGGAAATGTTCACCACCCACATAGCTATATTTTCTGTTCAGATTCGTTTTATATCATGATAAGAACTGGATAGGAAAAATTGTTCTCTCAGTCTGTCACTTGTTGATGTGTCTGTTCTTTGCATCTCTCTGTGGGATCCCCTCACTCCGTTGTGTCACGGCAGTGACTTCTCTTCCATTTCAGGTCCTTTTCCATTCTTACCTCACTGACCCTCTCACACATTTTGGCAATTGCTGCTTCTGCTCAACAAAACGCAGCAAAGTAACTCACCCAGCTCTGCAACGTGGTTCAGCCATGATTTCCCAAACGCAGTAAATATGTCTGTGCAGCAGTTGACAGGCTGGCATGAAGTTTAGGAGCACAGCCTGCTCCTCAACCTGTCCACCTTCTGTTCATGTGCTGGCTTGCAGGCAGCCTGTGAACTGCCTGTATGGGCACCGTGAAAGCTGCATCTGAGAATGGAGGGCGAGACAAATTGTTTAATTGAACCATTAAAGGCAGTTCCACCAAGATGGGATTATGGTGCATTGACAGGGTGGTGGCAAGGAAACATATGTTAAGTGTTAGTGTTCTGTTCTGTGGTTAGTGGTTGTCATCAGGTTCTGTTTTATCTTAACTTTGCTGAGATGCCTATAAGCAATAATATCCAACTCCTTTGCTGTCACTGGATTCACACCCACACCGACTTCACTGCCACCCTAAAACATCACATTCTCAATTAAAATATGTTTCTGTAAGAGCTCAGTGATTTAAAAACAAGTATCATCACTTAAAATGAGGTATCATAGCTCATTTCTAGCATTAAGTGAAATTTTCATTTTGATGGGTACATAAGCATAGGAAGTAAACAAAATTTGAGTTCAATCTTATGAGAATACTTCATTATTCAAAGCTGTTGTGGTTTGGAGAGATAAGCACAGAGAGTGCGGGTAATGAAAACAAATTTTATAAATATCATTGCGATTGAAACATACCGTCATCACAATCTTGTTGATTCAGTATGTCTTTAAACTGTGGCAAACTCCTTGCTGGCTTACACTTGGAGTTCTGAGATTTGCAGATGGTGTGAATCACCAGAGACTGCAACCAGTATTTTTACAGACCTTTAGTTTTATTAGGTGGGAAACACCCACAAGTACACTTCTATCAACAGCAAAAGGCATAGCTGGGGCAGTGGCAGAACAAACTTCCTGCAATGATTTGCAATGCGGATGCACAGGGAGAATCCCTCAATACAGAAGGTAGTGCAATAACCATTGGCCATTCAATCCCTGGCCTGCTTCTGCGGTAATTATAAAAATTACCACTAAACATGATGCACTTTAATTTTTTTTTCTGATATAACTTTGTAAGTAAACAGATAACTTGGTGAGTTTTTTTAATTTGAGTTACTAAATAAATACCAGATTAAGCCCTTTCTATGAAGCCCTGTAAAACACTAATATTTACTAACAGAAATAGATTTCTCCTTTGTGTAAGATCAGTCCCTGGCACATGTTTCCCAAATGCTGACTGCTTAGCTATCTGTTCAGCTTTGTGACTAGAGGGTGGTCATCTTTGGAACAGTCTGCTTATAGTGTGGCCTTCTAAGATATGATGTTGCTGACACCCATGTGTATGCATATTTTATAGTCTTAATTGCCACCCTGGATCAAATTAGATAGAATAACTAAAAGCTATTGAACGCTGTATGAAATACATTCATTTACAGAGGTGAAATTATGGCAATTCATATGTGAAGTGCCCCGACTGGGATCTATTACACTATTTACCTCTAAATGAATTACTCTGTCAAGATGCTGGTAAGTGTGGCGGGTTCTGAGGTGAAACACCTTGAGCATATCCAGCCACACAACACACCGGGGCATTGAACTGCTCCAGAAGGTGTGTTATAATTGAAAGAGGAAGATGTTTCCTAATTAATTACATAAATCCCACAGCAGTACAGCCCAGCCCAGACGTGTTTTCAGTAATGCAATATAATTTCAGTGGCACGGTGTGTTGTGAGCAATCACCAGTCTTAAAAAACTCCAGTTTCCATTGTTTCTCAGTTGTGGTTTTAGAATTAGGACACCCAACATTGTGAGGTTTAAAACAGAACAAAACAACACAACACAAAACCAGAAAGCAAACCAACTGACCAAATGAAAAACCAGGGACAAACATGCCCCCAAAACATGTGGAGTTTATATTCCCTTTAATTGTGAGCCTAATGTTGCACTGTCAAGCTTTTCACTCCGACTGAAAAATAAGAAATAAGAAATAGGCATGTGTTTGTTCATAAATTAAATTCATGTCATCACTAAATTTTGATTTCTGTAGGTTTAAAAAAATAAGAACTATTACTGAACTTCTTTGAAATAAAATTATGCGAATGGAGGAGGATTTATTTTTTCAGCCTCTTTTCAGAGAGACACCAAAACTTTTATTGAAGGAACTTCAAGAAATTTGTGCTTGATACCAGACCTCAGTCTCCTTCAGGTGTAGCGGGTGTCTCTTAACATTGTCATTATTTACAAACATCTCAAAAGGTTATGAGATTATTGTATTTACACTTAATGATTTCATGAAAACAATGTGCTTAATACCTATTAGATCTGTGTCAAGGCACTTAGATATAATGCAGGCATAACACAAATTGTGTGTCAGTAAATAAAGAGTAGGATTTCGGCTAGAGAGCTGGGAATGTTGTAAAATAAATAAAGTGAGAAAGAAAAAAAAAAAGGAAATATAAAAGCGTAGTACATTTGAGGCTAACCTCTTTTCCAAACTGTCATTTAGGATTTCTTCAAGACTTACCTGCATTAGTTAAGGCTAGCTCAACACAGCACTCCATAAACAGCTTTGTCTTTCAGAGCAGCCAAATGAGGCTTTTCTGAACTTCTTGAATCTTACGATTTCGGTATTCAGGTTCCCCATGTTTTTGTCTCAGAGCGGTCTTTCCTCACAGCATGGGCTGGATCTTGTACTGGCTGGCATTTTGTGACATTCTCAAACTCCTGCCCTCTCTTACAGAGTACCGAAAGGAAGACTCATTTCTCCATTTACTATGGAAAAAAGCCGTAACCACTGTACATTAATAAAAACAGCCATCACTCAAAGCTCACAAGAGTTTCCTTTCTTGAAGTTACATCTGTAAGTAGCCGCGCAGTGAGGCAAAGAGAACTTAAGGGAGTGCTGAAGTAAATCAGTGGCACATCTATGAACAGAGACAGCTCTCTTACCTGTTATGGGGCCATCCTTTGCCCATTTTCTCAGTGCTGAAGGTGATACCCAGTTACAAAGAGGTACCCAATTGCTTGTGCGTCTGACTCACACGCTCCTAACCCTCTTAGCAGCTGGTGCCGCTTGAGAACATGCAGACCTGCTCAAGAAGTATTAAATATAGAGGTGTCGTGAGCCTTGTCCTTCACAAATGTACTCCAGGCCTCTCCCGCTTTCTGTTATTTGCTCTTTTACCATTGCAGATCTAATTCCTAACTTGTAGAGATCCTGCAGCCATGGGGAGAAATGCTTCACTTATGATCACATTTTATAGTTCCCTTTGTGGTTTATTCTGCCACTTTGACTCGTCATAGTTGAATAAATTGAATTCTGTAGAGTGCTCTTGTGAAATGCCACACTTTTGATTTTTAAATGTGCTTCAGTGTGATGAATGCAGCAGCAGAGTGGGATGTGGAGTACTGCTTAAACTGCCGAATTGTAGCTCTAGGTTTTATTCTCAAGCCTCTAGCCGGATTATAATATATTTCATGGGTAGGCCATTATCAGGATTTCTGCTCCTGCATTCCATATCTGTAGAATGAACGTGTTTTACCTGTGCAGCAGGTCTGTGTTGACACCCAGTTGGTTCTTTTTTGAACTGCTAGGCAGCAGGCTGCTATTGCACGTCGTGGAATGGCTGTTGCACTCACATCCTAATTACCCGACCACTACCTTGCACTTCCATGATCTTTTTATTGAGAACAGAGAACTTGGGTTGTAAATTATCCAAAAAGGAATCACTGTTTTAACAGGCAACACAGTTAGGAACATGCTTTGAGATCTTTGAATGAAATATGATGAGGATTATTGCAGCTGTTTTCTTTCCAAGAAAACACTTTCAGACAATATTATTTTTATAGCCACTTTTATTTGCTCTGCTTTAAAAGCACCAGTAATTACAAGTGTGTCTCAATCCATCTGTTAATGGAGGAAACTGAAGACCCTGAGCAAAAGATATCTCTCCATTAATGAGTTCTGAAGTAAGGTTCTAATACCTGCCAGAATTTAGGAAGGGCGTGTTTGCTCTAGAATGGTTTACCTTTTGAGTTGTTGGTTAATGAATAGCAGCTGACTAGCAGTAAAGATGATACTAATTAATATCTGAAGTAAATTTAACCACTAATAAAAATGGGCTGTTTATGTATTAAACCCGGAGCAGCATAGCTGATCCACCTCTGTGTTTTAGGTAGCTGATGACTTTTTCCTTCAAGTTTGGAGATGTGTTTGTTTGTGAAATAGTTTTATGCCATGTGGAAATTTGAGAAAAGAATTCTAGCTGATATGAAGGAAGAAATGTGGAAAGTAACAGCACTGAAAAGGCTACAAATACAATTCTACAGAGTGACAGATTAATGAGTTCTAGGTTTCATCTATTAGAGTATCCCATGTTTTGTTTTAACTACTTAGTTCTGAAGGGAGTGTGTTGGGGAAGCTCTTTTCTCATAGTTTCTCTGGAAAGCAGGGAAAGGAGGCAATGCATCTAACTAGTCCCTACAGGAAGACAAATGTTTGAATGAGCATTCATTACAATATTTGAAAAAACTGTTTTTCAGATAATCGCCTTTGATGAACTTCGGACAGACTTCAAGAGCCCGATTGATCAGTGCAACCCAGCCCACGCAGTGAGTACAACCAGGAGCTGCTCAGGCGTGGGGGAGGCACTGAGCTGTCAGAGAAGGCAGTGAAGTATGAGTGAAATTAATACAGAGTTCCTTGTGAAGTCAGCTGTGGTTTGGAAAATTGATTTATTGGGCCAGTCTTAGGAAGCCAGATGGTGACTTTTTATGCTAATGTTGCCTAAAATCGAGGAAAAACTTTTCAAGACAATATTAGTCTGGGTAAAGTAGAGAGTAGCTCTTTACTATAAAGCTTTCAGGGTACAAAGTATATAGAGATGTGCACACACCCAGTAGAGGGTCTTACAAATTTATAACACTACTTAATTGCCATAACTAGTGGTTACACCCAACCCAAAACCCCTTACCCCTCGTACCACCCTGGTGCCACCCCCAGAACTGCCCTCCTGGAACACCTCTGAGGGTCCTGGGTCTTCTGTCTTATTTTGGCTACAATATGTCTTGTTATTCTAGTCCTGGTACACGTGTCCCAAAGATGATGTTCTGGCTGTCATCTCACCCCTGAGTCAGAAATTCAGGAATGTGGCACAAAGTTAGAAACTCTTAGCTGCTCCCTCAAATGTGAGAAACTATACAGCTATGTAAGATCTAGAAATATATAAAATCCTAAGGATCACTAACAGCTTTCTTTTTTGCTGAAGGAGGCAGGAAAATAATTTGGAAATTCAAAACGTGGAGGATTTATAATCTGATGCTAATGATTTCTTTTTTACCTTTTCATGCTGTGGCACAAGTTTTCCTCTGTGTTCAGGCATGGGATGTCCATCTTTTCCCATCCTTTCTGTATCAATGAGCAAAAAGCTTGAGTGGGCTTGATAAAAGGCACATTTCTGGACCTCTCTGTCCCATGACAGGGCTTTAAATGCTCCTGTAAATATCATATTCTGCTGTTTCTGCTGTGGAAAAGTTTAAATATCACGCTGAGACTGTAAACTCAGCTCTAACTAATGAACCAAAAAGGCAACCTAGATTTAAGCATTTCGAAATTCCTCTGTTAAGTAAAGCTGTAATGTTGGGGGATTCAGCTGAGTACAGCTAAATATGTGTCAGTTTGTACTACCAGAACTGAGAGCAGAACTTGGCTCCCCATCATCTCACTGGGAATTACCATGATTTTGACAGGTGCTGTATTTCATCTCTACAATTGCCTGCAAATGATAATCAGATTCAAGAGCCAGTACTTTGCCATTTAACCTTGTTTCATAGCTTAGCAGAGGATTTGTGGTACTGCTTAGACCACTGATGATTTTAAGCATAAACTACATAAATCTTAGAACAAGAAGGTTTTTTTTTACTGTTCACTAACACTTAATCAAAGAATGAGAATAGAAGGAAGAAATTACATGAAGAAATCCTATAGAGGACTTCAGTAGATATAATCTGGTTTTGAATTTACTGGAAGTAATCTGATTTTGAATTCGCTTTATCTATTTTTATTTCCCATCCTGGGAACTGGACACAAGAAATGTGTATTTATATGTGCCAGGTATTTGTCATATCTTTGTTCAAGTGTATTTTTCCTTTTTTCCTATGCTCGTGCCCATATTCCATTTATTTAGTGGGGTACTTTTCTTTATTGCACAGTAAGAGTGTCTGATGTTTACCCATGTATCTCCCGCAATGCTTTCATGACAGGGGTTGGAGCCTTTTTGACAAGATGAAGCTGAATTAAAGAGAAATCAGAGGCAAAAACAATGGCAGCACTGAGAATTTAATTCAAATTTCCTGGTTTGCCCTCTGTTACCTACAGCTCAGAGACAGACTGCCTACTTCTCCAAGGCCAGCTGTAGTTAGGACTCTATTTAAAGGGAAGTGAGAGGTCTATCTTTCCCTCTCCACTCACCTCCTTCTAAAGGCAAGTGAGCTTTCTGCAGCTTCACAGCCACGTCCTCACACATCCATGCTCATGTTTGCAACTGTGAGTCTAACATTTCTGAATCTCTTTTAGCTCAGACACACCAAAAAGAGGCACAGTATTTTTCTGGTGCATATCAAGCTGCCACTGTCTCATCATGTTTCCAAAATTACACTTTTCCTTGAAAAATGGCTTAAACTTGGGGACAGGAAAGAAAAAGAGACATTTCTTTGGAGAATAGAACTAAAACTCAAACTTATGGCAAATTTAAAACATTTAAAAGGTGAAAAGCTTAAGGAGAGTTGGCTTCTCACATTGGTATAGTACAAAATAGTTCATTGTTTGGAATATTTTTTCCCACTTCTAAGTGAAAATATTATCAGATAGTCCTTCGAGGACAACAAAACCACCTTGCCTTCTGCAGTGCAACCAACAGCACAGTGCTCCACAGTAACTCCAGTGATGGGGTTCTGGGGTGAAATTTGGTTGTTCTGGTGAGTTTCTCATTATGAGCCAATTTAAAAGAAAACCTGTCTTTGATTTTTCTCCTTTCTGTGAGTTGAACTTAAAGCATCTTTTGAGTCACAGTGCTTAATTGCAGTGATTTTCAGTACTTACGAATGCATCTGTGGTTTAAAGTGGCATTTCTAGGACATTTCAGACATTTCTCACTAATGGGTTAAATTCTAATATCACATGTTGAGGTGCCATCTTGGTGATAGAAAAAGAGCTGCCCTACAACCTTCACACATTGTTCTTCCCACTCAGAATTATCTTGAAGCCACGTTTGGTACCTGAAAATGCAAGACCAAGTCTCTGTGGCACAACTGGGTAGAGCCACAAACGCTGATTTAAAAAACAGTTTCAGCCTCTGGCTCAAGGCTAACAGGTTTGAATCCCGAGCTGATATTGTTACACCCAGTAACAGACAAAAAAATAACTTATTTGGCCTTTGAAATAGGTCAATCATTTGATTTGCAAGCAGTAGGTAAGAAGTGAATGCTATCATTTCAGATTAACAACATGCATTGCTTCACTGTGGCCGTTAATTAAAGCACTGACCCCTTGTAATTGTAATATATTGTCTTAATTTATAACACCAGCTAACCTTCTACCTTTTCCCCCCTTTGTCTTGACAGAGAGAGCGGCTGAGAAATATTGAGCGGATTTGCTTCCTCCTGCGAAAAGTGAGCATAAACTAGCCTGGGATTTGTGAAGTTTGTGAGAATTAAGTCCATCCGGTGGTGACGTGCATTTATTTTCTCTTTGATCCTCACACTCGGTTGATGAAAGGCTGGCTTCTACTGAGAAGTGAAAGTCATGATGACTTTGTAAGGACAGAGTAAGGCAAATTATAAAAGGTTGACATAATAGAGGATGTCTGGATAAGAACTGAACTTCAGAACATCAGTCCATTCATTCTGGAACAAGCTTTTTGAAGGCTTTGCTGTTGCAGCTTGAGGTTCTTTAATAGTCCTATAAAGCTACTGATACTGTTGTAGTACAGGCTTTGAAAACAGCCTTTTTTTGAACAGTGACTTACTATTTGATAAGCTGAACATTTTTATTAGTTACGTGTTTAAGTTTTCTAGGTGATGGCATAGAAAAGTTGATATAATATGTATTTTAACTTGACACAAGTGAGATTCTGAATGCCTCAGTTTCTGAGGGCTTTGAAAGAGCTGGTAATTGTCTGTGGCTTCAAAGAGCATTTTCATAAACAATCTTTATTCTCGTGACTCTGTCCCATTGAGGTAAAAATAATCACAGTTCTGAACTGTTTTATTCTGTATATTCAAGTTTCTATACATTGTGCTCTGCAGAGTACTAGTGGAGCTACCTAAACTATTCTGCATTTTTACTTAAAAAGGTCATCACTGAAGTGTGTACTGTCGACTGTGCCCTAATCAGGCTAAGAACTAAATTGGTTTTAAGGTACTTAGAGGTTTTAGGAAACCCGGCGTTAGGGACTGGGGTGATCTAAAGGCACAGCTGTGGCTCCGTGCAGAGTCTATGGGCTGTCGTTCTCTGATCAGTCAGAACTGGAGCCGTATGTGTTTGACACCATTATGAGCTTGTAACTGTTAGGATATACTTACTGGGCCTGTTTGTGACACTTGGGATATGAAAATAAGAGAAAATACTTATCACCAATAGCTCTCCATTTTATCAAACAGGCAGCCAGCCAGTTTCAAGCTGTGTCCCAGTTTCTTGGACATAAAGCAACTGTTGAGTGGTAATGTATTAATATATGTGAGCCCCATGGGAATGCCTTGCCTGCATCAGTGTTTAATTTTTATTGAGCCTCAGCCTCGTTGTGTACAGCAAAATGGAGCATTTTGGCTAATTGCAGACTCTGTATTCATAAGGGATTGGCTTGCTTCTGGTCCACTTAAATAGTTTGTTAATTCAGCCTCTTCTTCAAAGTTCTTTGGGGACAGATTTGTTTTAATTGAGAGATTATATGCAAGAAGGGGAAGGTGCAGCATCTAGAGAGATTTGTAGGCTTCAAATCTGACAATCACTAAAAATAGCTGTAGTTTATGTAGTATAAAGGAGGCATTGTTGGGGAAAACTCTGGAAAAACAATAAAGAATTGAGTGCCAGCTATATTGGTACAGGAAAATAGCAGTTAGGATGCTTCCAGCAAGCACTAAATATATCCCTCAATATAACATTGTGTGGCTTTAGGATCTGTTTCTATGAAACACCAGCATACCTGTTTTCCTGTGTCTCAAAGTCAGGTATTTCCCTGAAAGTGCTTTCACATTAGAACTTATTTCTCCAAACCTGACGTAAATTTGTCTTTTCAAAGGTGAGATGTAAAAATATGTTCAGTTTCATTATATGCTGGTTTTACAAGGGGTTCTTGGGAATTATTAAATGGGCATCATACAGTATGTCATGTAAATCTGATCCTGGTGGACAAAGACTTTCTTAAGGATGGATTTTCTGTTTTATCTCCAAAATAGTTGAAAAAGTTTATTGACAAACTGTGACCAGGTGTATGATGTTTCACAAGATATTACGTAACTTATTTACTTTTTCCAAAATAGAATGGAGGATGTAAATGTTCTATAGCCAGGCATTTTCTGATATTTGCTTTGGGGAAAATCTTTCTTTATCATGAAAACAAGTAGGGGTTGTGTGAAGCAGATATATATGATGCTGGCGTGTGTACATGCATGTCCATCGGGGTCCTTGTTTTTATGGTGCTACAGAATGAGGTAAGCCTAAGATTGTGTATGAGGAGTGATTATGTATAAGGAAACTATGAACTTTGTATAGCCATGGTCAAATCTCTTCTATCCTGAAATCAATGAGAAGGCGGCAAACTGCTGAAGGTTCCATTATGTGGACACTGGCTGTCATACAGGTGTTAGATGGTTCACACGGGACACACAGCAGTATTAGCAGGTGCTGTGCAGCCTCTGTGCTATTCTTTCTTTGCCAAATTGCCCTTGTTTCCCCAGGGGTGTGATTCCATGGCACACCACAGTAGGGAGTGGGCTGTGTTGAGCTAGTGCAAGAGATGCAGTTCATCAACAGCACAGGCTTTTTGGGCTCCTCAGCCCTGCTGAGGAGTGTGACACGTGAGGTGTGCCTGCGAGCTCTACCATGGCTTTTATGATCAAATATTTTGCTGGGGCTGTTAAAATATATTCAGCTAATGATGACAGCAATATTATATAATTGCGATTGCAGTTGTATTTCAAGAAATCTGTCTACAAGATTGATTCCTGACTGAGATACTTATTTCAGCGCTAAGGACAATTAGGAATCTCCTAGATTAAAACACAGTATATTTCTCCAATCAACCACTGTAATATTATTACTTTACCTTTGGGGAAATCTAAATTAAATTTTGATTAGAGTATGCATTCTAATTTTTGAATTAATTTGATAAATCTTTACTAAGGAGGAGAGTTGATTGAACCTTCTTCTTGCTCAGCAAACACATTTCAGATTTCAGTTTGCTCATGCCAAATGCTGCTGAGCAATATAAGTGACCCTTCTCCAATTATCAGCAAATATTTGTTTTTAAACTCCAGTAAGCTAAAGTAAGAGTGATTCGTGAGCATCAGAACTGGAACTAGAACTTAACAGGGAGGAAGTAAAAGACAGACTTTTACTTGTTTTCCGACTGTAGTGGAGCATTTTAGTTAAGTTATGCCTAAAATTCCTAAAACTGCAAGTGTAAGAAAATATTGTACCAAGCTCAATCCTTTTTCTTGGTTGTATTTTTTTTTTAACAATTCCTGAATGGATGATTGGAAGAGAGCAAATTCAGCAAGAAATCTAACCACAGGCAAGGAGACATTAATCTCAAAGATGTTCCAGATGAACTTGAACTGTCTTGAAAAATATAAACAAATACGCAGACAAAAAACCCTGCAGGGACAACTTTTGAATAACCAAATTTGGCCAGTTCAGCACTCAGTACTAGTAGTAGTGTAGTAGATAGTGAACCAGGAGCTGGGGTGTCTAAAACAAAACAAGGCAAACCTAAAAACCTCTTCACCTAATCTTTTTTGGAGCAAGTTTTAATATTTTAGTTGGAAGGTCATGGAGGGTGATAGTGCTTGGTCTGGTCTAGTTTCTGGTCTGTGTTTTCCAGTGGAGCTGGATCTGTGGGAGTAATAATGGAAATCTTTTCTTTAGTTAAATTCTGGGGTTTACTACTCTGAAAAAAAATAATGTAATTGTCTATTTATATTCCACTGCGTGTACCTTAATACACATGGCAGTTATGTGGGTTTTTTTATTTACAAATAAAAGCCAATGTTACCTGAAAGAGCAATTACAGAAGACATTCCACTCAGACTGAGATAATGTAAAATAAATTTAAAACCCAATGAGCATTATAAGTAATTCCAGACTCCTTAGTGTCTGTGCAGTTTTCTTTTGGTATGTTTCAATATTTAAATATTCTGCTAAAAAAAAAGGTCAAAATTACATATATTTGTGCAGTAATCCAAAGACTCGAGTAATCAGAAGCTTGAAGGGTTATGGGCTGTGACCACAGGTTCAGCTGTGGACAGTGCTCTCTAAGGATGAAGATTAGGCTTGGTCCTGTGTCTGTGTCATGCACGTTTGTCAGCACTGAATGCGCTCACTCAAAGCTTGGAAAACACCCCACAGTATGTTCAGTGCAACATTACTGAGCTCATTGGATCAGGGAACAGGCTGGCTTTTGGGCTTTTCCTTAATGGCACAAGAAAATAGTATTATCTGAGTATGAAGGCTCTTTTTCTTTACAGATAGCTAAATATAAAAAGTAGCCCTATCTTTCCTTGTTTGTTCTTATTCGGCTGTCATTTTTTCCCCTGCATATTTTGGATGAATGAGACTGACCAATATGCATTAGAGGAACTACCATATGAAATAATTTTTTCATGGGACCTTGAGGGGTTCCAGACCAGTAGCTCCCACCATTCCCTGTACGCAGCAGCTGTGGTGGACGTACTTCTTTGTGGAGTGTCAGGTGTCACAGGAGCCGATTTCAGTTGACTGATCATGTTCTTCCCTTCCCGAAAAATTTGCTGGTTTTTATGATGGTCGCTGTTTTTGTTGTTCTGCCTCAGCCACTGGCAAACCTGAGATAAATGTGATGGATTTTAAGTGTTTGGTTTTGGGTATGTCTGTTGATTGCTTCGTCATGCATTTAGGGATTTATGGATGTGTGACGTTCTTCTCCCCAGTCTGCAGGCTGGTGATCATTAGCAGAGTACTTCTCTAAGCCTATAGCATGGTTCATTAAAACACTTAATGTGAGGTTATATAAGCAAATTTAGCAAATGTGATGCATAACCACAAGGAATTTTTAAAGTGGTGTATATCCATGTGTATTTTAAGAAGGAATCGTACTTTCTCCCTGGGGCTAAGAAATGTCATAGGTGGAAACTACAGCAATAAGACAGTTTGTTGTGCAACTGGCAATAGCAGCAATAGTTTTACCTTTGTAGTGCTGGGTTTTTTTGTTTGTTTGTTTGTTTTTTTACAACCTCAGTAAAGATGTTTTAATTCCTCGTTTAATTCCACTTAAGGGAAGAAAATGTCACAGTATAGGCACACTTAGAGGGATAAGTCTGCAGGGTTGATGCATCCCAGGTTTCCTCCTAACTGGTAGTGGACATTTAGTCTTTGAAGTGCTTGTGTTATCTAAGAGGGAAGCAGCATTTTCAGTCTAGTCATAAGGTGTTTTTGAAGCGTGGAAATAGCAGTGGTATTCTGCATGGCAGGAGAGAGAGGCTGATGATTCCAGAGTTCTGATGAACTGCTGCTGCGACAAAGATCACAAAGGGAACAAAACATGGCACTGTGTGACATTTTTCCTGTTAATAGTGATTGTTACAGAGATGGAGCACGTGAACTTTGCCCGCTCTCATTAGGCACCAAAGAGCTAATCATTGTTACTGGTTTCTCAGTATTTGTCGGCTTTCTTGATGTCTCTAATGCTCTCTTCTCGTACCTCATCACTATGATGAAACTGCTGAGTGTTGATTAATCTTTTGGGCAGCAGGAAAACTGTCAGGAGACCCTTCCTACGGAGTAACTGGGAGCATAAAACGTAATCAAGAGACAACGTGGATAACTCGTGAAGAGTGAATATAAAATTAGGTGTAGAGAAAACATACTTCATGTACCCAGGTAGTTATTTCGTGTCTCCCTGTGACTCAGTGCAATACAGAAGGTTGTACCCAAGTGGGCATTGCTTTGTATAAAAGGACTAAAATAAATACTATGTACTTTTAAGATGATTTTTATCTTCTCAAATGCCTTTTTTTCCCCCCCTCACAATCTTTGCACTGCAGTTCAGTGGTTCAAAACAGAGTTGGTTTATATCAAAAAGCTTCCTGAATGTTCCTGGATTTAGGAAGGATTTGAATTCAAGTTTGACATCCATGCTTAGCATTCATCCCCGACATCAAACAATAACAGATGTGGCTCTGATAGCCGTCTGTGGGCACTCAGTCTCTCCCTGACACTGACAGCTTGAAGCAATCTCTGTTTATTGCTCTGAAATGAGAAATGTGTTGATATTCAAACATAAACCCATATGAAATAGGCCTCGATTTAAAGTTGTTATAATTTAGACACCGTTTAGATAAAAACTGTAGCGAATTGTTGGTGGTTAAGACCAAATCTGTCTGAATTTGTGTAGAAATTCCCAGGGAAACTCAGAAGAAAGCACAAAGATCAAACTGAGTAGAATGAGGGAATAAAAACAAGATTTTTGATGAGACAACTCAGTACACGTTTTCATAGCACTCCACTTGGGCTCATTGGAAGATCATAATCTTCTTCCCTTTGGGTTTAGACCTTTCCAGGAGAAAGTCTCTTGTATATATTTCTGTAAAGTCTTTTGATTTGGTCACATTTAGATCGTTTCTTTCTATTAACTGGCCTGATAAACAATATGCACCTGAAATAGGTGTTCAGTAGTCCTTTTTTTAAGAGGCTTAAACATATGGTCTGTTATTGGGACTACAGTGATATTCTGAATTAACATAATCAGATGAAAACTTTGCATTTTACGAGTGTCTTAAGTAAAGTCAAAAGGGTGGTTTCAGGCTGTCCCATTTGTCTTCTTTCTGGGAGAAAATGTAATAGAAGAGCAACTCCGCTTTTGTTGTCTTTAGATGGATGTTCTGTTGTCTCATGTTTTGCCACTTTTTGAATTTTGCAATTTTTTTTGTGTTCTCTTAGTCAGGTATTTTGATCTCCTAAAGGTCGTGCTGTGCTTCAGCCAGAGATTACTTTCTGGAAGACTTGGCTCTCCTTTTCTGTGTTTGCATTACTGTTTGTGTTACAGCAGTGCTTTCCATCTCATGCAGGGAACGAAGCCTTTTGTGCCAGATGCTGCAAAAACCACACGGTAATAAATATGAAGAGCATTTGTTTATGCTCACAAGACACGTCTACAACGGGAAAGGAAAGGTTGGGCAGCTGACCTGATAATAGAAATCTTGTTTTCAGAGACCTACTTAGTTTTCTTGTTAGCAGGCATAGCTGGATTCTTTTATTTGTAATTGAAGCTAAAATTTGTTTACTGTTTTTGAGGGGTCTGGTGTTTTATTGAGTTAATAATTGCATGTGGTCTTGAATGTCTACAGCAGCTGTTCAAACCCAGCCAGTCTGGAGTCAGACTCAAACTGCTGTGGTCCGATTGATGACTGTTGGGAGCAAAATTATCCGGTGTCATATGCTTGGGGACTTGTGGTGCTTGGTCTACAGAAATACCAACAAACATAGGCAATGTGATGAGATAGATCTCTGTCAACATCGCAGTGAGTATGAGCTACACCCCTCTGCTATACATATGCACACATAATTAGCTGCCAAGCTGCCTCAGAAGAAATTCTAGAGCTTGCATGGAAGCACTGGGATAAAGGACACTGCTATTTCTAAGGCATTAATTAGATTCTGCAGATTTTGTAGGATGTAAGCTTGCCACGCTGTGTGCATTTTGCCAGTTAGGACTTGGACTGTGATTGCAACATCTTTCATAAAACTAAATTTATTTCAGTTTTCCTTTGTTTGAAGCGCATATGTGAGACACCCAGAAGTGGTGCATATTTCAGTATTCCATACTTGTTTGAAAGGTATTGCTAAACTTCTACTACGTGATAAATCAAACTTTCTTCTGGCCTTCGCAGTAGCACTGACAAGGTATTTTTACATTAGGAATGGGTAACTTTACACTTTAGGGATCAAATTTGAAGTTAGCTAAAAATGTGTTAGTATGCAGTTTTTAGTTTATGGAAATCATGGCTTATGGTTGAGTTCTTTTTAGACAATTTTCATACAGCATTTCTTTTTAGTCAGAAGGGGCAAGAGAGAAATTCTAAATCTGTACTTGTAAAGAGTGGAGTTGTCCTTAGGTTATACAAGGGAAAGAAAGAGGAATGTAATTGGACAGGGGAAGTGGTGATACAGGAAAAGCAAAATATATTTTACTGAAGTATTGCACACTTTCACTAGCCCTGTGTTGGTTTAATTGTTTTCTGCAGCTTGCATAAATGAGGATGGAGTTAATACATTCATAATGATTCACATTTGGTAGAGATTTTGTTTGCATCCAGAAAGATGAAGGACATAATGGTTTTCCCTGAATCTACAGACAAAACTCGGATACCTTCAGTACCTGCTACTGAGCTGCCTTTTCCTCTTTTGTACTCTGGCAGGAAATTCAGTACAGATCATCTGAAAGCTTCTCTCCTTCCCTCTCTGAAGTCTTTTCTGCCTACCCTTTTGTTACATTTGCTATCTGCAAAGGGTGGAAATGGGGGTCTGCCCTGCTCAGTTATTCTTCTGGGCACCCACATAGTTTTAATTTCATCAGAAAGAGTGGAACTTGACACAGTAGCTGTTTTTGCAGAACTGACAATAGAATTGGGATTAAAGAGCTCGCAGTATTTATACTTTCTGCATAAGAAATCCCATGAATGTTGCTTGACTAGAGATAGTGCATCTCTTCTTCACAATTTTTTGTTTTATTTTAAATAGATTGCATTCATATTTCCAGAAAAGTGTTATTAGTGCAAAAAAAAAAAAAACCACAAAAAAAACCCTCCCAAATACCAAACATAATCCCTTTTGTCATTTTTTTTGGATACAGTATCATATGTGGAAAGAAAGTCCTTAAAATAGGACTAAAGAGCTTAGAGAAAGTGTAGTATTTCTGGCAGGCAATTCATTCACTACTGACACTAATGTATTAAGTGCCAACACTATTTTTAGTCAATTTTACAAGTTCCTGAATTCAGCACTTTTGAAAAGTTAGAACATAACAATTGTTATTTTTAGCAATCATTGCCTGAGGATGTCTCTGTGCTTACCTAGGGATAATGAGAAGATGTATCTTGCTGTGTCTGCCAGGTGTTCGTAGCTTGTAAGGGGTAAAGTTACAAAAACTGTGGCAGGAGTGAAGAGTTCAAACTTATGGCTCAGACACAGTTTGGTCCTTATCCCTCTTTTGCTCCAGAGGGGAAGTAACATTCACCAGAGTGATGCCTCATGGAAACTGAAATATCCTTTGAAAGAGTGTGCATATGGTTATTCATAATATTATTACTCCAGAAAATATTTACGTATAAAATTATTTCAGGTTAGCCAACTGTATTTTGCTGTTAGTCTCATCTTTAAGTGTTTATTCAATAACCAAAGTGGCAAATAAAGTATCACCCTGTAATAGACGGCCTCTTGCTTTATAATTCAGTTTATTCCATTACTGTTCTGCAGGATATGTGAACACATGTCCTTACAGTATCAGAACATCACAAGTAGCAGCAGAATAAGGCTGAAGATGCAGCAGAAATGTGGATGAGTAACTATTGCCTGTACTGTACTCCTGAGAGCAGTGTACTTCTCAGCCTCTTGGGGTAATGTGATTTATGCATCTGTTCCTCAGAGCTGTGTGGAAGATATTGGCAGAATTTGACTTGCTAATGGGCTATATTTGCTCTGATTTAGAATGCAATAAAGTAAATATTTGCATTTTAATAAAACTAAAGAAGTTAGGGTTAAATCGAATTCACTGTTATGTTTAGCTGAACGTTCACTGTAGGTTTAAGTCAGGATCAGACCCTATAAAGCTACAATGCAATTACAAAAAGCAATATAGTACCTAAATATAGAGTACAATGAGCTTGCATCATACCTGTTATATGGATGCAATTTTTTTCTGCTGTGAGTTAGATGTCCTAGCTTGCATTTAGTTACTGATGTTTTCTATAAAGCTGTTACAATGCCAGGGCAAGGAATAGTCATTGCCATGTCTGCAGTGCACCAAATCTGCTTCCTCAGACTGACGGTCTTTACACACCAAATACGAAAACAGCCCTTTAGTGAGCACTTAGTTTTCAACATTTATGGAAGTGCCAGTCCCAGGCAGACCCCCAGGAGAAGGCCTGAGGGCCCTTCCTGAGCCATGCAGATGGCTGAACTTCATTTTAATCATCACCGAGATTTCTCCATTCGTAGATCTGCCTGTGAACTCAGGGGCTGGTTTTGTAGATCTGAACGAGCAGCTGCAGTACTAATTGCCATTCTCACCAGTTTGGGGTGAGCAGAATAACCCACCTGCAGGGTGTCCCGGCTGGTTGTGTCTGAAATACAAAAGTGGGGTAGGGCAAGGAAGCGTTTATTACCCAGTTTTCTGCCAGCGCTGTGGAAATTAGAGAAGTTCGCGCTCCGGGGTTGCTAACCCAGCTTCTGTTACTGGTTCTGAATTAGCGTTAAAAAAAGAAAGGTCATAAAGATGTCTCCTGGTTCCTGCTGAGTGGAAAAGAACAGTTCGCAGAGGAGATACACTTGTAAGATCACAGCACATCTACCTTAATGACGTGCTGCCTTCCAAGGATGGGGCGCTTCTTGAATTGTGCCGGTGCCCTGCAGACCCCACAGTGGAGAAGTCTTTTTTTAAATCCGTTTCATAACCTTTTTACCTGTTGGCTGTTATGACCTCCCATAGGCTCTGCAACACCGAAATATTTATAGGTATTCCTGATGAATGTCCCATAAAGACCTGGTCTTTGTCTGTCACTCTTGTTAAAGTTATTACTGGTCTTAAGACAAAGCTTAAATGTTCCAGTCATAAACTAGCTCCAGTGGAATCCGTAGATTTTGAGTATAATTATCCTCATGTTGCAGAAGACAAAAATGAAACAATGAGAAGTGAAACGATAGGCCTAAATATAGATGTATTTAGTAACTGAGATGGAAAGAGCATCCAGAAATCCTGTCTTTTAATGTTAGATCTGGTACCGTGTTACAGACGGATATGGAGTGAGAATAATAATTAGGTTCTTTGTGTTATTCATTTCGTCATCTGGTATTTGTGCTGTGGAGTGACTTGTGTTCACATTCAATTAAAAGAAATGTTTAAAGACATTCTAATAGTGCTTTAGAACAACGAAATTACCTTTACAAAGCATTGGCTTTTTGCTGCTTTGTTTCATTGTGATCCAGAACAGTGGGTGGAGGGGTGAAAAGAGATGTTATACCCTTTTTTTCTCTTGTGCTCTGCATTTTGTCTGTAACATTGAGTCTTGTGTGTGTGCACCATTGCTCCCCCCCAAGATGTAATGTAAAGCTGTGTATGTGAACTTAGTAGGTTCAACTGCACATTGTTCTTTTGGTGATCTGGAATCCATTTTCCAGGCATCTTCTTTTCAGCTCGTTGCATACAAGTGCCTAGCAAACTGCTAAATACTTGTAGAGGTTTGCACAACAAAAGTTGCACTACAAATTATTTAAAATGTCTGTTACAGGTTTGTGTTGTAACGCTTTTAGCTATGCTACTGAGTTTATAAGTGATTGCTATGAGAGAACAGTTTGTAGAGACACAAACGAGTGTGGATTTTAGCAGGAGAATTGAAATGAATTGAACCTGAAAATTTGGACTGAAAACCTTAGTATATTTACTGTGACAGCATTGTATTGGGCTCTAGGGCAGCCCTTCAGAGGAGGTTTTGGAAGTCAAGTAAATCATTTAAAATAGATTAGAAAGACACACTAGGAAATGTAAGCAAAGAGCCTTCCTTTCAACAGTAAATTTAATGTTTGATCAGTGCAAGGAGAATATTTAAAACTATAAGTTGTGTTATTAAGACGTGTGGTCTATGTGTTTAAATCGCACACAGTTCACAGCTGACCCTCCTTCTTTGGTGTGTGCAACAGCAGGAGGAAACAGATGATTTGTTTCAGTGTATGTACATTCCACATACACGCACAGTCTGGGCTAATGCCCACACTACTGTTATTTTTCTGTGTGCTTTTGCTTTCTTTTTTTGTGCTTGTTTGCACTACACTTCCGATTTTTGTGGTCTGTGTTGTTCAATTAGGAGAATTTCAGAGTCACTAATTAACCTCCCTTTGGTCTCACAATGTCTTTAATTCCGCTGGCACACCCCAGTAACTCAGGTTAGCTCTGGCAGGCTCTGTTGGGACAGGCTTTAAGGTATAATTGAAATAACTCTTGCGTTCTGAAAACCTTGGGTACATCTCCCTCCCCTCTTTCCGTGCTACTGATGAGGACCAGTTCTGTGTGTCAGCTTTTTTTAAGGGGCATGGTGGTAAAAAGCTGCAAAGAGAGGCCCATAATGACAAGCTGCAGTCATCCTCTAGTGGAAGTAGATGCAGTAGCAGTACCCTGCAATAAAGCAGCATGCCCTTAGATCAGCCCTAGTCTGGGGCCTTGGAGTGATTCCACACGTGCACAGTGTTTTCCATTTCTTGTTGCTTTTAGGTGGATGGAAAAGGGTTTTGTGTATTTTTAAGGTGAAAAGCTTGTTTCCACTTGGGCGATCACCAGAGCTCTTTTATTCCACGAAAGAGATTCAACCACCAGTTCTCTTCAGGTTTCTTCCTGCAGCCTCTGGGAGGAGAACGCAGGAATTAAGAAGGGAAGATGCCACAGCCTCTAACAGCTTAATGAAGGCTCTCAGAAACCCTGATAGCATGGAGTGTCTGATGGTTGGAAATTTCTGGATAGAGTGTAAAATCCATGGTTGGGGTGTGGAGGTTGGCATGCACAGGTGGAGACTGATGTAGGCTCAGTCTTTTGAGGGAAGCAATAGCAATTCTGTCGGAATTATTTTTACCGTGTTGCACTCAGGAGTATTGGTCCTAAGCAAAGTGTTGGAAAGAAGCCTCTTAACATTTCAGTGGCTTAACAGTGACTGGAAAAACAGCTTGATTCACTCGTTGCAACTGATTTTCTAACTATGAGAATTTAATAGCGCTGATGAAGTGAGATTACTATTCCTGCTATATTATCTTCCCTGTTTGTGTTTCTGTGAGGCATTTTATGTGCCCTGTTCACTGGTGAGACAGTCTGTAAGTCATTGTAAAAAGGGATACAATGCCCTGTAGAAGCAAAATCATATTTGAGAAAAAGGTATTCATATGTAAGAGAATAAGGAGGAAAGATACCAACAGAAAAAGACAGGTTTATCATTTGTATAAGAACAACAGAATATATTTAGGGCATAGGAAATGGAATAAAATTATTTAGGACTGAGCTTCCTGAGAGATGCCCTTCTGCAGTTGCTCTCTAAAGAGGTCTTTGCATTCCTCTAAACAGAAAGAAGCTGCTGGCAGGTGCTTAAATTCAGTGCTTGTTTTCCCATGCTTTAACTCAGCCAAACCTAGATGTCTATACACAGCAAAGCCTGCCTTATTTTCCTTGGAATTAGAGGGAAAGAGTCTACCTACATGTGCATGTATGCGTGTACTACTTTGTATGAATTCTTGTGGTGAGATGGTAATGATGCGAGTATGATCCTACCTAAGATTTTACATTTTAAATGGGAATGATGAATTGCGAATAAAGGGTTTTCATATTTACTGATGTAGATATTTAATTATACATAGAAAACTTAGAAAGGTATGGTAGTTTCTTTTTCTCTTGCTTATGTTACGGCACAAGGTATTTTCGATTAGCAGTGTTTTTTGGCTTAGAAGCTGACTTCATTTTCAAGCTTTCCTGTGTTTTTCCTCAGGTAAATAACAGCCAGTTGAATTTCCAGTGATAAATTTGTACTGCCATTTGAGCTTGGGACTCAAAGGGACCAAGTTGCAGTCCTTAAGAACTCTGCTGCTTTGCCCCTCTTTCCTTCATCTCTATGTTTCATAACCATCCCCAACTTCAGCTTGAGCTGTGTCAGAAAGCAGAGGTCGTTACTGAATCAGGGTGTTCCTAGTTGAAAATAGAAGTATACTATTTATATCCTACCATGTTTACCATCTGACAGCTTCCTGTGCTCTCCCAGGACTGATTTGAAGATGTTGGTTTAATTGCTTTTACACGGTTATGTGTATCACAGAGGTTACTATTGCAGTTGAGTACCTCAGCAGGCACAACAAGGATTGACTGCTGCTTGTTTCTCAGCCAGCCTTCTTCTCTCCAGGAACTGAATTCCACGTTTGCTAAAGTTGATTTAAAGTTTCCATTGTTTTCAGAGGATAGCGTGTCAAATTTCAGGGTGATTCTTCCAGCCAAGAACTGTGCCAGTGTTATGTTTTAGTTATTTAGTTTACTTCACGAGCCCTGCTGTTAGTGTCTTTCTCTGCTTTATGCTTTCAGTTCTCTCACCTCCTTTTAGATTTGATCTCAGGTACGCCACCTGAGCGTAAATGGTAATTGGCTTTGCAGGCTGGGCTTTGTTTGCTTCTTTGTGTGAATTCTCTCCATAAAGAGTGTTCAGCACTGATCCGTTCTTTTTTCATGTATACTGGAAAGTATCACTCCAAGAAGAGTGTGAAGAGACATAAATGACCCATTTGCTGTCCTGTCAAAAGCATCGGTAGATTTAATTTACACCAGAAACCGACTGGAAATTGAGCCTGTTTCTGAGAGCCCCCTGCTTCCTTTCCTTTCTAGCTTCACTTCAGATTTTTGTTTCGTTTTTTAAGCCCTACATAAATTTTCACACTGGATTTCCTTCTCTGTTATTAGCAGCCAGCCCACTGATCAGGCACCAGGGTTGCTGTCTCGCTAAGTTTGTCTATTGTGTTGGAATCAGAAGTCAGATATGTGATAATGAGTGTAATATGCTTCTAAGTGTTGTTTAGTGGGTAGATGTACATTGTGAAGACCTTTCTTGTCTGCAATCTGTGATGAAGATGAATCATTCTTTGGGGAAAGGTTATAGTCATGTTGTAAATCGCATTATAAAAGCAAAAAATAATAATAAAAAAAAAGATCCAGCAGTGATAAATAACTACCATCTGGAATCTGAACTATATAATTGTATTATGATATGTCATCCACATAGGATAAGCTTTGGAGAATGTTCAAGTTGAAGGCATAGGCACAGAGATACCAAATGTGTTAACTACTTGAGGTACTGAAGTTCAATGAATCAGAACAATGTGTTGCATGTGAGGTGGAAAGACTCCTAGAACCACGACAATGGAATTCCTTGCAGCCCAGCTGTATGAGAGTAGTTAAGCATTGGGAGAAGCTGTAGAGTAGATTTTACATTGTTTTAAAAAAAACAGGCCTCACTTTAATTATTTGACAGATGAAAATGGATTTACATCAAAAGAATCCCTCAAATGCCTTTTGTGATTTGACTTCAGTTGATGTATCTGCAAGATCAGCAATGGATGCAGATGAGCTGTGTATGGGCTTGTCTAGCTTTAAGAAGTATGTGCTGCTGAAAATTAATCTCTTCTATGACTCAAAGAAAAGAAACAGAGATTGCTGAGAAAAGACATGGGAAGAAAACAAGATAATAAAGACAGCTAAGCAATGGGAAAGCAGTGAAAAAAGCAAAATGACTTTTGAAATAACTACTCTGAATCAACATCACATAAATCTCTGCTTCTGCCAGCTACCCACTCACTTTCTCTTTTAATAGAAGGAGTCATCATGGTTCTGAAACAAGTAGTGTGGGGAGCCATGGATTTTCTAAGGAAGTGAGTTTCCTGTCTTAGTGGGTTTTAGCTTGCAAGACTGACTTAGTAAGGGATTTGAACCCTTTAGGGTGTATGTAACATATCAAGATGGTGGAAGCAGGGGTATTTTTATTTTTCCAAGGACATTCCTCCAATACAGAAATGACGCTTCAGAAATAGCTTTATTATTTCCTTTCTGAACGCATCAGCAATAAAACTTCATTCTTAAAGAACTCTTTTGCTGACATTCATTTCGTCTCACAATGCTTCTGTGATATAAATCTGTAGATATAAATCTGGCACACCAGATAAGACAGTGAGTGGTTTGTCCATTGCCTCTCAACAAGGCTTGGAGTACAGGCATGTTTAGAACTTAGACAAACCTGGCACTGATTCTTGTGCTCGTTGCTTGTAGCCAAACTGTCTGGCAACCGAGATATGTCTGGGGACAGACACACAGGAGACTTGCGAGACTTGCAGAGCCGATTTGTTTTCTGAGAAACTACTAAGGTGACTAAAATCAAAGGTGTGTTTTGCTGACAGCTGTTATTTCTCTTCCTTTCTTTTTAGCTGGTCCTGCCGGAGTACTCTATCCATAGTCTTTTCTGCATAATGTTTTTATGTGCTCAGGAGTGGCTCACACTGGGGTTAAATGTTCCTCTCCTTTTTTATCACTTGTGGAGGTAAGCCTTTCTTCATATGCTGTCTGCTTGTTAGCCTCGCTTGGCAATTCAGCGCACGTGAGATTGTATGAACAATGAAGGACAGTGATAGGAGTATGGATGAATGTTTTTTGCCCAGAGGCTCATGCCCATAAGCAGCTGAAACTTACAGTTCCAGTGAAAAAGGGAATTTTTTTCATGAAAATTTAGGGGAGATACATAAATATATATATATATGTATATATATGTAGTTTTCAGTTACTAACTTAGCTAAATATTCCAGTGAGTGTCGGGATGCACACACTACAACTGAATGAAAACATGAAAGCTAAATGGGCTGGAATCTGAGTGTGGAACTTGGACAAGCTCTAAATACTTCACAGATGGGGAGTTGTAAGACACTTCATATCTGAAAGAGCTTGGACCTATTCATTCAGCCCTAACAAGGAAACTCCATGGGAGTTGTGAACTAGAGACTGGGCAGATTGACAGATTTTTGCATCTCATCTTTTTTGGCAGCTTTGTGATGTTTCTTCGGTATAAAATAAGTTGTTTCCGTGCAGTAGGGAACTTCTGTTCTGCAAAGAATTCTTTCTTAGAGGCTCTTGGAGTAGGGATTGCAATAGGTGAAGAACTGTGATCTTCACACTGCACATGTGAGTAAGTGAGAAGTGAAGAAGAAGTTTCCACTCTGGGTCTCTGATCTGTGTTTATATCCACCGAGGGGTTTTCAGAGTTGCTTACATAAGACCTGCTGTTGTCTTCCAGACAGGCAATACAGGTGCTGCTGCTGCTGCTGCTTCATCTTCCTCTTCATTCTAGTGGAGGATCAGCCTTCTGTTGCCTCTGAAAATAACTAAGAGATGTCAGTTTTTGTGGTTGTCAGTCTGGAGTCTTCCCTAATTTTGCATTTTCCCAATGTTTGTAAAAGCATAGATGATTTTTGTCTGTCAGGGTTTCTCTGTGTTACAAAGGTACATATGGTTGCAGAAGAATAATTCTGTAAAGAAGTCAAAACCGTCATCTCAATCAGGAACTAAAAAATAGCAGCTTTTTTACACTTTTTTTTGCAAAAGCTTGGTAGTAATGCAGAGTCATGTGATAATGTTTATTATTCAGAAGTCAGAGTGCCAGTATAGTTCTCAGAAAGCTAAATGAAGTGAAGCAACAAGTGCTTTTCTCCCTATTGTTTGTCTGCAATAAAAATAACAATAACAATATTTTATGGTGCTGTTTTACTAAGGGTTAACAACTTAAGTGTGACAATAATACTAATATGAAAAGTTTCTGGAAACAAATGTGTCCAAGAGGAAAATGGACAGACTCTAAGTAATGATATCATCCTTTGGAGAGAACTTTTAATTCTCTCTTTTTTCCATGATTCTCCATATGCTTTGCTATAAGTACTCCATAACTCCTGCTGCTTTAACCACAGGTAGTTTTGGGTCCATTGTGTAAAGTTCTGCATAAATCCATGGGAAGACACTGTGTAATATCTTCATTTCAGTGAAGATAGTTAAGCAAGGTTTCACCTGTGGTCTCTGTAAAAGAGTTTGCAATCTTATTAGAGATTGTTAAGTGGATGTGACTAACACTGGAAGGGAGGAAGGCAAAGTTATTTTGAGAACATCTACTGTCAAAATTTGCTGCTGGTCACTTGTTTGAGGTTTTTATATCTATCTGTCTGGCTGTCTACCTATAGGGAATCAGCAATCCTGAGTGTTTACTGTGTCAAAGCAACAGGAATAACAATATTTTATCTGATTTGTGCTGATCTTAAAGCAGTTTATTAACTTTGATGAGGACTTCTTTTATTTTTTTTTGTTTGCTTTTGCTTTTTACTGCGAAGTGAGACAAAAACTTTGCCAATGAAGTTGTTTTGTCACGATTTTCTCAAACATTCAGTCATTGCTGAGAATAATTAGAAATTTCTCCTATATAAGAAGAAAAACATTTTCCAAATAAAATTATTCAGATGATAAATTTCTGAGCAGTGCCGCATGCAGAAAACCTTAGTCAGCCGGCTCTTATATTATTCCATATTGCTTTTTTTCCTTTTCAGACTTGGAGGAACTTAGCTACCAGCTGGTTGAGATTGTCACCTTCCATCATGAAATCAGTTGTGTAGGTGCAGTTAAAGCCCAGTAATCCTTCCTGCGTGCTATGATCACAAGCCACCATATATTGTCACTCACAATATGTAAGTTATTAGTAAGCCCAAACTAACTATATGGGAAGGAGGAACGCTTCAATCTAAAGAATTAATAGGACACAGGAAGTCCACATTCATTAATTGCTTGGTTCTATGAGGAAGGAGCACTTAGACTAGCATATTGATTTTAACAATGGCTGGAAAGAGAGAATTGAAAAGAAAGGGAAATTCCTCCTATATCATGGAAGATGGTAGTCTTCTGAGCTGGTGATCAGGAGGGTGTATATCTGCACATATTTAATACAGAATATCGTGGAGTTATTCCAGGTGTCTTCTCCTGCTCTTCCAGGTACTTCCGTTGCCCGGCAGACAGTTCAGAGCTAGCCTATGATCCACCTGCAGTCATGAACGCAGATACCTTGAGTTACTGTCAGAAAGAGGCCTGGTGTAAGCTAGCTTTCTATCTCCTTTCCTTCTTCTACTATCTCTACTGGTAAGTCTGGTCATTCCGTTAAGAAAATAATAGCTGCTTTTCATTTCACTTGTGAAATTGTATTTAAGAATGACTGGAACCCACCGGTCAGTTCCTTTAGTCTATAAAACTTGCTTCTGATGTTGATTCAGGGAGGCAAGCCCAGTTACTGCTGAGGCACCAGTACTGAATATTGGGTTTAGCTGAGGCCTGAGCCAGGCTCTGGGGCCAACCCAAGGAAATAACTTTTGCTCTGTATAGTCGCTTAGGATGGATGAAATAGCAAATGTTATAATCATGGTATTATGTCAAATTAAAAATTTTAGTGTCCTTATGATTCAAGAGAATCATAAGAAAAATACTGTACCTGCTGGTGTAGTGATACTCAAGATGGTAAATAAATGGGTAGGCGGATGTTGGGTGGGAACACGGGATGCACCATGCCTGTAGTCATTCCTACAGGCTCCCTTTCATGACAGGGTAAGCCTGTGCATGGTCCAAACCCCTAATTAAAGTACATTCGTAGGGATATGCACCTTAGTTGTGTGTTGCCCCCCCTGCCTCTTTCAGCTGTCAGATGTTCTCAGTGCACAGTCACAAATGCCCCGTGCGCAAATATGTGATGAACATATTTAAGGCAAAATCCCTGTGCTTTTAGTCACCCCATAATCACACCATAAAAACTACTTGACAACAAACTTTAACACACTTTTTAAATGGAGGTGATGTTCTATGATGCCTTTATTCTATTCCTTCTTCCATAATGGATTTGCATAGAGTTGCCTCTTCCAGTCTTGCCTGTTGTAATCCCTCTGCAAGGCAGGTTTGCGTGCTGCTGGAAGAAGAGAAGTGTTATTTCTCCTCTGATTATTGGTCTGTTATCTGTTCTGCTGTCCCCCATATCTTGAGGAATCACTGCTGCAGGTTGTTGTTTCTCAATATTCCTTTTAAATACTATTGAGAACAAAGTTTTCTGTCCACCTCTCTGTGTGTGCCTGTGTCTGCATATGAGAGCGAGAAGCTGGTAGGGGCCTAACTCACATGAAGATGGATATGGCATGACAATCTGAACAGAAGTTTAGTATCCAATAGCTTTTTGGGTTTAGGCTGAATACCTTTGCCTGTCCTCTTCATGGGGCTGAGAGTGAAAAGCATGGAAGTTATGCTAGACAAGCTCTGTTGGCAGTGTAAGGAGGGATGGCAAGTAATGGCTGGAGAGGAAAGTATTTTTAACTCCCTGTTTTTGTGTTGGGACCAAAGTCAGCTATGTAGTGTGGTCTAGCATTTCTGCTGGGACTTTAGTGTTGTGCAGCTTCCTCTGAGCCCTGCTTTCTTCATTTTAAAACGTGGCCATAATCCAAAATTCACTGCCCCGTGCTAAATAAAATAGTATACATTACCTACCATTTTACAGTGCTTTCCTGGGTATTGGCAGAATTAAAATTGCAGTAAAATGGAGCTGTGGCCATATACTGTGGTTTTTTTCCCTTCTTGGAGTTGTATTTAGTATGTATGGATACACACCAGCTGGCAGCTGCATTTTATGCTTCTTGTACTGCACAGAATTCTTTTCCAAAGAAATCAAAACAATGCAGTTTCGTGGAAAACCTTGCCTGCCCTGCTGAGAGTTGCTGGTTGAAGTTTTGAAGATCAAACATGCTAAAGCGAAATGGTTTTGTTTCGTCGCTGTTCAAATTGAGACATCAGACTGAGCTTTAAAAAGCTCAAACACAGCTTGTGGTGCAGTAGAATGTCGATAATGAATTTGTTATTTCTCGAGTGCCTTTTGATACCCATCTTGAATGCACCATAATTAAGATGCTTTAGAGAGATTGAAAGAATGCAAAGGAAAGCACGGGCCATTAGAGTCAGACCAGAGGAACCGATAGCAAAGGGTTGTAAAAATCAAAGTGCTCTGTATGCTTCAAAAGGATACTTTCATAGTGTGTCTTTCTTTTACATTCAGCATGATCTACACTCTGGTGAGCTCTTAACTGGAAGATCATTGTTAAAGACTGAAAACAACAAAGGCTGGAAATGCAAGGATGAGTGAACCAAGTGATGCATGATTAAAAAACACCACGAGGAATACTTTGAAGCCAAGCAGTAAGGAGAGTATGTGAAAGCAAGACCCAGCAAGAAGAAGCAGATGACTGTGGGAGAATGGCTGAGTTAATTGTTTTTGTCTCCTGTTTCTCAATGTATTGCAGTAAATTACTTTCAAAACCCAAGCAAACAAAAAAAAAAAGGCAACAAGGTGGACCGAGTTACACAACTATTCACCTCTCCAGGGATAATGCTGCTTGGTTTAGTGGGTTCATTATAAACTATAGTCCCTACTGTCTTCCAGGGAGCAAAGTTTCTTCTCTTCAGGACTATTCTGGACTGAGGAAGCAGAGGACAAGATAGATAATCTTACACAGAGAGAAGACCTATACAACACATTCTGAAAATGAGCACTGAGTGGACTTGAGATAAGATGTATGACTGTCCTGCAGGGTCATTCATATGACACTAAGCAAACAGGGGTGTCAAATCTCATGGAACTGCTTCAGTAGTTTTGTTTGGGGTTTTTTCCACCAAAACAATAACAAAAGAATTTGCAATTGCAGTGTTCTGTTTCCTGATTATATGCTATTCTAGCAGGTGAAAATCCAGTATGTTTCTGTTCTTCATTTGTGATACACTGATAACATACAGTGATAGGTATAAATACATTGGGTCTGACCTAAACATGCCAAGAACTTTTCAGAATAATGTTCCTCTGACTGCAAAAAAATCCAAGGTAAAAGGTGCATATATTAAGGAGGATTGTAACATAGGTATTATATTCATCACAATGCTGGATAACAAATACTGGACCAGCTAATCATGGTCTGTAATTCTGTTTTGCAGCTTTATATCTGCTGTAAAAGTTAAGCTGGAACAAACACACAAAATGTTTTTGTCTTGTATGATGTTCGTATTGAAAGTTGTTAATTTTATAATAATTTATAAGTTTTTAAAATTTATCATATAATTCTCATTTGAATTAATATATACGGGCTGTATGTCTTTATATATATGTATATGTATATTCAAATACACGTCTATGTAAATACTCACAATCTATTTACATTTTAGGTTAATGTGTCGAGATCAAAGGCGTCAGGTGTCCAGAACTGCTGCTAAATGTATTTCAGTGCTGAGCCTCGTGAGCCGGGGCTTGTTCCCTCCAAGTCACTGGTGCTTTGGGTAGCAGGCAAGCCTGTAAGTTCAAGACTAACACCAGTGCACGCACAGACAGTGCTTGGATCTTGCCTTGTGGATGAGCTGACACTCGGGTGCATCATCAACAGGGATGCGGCAGAGAACGGTGCAGGGAAGCCCATCTGTACCCCAGCGTGTTTACAGCTCACTGTTGACCCAGCCAAACTTCCCCTGGCTGCTGAGAGCCAATAGACTGTAGTTCTTGTGTCCAAACTCTGAGGTCTTTTTAATCTGGGCACAGGACTTCAGCAGGGGAGATGCAGTCCCACATTCAGCCTCCGTGCTGACATGCCCTATTTCAGAACACGGTACAGGAGCAATGGCAGGTTCTAGACTGAGCTGGAGCTCCTGTATGTGTACAGTACCAAGACTCTTTCTGGTTTATCTACATTAACAGAATTGAATCCTGTTAGCCTGTGAAGCACAGTGTCTGCATGCAAACTGTCCGCTCCTGGGCCCTGCCAGCTCTGGAGTCACACCTGGACATTGCTTGAAGGAGTGCTGGCTGGCCTGAGCAAACATTATACTGGGGTCATTCTAACAATATTTACATGATGAAGTTGTCCCAGGGGCTGACGTTCTTTCATTTACAAGTACAGACATAGCCAATAGGTCTTACTGGATGTAGTTTAACTTCATACAATGTAGCATTCCCAGTTCTGGAAGCATACAACAGGGCTGACAAATCAGATTGCTTGGAAAGCTAATTTGGCCTCTTACAGCTCATAAGTTTGGATTGCATATGCTCTACAGGGGTGGCTAAACTGCTCTTGAAATCACACTGACCCTGCAAGCAGTACAGATGTGTTAGCTTCGAGCGTGCTTGAGCTCAGAATCTTCACTGGATCACTACAGAGCTAACTGATAAAGCTCTGCTGCTGTGGTATAATTAATGGGCAACCCATAAAAAGCTGATGATTGTAATTGAGTCTTTTCTCTACAACCTAACTAAAGCATCTAGTTCTACAGAAGTACAGGAACTAGATTCTCAAGAACAAATCACAGTGAATAACTTCTAGGTATCTTGCTACCTCATAAAACTCTGAACTCTGAGCGGGTGACAGAAGCTTTCCATGCATCTTCTAGGGTGCATAGGAGATGGAAAGAAATTAATTCAGGTTTCCTTTATTCCAGATCCATGCTTTAAAGTCAGTTCCATTAAAAGGCTTGGAATTTTTCTGCAAGTTTGGGTGGGTGAAAGTGTGACCACATCTTGCCTGGAAACACACAATTTTTAAATACTGAGATTCAGGCATGAGCTGGACTGCTACCAAATGTTTGCATACAAGGCTGGATAGATGCTCTGTGAGTTTTTGTAACTGGCATTGGCATGTAATTCTTGACTTTGTACAAGAAGCAGTTGCATTTGTGGGTCTTCTGAATGTACCTTCAGGTGACTTCAAGGACAGAGTGCTTGAGTGGACGTGCTAGGTCTTTTGAAACAGGTTCTCTATTTCAGGCAATTTCATCAATATATTTATCAAAGTCCATTTGAAAGCAGAACACTTTGATCCTACTACTGCTTTGAGCAAGTGTTTCCAGGATCTCACTGCTCTGGTACCAGAAAGTTCTGCATTTCCAGAGTAAATTTAGTCTTGGATAATTTATTCCACTTGCTTTTGGGCCCACATTAGCCTAAACACACCTTCTCTCGTGCTGCTTAAAACTTCAATATGTAGAGAAACCAGTCCTTTTCAGCCTCCATTCTCTTAGGAGTGAACTGTCTCACATCCTCCTATAGAAAACCTCTGCATTCCCCATGTGTTCTTTAAAGGATTCCTCTGTTGTCTTTCCAGTCAAATTAATCTTCCCTAAGAGTGGATGATCACAGCTGTTCAGAGTATTCTGGAGAATATCTTACTGTAACTGATCCTTACTGTGAATGGACAATGAAAGCTAACATTTTCAGTTCTTTTTAATAATCCTTATTCAAAATGGTGATCACACTGCTCTCAATAGCATTTTGTTTCTCTTCAAGATAAATCTTAATTTAAAGTCAATGGAACAATGTTTAATATTAGGATATTTCCCCCTTTATTTTAATTCAGTATAACTTCTGAGCAGAAATAAGTTATGAAACTTGACAAAGCAGTAACTGGAGGAAGTTTCAGTGTAAGACAGGTATTGCTGACCCAGAACTCAAGACCTTCTAAGGTGTCTGCCAGTTTCTAGAGGCTGCAAGTGCTCTGGACATCACAGACAGCAGAGTAAGATACAAGCCCTCAGCATGTTCCTTGCTCTGTGTTGTTACCCAGGAGGTTGCAGTATCATGCTGGGTACTCATATATGGTGGATGTTCTTTAGACCAGATTTGTCCTTTTCTCTGTTAGACTTGTCATCGTGGGATATGAGAAGAAGCACAAATAGAGGAAGGAAGAATGAAGGATAAAAGATAGCTGTTGCCCTTTTAATCCCTCACCATGTATGTGACTGATCACAAGCTAAGCATATTTCACCCAGGGGGTGGCTGGGCACTGGAACAGGCTCCCCGTGGAACTGGGCAGGGCACCAAGTCTGACAGAGCTCAAGAAACATTTAGACAATGCTCTCAGGCACATGCTCTGAGCCCTGGGGCTGTCCTGTGCAGGTCCAGGAGCTGGACTTTGCTGATCATTGTGTCTTCCTTCCAACTCAGGATAGTCTATGATTCTACTTCAACCAAAGCAAGGGAAGTAAAAACTGCGTAGTTGTTGATGAAGAACAGAAAAAATATGCTGTGACCTTTGGTCACAAGGAAGTCTCTTCCCCATGTCACACTTTTAAGGGAGAAATAATCTATGCTATCCCTTTTTGTCTCCAGATCCTCCTTGTTGGTTGGTGAAGACTTAGGGATTTCCTCCCCAAGCCTACTTCCTTCCTGTCTCTTTTGCTGGAAGGGTGAATGTTATTACTTAGGCACAGCAGTCCTCTGCTCTTCTCTTACATGCTCTGGTGGTACAGCTAGATCCCAGAAAAGCCATAGGAAAACACATAATCTCCCATTGCTCCTTCGAGCAGGTGTGCAACAAGCACATGCTTGAGTATTCATTTTCCTCATTTGTACCATCCATAAAGTGAGAAAGGTGATACCTCGCCTGTGAAACATTTCCTTTTTTTTTTTTTCCCCATAATTCTTGAATCTGCTGAAAAGAAAAAGGCAGGAGATAGAAAAAAAATGTGGGAGATGATGAGATCTGAATGAGCTGCTTACCCAAGAATGAGCTACACGGTGGGCTGGCCTGTAGCTGCCTGTTTGCTGGAAGGGATGGAAAGGCAGCCCCATTGTCAAGGTGTTGCTCCGAGGTTCTGCCCGTCCTATTTATAGTCAGGTAATTGCAGCGATGCTGAATAAAATTGTTGCTGCTCTGACTATTTCAGTTTCAAATACAGCAAATCAGTGCTGATCGCAGAATGCTTCGCCTACAAATAATTAACTGTACTTAAGCTGTCAGAATTGTTTTTCCATCTGTTTCCTTGAGCCATACTCTTCCTTTTGCACTAAGCCACTGAAAGTGGAAGAAGAAGTTCTTCAGCCTACACCTTCTTACAGAAACTGTTCTGAGGTTGTTATGATCTGACACTGCTGCTGGGGTCATGATTACTCACACATTATTAACAGGGGTATTAGCAATCAATTGCTTTTCTTTTCTCCATGCCATCTTCACACAGATATTTTTGCTAAAAAAAATAAAAATGTGCAGGGCATGATCCCAAATCCTTGAATGTAATGAATAATTTTTCTTGTTTCCAATAGACTTCATTTAATGTCCATTCCTCTAGAGCTACAGGGGAAACAGGGTTGCACTGGAAAGTCTCTTGAGTTTTCCGAGTAGGGATTCCATCCTTTAGATCTTGATATTGCCTCCATTTAACTGAATTACGTTAATGGAAGAAGAAAATGTATTTTTGAAGGATGAGGGTAACATTTCAATGCTCGTGGCAAACTGTCAGAGAAAGTTCTACCAACTTGGTAAAAATCTGGCTTCACGGAAGTTAATGGAAATCATACCTCTTTTTTTCATGTGAGCCCCACTTACCATTGTACAATTTCTACCAAGATGGCAATGGAAATTAAAAATAGGAAAAAAAACCCTAAACACGATAAGTTTAGTTAATCAAAATTGTTGTTGGATGTTAGATAAAGCTTGGGTTGCTACAAATAAAACAGGAGGCGAAATGATCAAAATAAAGCGAGAAGGTTTTTTTTTAATCTTTGAGAAGCAAACAAATACTAGACTGCCATCCAAGCTGCACTGAACTTTACATTGGTGATCTCAGTCCATGCTCCTGCCCTGATGAGTTTTTTCATCATTCATTTCTCATGGACACATTGTTCTGATGCATTTTTGTTCTGCTCAGTAATGCGGTTGTAGGTGGGAAGGAGGGAGAGTTCTCCTCTGAAATACAGTATTCCCTTTTTTCACCCAGATATCCTATGAAAATGCTGTAACAAAATTCTCAACCGAAGAATGAAGCTGTCTGCTACAGATAGTATTATGATGCAATTTAATAAACCACAGGTCTAGAAATACTTTTAAGTGCTTACACGCTCAAAGTAGTTATTTTATGACCTCTAATTGCTGGCCAACTTCTCATGTAAGAGAAAATATACTTCTGTAGCACAATTCCATGACTTTCTTTGTAGTCAAACTCTCAGTAAAGCCTGAAGAATGTGAAGTGCTTTTTACTTTTTATTCTAAAAATGCGATCCCGTATTTGGGTAATATGTTATGGAAGTGGAATGAAGCATTAAAAAGCCAAAATGTCTTATTTAGTCTAAATTTTGAAGATGTGTTCCTCCTCTTCTCCCATGAATTATTCCTTGTATCGCCAGTCTACTGGCTGATCTGAAGAAATCTGCCTGTCCCACTGGTCTGACAGTTTCAGTCTCTTTAAACAGATTTGCAACCACTGAGCATTAGCATGAAACACTGACTGGAAAGCATAGCTCCTACAGACCACCCCAAGATTTATGGAAATGTCTTAAATAATGCAGAAGTAATTCAGTCCTACGGAGTAACTCTCACCTGTGCATGGTACTATAAAGTACCAATCAAATAATAATACAAGCCATGTAGTACAAGCAAAGTAGGATTTCTGTCTGGATTTCTGTCTGTGTTCTATCTGTAATACTTTTTTTGGTAATACAGTATTTTGCTTGTTGTGAAAAGCAATATAAATTACAAGACCAAAGATAAACTGCAGCAGTAAACAGAGTTCGACCGTAGTTTTTTCTAAACCTTTCAAATACTTACTGTTTCTGACAGTTCTTGACAGCTCGTGGTTGCTGGGGGTGCATATTCTGATGTTAATAGTAGCTTTAGCAATACATTAATTTTCTTCTTTTGGAATAGGAATCCATGTTCCTTTCTAAAACATATTTAGCACGTTTTCAGACTTTACCTGACTCTCAGTATATAGAAAATTTAAGTGTATTACAAAAAATCCAAATAAAATACAAATATAAAATACAGCAAACCTGGCAGATTCTTTAGCGAATTTCTAGAGGGCCTTCTTATTCAAAGGAAATTTCTAGGTTTGATGTCATTTATTGTGGGTCTCTGGACTGTCAAAGGCTGCCTGAATGCTGCCATTGTCAACAACAGCAGTTCAGCGAGAATATGAGCAAATGCAACCTCACTTCATCTTCTCAGCTGCCCAGCCACATTTACTGCAGAGCAGGTGACATCCACTTCATCACTTTGAATCCCTTGCCCTTTAAAAGGTAAGAACATCACAGTGCAAAACTGTTCTTAGCCATTTGCAGCCAATGATGTTGACCTACCTTGCCCTTGCGGGCACACATTCCACGTTGAAAAACACCATTAAGCAAGAGGAATTTTCACTGACCTATTCTTGAGCTTCAGCTTTTACTCTTTTGGAGTGGGGTTTTTTGGTGGCGGGGGTTTTTTGTGTCTCGTTTGTTTAATTTTGTGTCTGATAGGAAGGTTTGTTTTCTGTGCATAATGACCAGCATTGCTACATTGGTTTTGGGAGCCTTCTTCAAGCCCTCCCTTTTGCTTGGTGCCTTTTGGTACATATGAAAGCACACTAAATCCATGTCTTTGAAATGTGTTCCTCCTCAGGTCTGCTTTTCAGTATTCCTGCTATTTCAGTGCTGCCCAGCCATAAAGAGCTGTATAAGCGAATTGCAAAGTTATATAAAATAACCCATGGAGAAGGGCTCTTATCTATCCTTTCTTACAACATAAAAACAGTGAGGGCACTAAAAGAAAATTGTGAGGCAAAGATGTGAAATATGAAAAGAAATACATGCCTAATTTTAATCGATGAACACTTTGTCACAAATTATACAAGTATCAGGTTGCCCAGTATTCAGTATTATTCCATTAGAACCTATACTCTTATATAGATAACAAACACTTCCATAGCTACATTTGAAAGAACAAAACCATAGAAGAGTTAGAAACCCACAGCTTTCAGGAGCCATCCAATTACCAGTGGCTTGAATTCAGCAGATTATTTACCCTATGACCGGCTTATCTGGTACAAGGTATTTTCCACTTTGTTCTGAAATGTCTAGAGAAGGCTGCTCTCAGAGACAGCAGCTGAAGCCAGATGGGCCATTGCTGTGTTTGCTCAAGAACTCAGATTCTGTTCTTAAATGACCATGAATTCAGATCACTTACAGAACTGGAAACTGTGTTTCCAATTATTAACTTCTCCACACTGATAAAAGTTTCAAAAACTCCTAAATTACTTTGCAGTGTAAGTGTAATTTTCACACATGCTTGTCTTTTACTTAGGATCCTGAAAGCCTCTAGAAAGTGAAAGACTTGTCCACATACCAGGAGTTCAGTACTCAGGAGAGAGCAATAAGAATCTGTTACATGGTAGTGCTTCCTCAGCGGGTCTATAAACTATAACTACAGCCTTGGAAAGCCTGCAGTTTCACAGGGGCTTCACTGGAAGAGCCCACAGAGGAAGCTGGTGCAGAACAGAAGGTGTGTTCTTTGGTCCTTTGTTGCTCTTTAGATTCACTTTCCCAACAGGACCCTTAGACTCCTGAATTCTCTAGGCACTGTAAAGTGTTAGTTGAGTACAGTCTACTCACTTGCGTTAACTGCAGGGTACATGCTCTAACCAGCTCACCAGAAAGGATATAAAAATAAGGCAAAGCCAGATTATTATTTTTTAAGAAATATAACTCAATGAGAAAATGAGAGTTCAGCTCTTGCCTGTTACACATCCTTCCTTTGTCACTTTGGGCAGGCTCTTAATTTCTCTGCTCACAATCTCCTAACTGGAGGTGATTGTGCTTCCTTCTCCCTCGTTTTGTCTGTCTAGTCAGTTTAGATTATGAGCTCCTGTGAGATGGAACCATTTCTTTCTCTGAGTAATGCCTGGCACTGTGTAGCTGAAATTGGAAATTACATGTTGAGATGGTATTATAATCCTAAATAATTAATACTTTTTGTCATGGGAGGAAACAATAGAATTCAATGGAATTAGTCAAAATGTATTTGTTCCGCTGTTGCCAGGATTGGTACCTGACCTCGTCTGTTGCTGTGCCTTAGGGCCTACTGACAAACTGAAGTGTGCTTTAGCCTCTGAATGCATGTAATGCTGTAATTTGATGCTGCCAAAAAGCACGAAAATGTAAAGAATAAAATGATCCAAACACCTCCCCATTTCAGTATTTTGCACCCTTCTAGTTCCTTTTTGCTCTGCCCTTTTATCCTCTTCCTTTATCATACAGTGCCATCCTGTTGTGTTATCTTTCAGTGTTGCATTGAAAACAAACCCAATGCAAACTCAGACTAAAAGAGTGGCACTGGTTCTAATTCAAATTATTAATCTGTGTGCACATTCATTTGAGAATAAAATTATTCTGTTTTGGCTCTAACTGGGTACTGATGAAAGTCAGCTATTTTGACAGAAATCCTTTCCATTCTGGAATATGAAAAAAGGCCTCATTTGTAGAGGAGTTTGATGTTTAAATGTGCATTAGCACAAATTCATTAGTAGACTAGATCGACAGCATAGAAGTTGCCTCAATGTGCCAAAGAGTGGTATATTTTTATAGATATAACCTACTGCAGAGCAGCAGAGCTGTGCTCACAGGAACGTGTCCCACTTGCACGCTCTTGGTGTAACCTTTCATGGTGTGGAGTCCTGCAGGTCACTGGGGGCACCTGAATTTGCACTGCAGCAGCTGAGGACTGTTCACAGGTTAACTCCACTAGGGGACCAGTGATCACCAGGGAAGCAAAAACACCTAGGAAGTCAGTATTATTAAACAGTGCCAAACTTCTGCAAAGCAGATACATATTTTAACCCTTGTTTCTACCATCACAGTTTATATCACCCTTGAATTTGGCCACCTCATATTTTGGTTCTAGATCCTAAAGTTCAACCCTCCAGCAGACTTTTTTTGTACTTATGAATATATTGTCTAAGACATTGCATAAGATGAACCCTAAAGGAATTCGGAGGGTTTTTATATCCCTTTACTGCCTATTTATAGGTCTTCAAATACTTTATTTTACTTCATGCTCCGTGTTACACACATACACACACAAGATGTCTAGAAGTTAAATAAATTCTTGTCTGTTAATAGATGAACAAAGGGAAGCGCTCTTCTCTTATCTCTCTGTATCTGCCACTTGCAGCAGGTCCAAAGAGTAGTATTACATATGGTGTTATACTGAGCAAGAAGAGAAAGCCGTATTTCTGGACCACGGAGGCCTTTCTAAAATGTTAATTTAAAATGCGTTTTTGACAAGTGCTGCTGGCAGGTTCAGAGTTGCTGCTGTGGGGTCATTGTAAGCCACACCACCTCAGGTCATTTGAGAGCCTTTTTCCAAGGGATGTTGAAGACACTCCCTGAATGTGTTCATTCCTTGACTCTTTGGCCTCAAAAAGTGCAGTTAACAAGGTCTACAGGAGAAAACTGATGCTGATCCATCCTGCCTGTCATCCAGAGCACTGTCATATTTCCAGCAGGAGCCAATGCTTCGGCTTGGAATGTCTATGAAGGAATCTTGTATTTTGTATCATGGGTTTGCCTTATGAAAGCAGGCAATGTCCCTTTAAGTTAATTATTAAATAAGATTGTTAGGTTGTATTGGAAAATGTGACTCATTCTTTCAAAACCTATTGCCTTTAAGTAGAAGCAGTATTTATCCTCCAAAAGCTTCCTGAAGTGGTAGTGGCAGCAGCAGAATTTTAATGTAACCTCTCCCATTCATCATTTGAAGTCTACAACAACAAGCGATGAATCTTTGATGAACCTTGTCAAGCTTTCTTCAGGGTGTAATAGCAGTTTTATAAGCTTCAAAGAAGTTCAGAGGCAATTTGCTATGACTGTGTCTACTTTTTTTTTCTCTATGAGCACTCAGCCCAGTGCTGAGCGCTGACGCACCACCGGAATAGGAAGTCTTGTCCCTGTGTTTCTGGTGTAAATGAAAAACTACGTATCAGATATAACAAGTGTATTTTCCAGAGAAATCCCAATAAAATCTGCAAGATTGCAGAGATCATTTAAAAAAAAAAAATTGTGTGTCTGCATCTATAGGTATAGAAACAGATATAGATACAAATGTAGATCTTGTTGCTGTAGGTGTGATGAATCCATAGACAGTATCTAGAGACAGTCTCTTATCCTGGAGCCCAGGGAGTAATTATGGATTGATGATGCTTTTTTCATTCAATTGTGGGCCTCTGTTTTCTCTCTGCAGCATGTTTTGACAGCCATGAAACACGCTTCCATCTCCAGCACATATCTTGTTTCCAGAGCATGGTACAGATTTTATCCAAGACAAATGGTGTGTTCTCAAACGAGGACGTTACTTTTGTCATTTCTTGTTTCGTCATCTTGTTTCTGTGCCTCTTTCTGCTAGAGGCTAGAGTCAGATGTACTGAGAACTCAAAGACCTGGAAATTTGTTTACTGCAAGCACAACCTTTGCAGTCACCAGTATTGTTGGCTACAAAAATAACTTGTCCTTTTGAAAGTTTGCCCTGGAACTTTATGACTTGCAGAAACTCTGGATATAGTTTTTCACCTGGATTGGAGCATATCTGCATGGCTGCCTTGTTTCAAGGCTCTCTTGAAGACAAAGCAACTGATCTACAAAAGACTCTTGGCACTCTACAAAGCCCAAACGGAGCAGAGCTGCTTTGCCATGTCCTTGCCAATGACTGGGGGCGAAGGGCTCTTGGGAGGACTTCATCCTGCCTTGCTGATTCTGACTACTGGAGTGGTTCCCGAGGGGAGCTGCAAGTAGCTGGACCAGGCTGAGATCAGCTTTCTTGTTATGTTAAATGATGGGCTACTCTGCGAGCTCTAGTTTTGTTTCTCCAGTGTTTCAGTTCAGCAATATATCAAAGTGATTGGGTCACACTGGGGAGGTACAGCAAAAATATACAAGTTGTTTAATGGTTTTCTGCCAATTGGTAGTGAGGCCACAGTATCCTCATATCCTCTCAGGGCAGACAGGTGTTCATCAATTCTACCCAGCCATGAATATTCCAGATTCAGTCACTGATGACTTAACAGGCTGTATGTGCGGAGGTGAATTTGTCAGGAAAACTGTGTCATCAGTTGTGGGCGAAAGAGGTGACCAAATGATAATTGAAGTGATTTGTTCTCTTTTAAGCCTGACTTTGAGTGTGTGGTTTCTCCAGAATGTTCAGGAAACTATCACAGTGTTGGTATTTGTAATTCATTTGTCTGTGATCAGTGATCCTTCTTCACGTGAAGATCCAGCTTACGGGTTGAATTCCTGATCCACCTATGATCAATTTTGGTGACTGAACTTCCAGCTTTTTCTCCTTGCTCCTTCCTGAAAAGCTTCCTCCATTGTCTGTCTTCTCAAATTCTGCCAGGTGATGTCTGGAGCTACAACTTTTCACAAAAAATTGGAAGTTTGAGTGCTTACATGAGCTGTCCGTGCATAGCTCAGACAGCAGAATCCCAGCAAACCAGAGTATGGACAAGGTGGATTCACTGCAGGCAAAGTAGAGGGATCTCATCCTGTGATAGATGCCAGTCTTTGGAAACCCTAAGCCCAGTGAAGTGCCTGGGATGCTCATACCATGGATATTCACACCTAACTGTTCATTCCCCCTGCCTAGCCCAGTAACCTGTGTTATACGGTGTCCAGGGTCTTAGGGGAACATCTCACAGTGCATTAACAGATGTGCTACAATCTGTCCTTCGTCTTAAGTTTCATTCTGACCTCTTATAGTTGGAAACTCATACAAGCTCCTAGAGCCTGGAGTAAATATCCCTAAAACTTTAGTTATAACTATTTTTTTAATATATGCAAATATCCAAACCCTTTGATTCTAACTAAATTTTTTGGGTTTATGTTGCCATGGGCTCTAGAATTGTGTTAAGTGTTGTTTGGGGACAAAAAATTAATTTACTGCTTTGGAATATAATTCTAATTTCATTGTGAATCCTGACTCCCTTTGTTTACGAGATTGGCAAAACAGAAGTTCCTGATGTATCACCTTTACAATACTCATTATCAAATTCTGTGATGAACCTCATGCTCTTTTTTTAGAGAGCAATACCAGAATTCTAAGCATTTCCACACCTCTTTTCCTATGCTTCATCTCAGCCTTTCTCCCTCTCTTTGATACCATAGCTGCATGTATTTTTAGTTTGGGTGATTTGAACAACGTTTCTGTATTCTCTGTGTTATTCATCATTCTACTTCACATGCAACTGTGATTTTTTTTTTTAATGTTTAAATTACAGCTGTCACAGCAGAGGTCTTCTCTGAGCTCTCCAACTCTGACAGCCAGTTGGACACATATCCAGTTGGGCAGATTGAACTGAGATGTCCAGTTGGACCAATTCCTTATTTGGCTTTGAAATCCCAAACAGCTGCTTTTGAAACTGAAATAAGCTGTGTGTCAGCCCTTGCAATATACAATCTGTTGACCGAACCATTGTAGGGCACCATCTTTGCCTGTGATTCTGCAGCAGAAACATTATTTCTGACAACCCACCTGAAAGACACGTACACCCCCAAGTGGAAGTATTGCTCATCCCAATTTCTCAGGTCAAGAGGTGCACCTTCCTAAGATGGAGAAGATAGAAGGAACACAAAAGAAAATCAACTTTGGAGGGAAGCAGGACAGAAAGTATAAATTTTGAACCCATCGTATAGTCATAGCAGAGAAACTGAAGTATTTAGTGGCCCATCAATTTACCTGACCAAAGGTGTCTGCCCATGACTGGAGTTGCTTTTCTGGGTCTCTTTGCTGAGACTTATCAGTAATTACCCAAGCCACTTACCAAGCTGCTTAGCACCATTTCTCTTCTTGAAGGTACTGCCCTGCCTGTCTTATAACAAGGTGGGTTTGTATGAGTGTTCCCTAATCCACATCAGTGGAAAATACCAGTTTATATTTCCCTGCTCTTTGAACTAATGTTGCCTGGGGACCTGCACACATCTGCTGCCTCTGCTACTTCTGCCTTGGTGCAGGCTGGGAGACCACAAGCAGAAACATCTGAATTCATGACAGGTTAAGCTGCTGGAGCAGGTTCAGCTGCTGGAGCTCCCACTGGAGTCATTAAACACCCAATATGGAAAGTAATTTCTTGCTTTTCTGGCATTCAGGGCATTGTGTAATAGGTGGAAATGAGAAAAAGCATTCCAGTAAAACCGAAACTGCCCTAGCCTTAAACTCTGGACTGAATCTTTTTGGAGTCAGAGCATTTGGATCATCTCATCATTCTCTTGTTTCTGGGTCTGGAAGGGAAAACTCAGGAAAAAGCAAAAAATCTGCTCTTCCCAAAGAGCCATTTCTGTTCCTCCAGTCTGAGGAGGCTGGTTTGTTTTAATAATCAATCTTATGAGTAGGCGGTCATCTGAGCAGACCTGAATCTACCTTTTTTGAGGTAGATTTTCTGTATCATTGCTGCAAACCTGAGAAGCAGATGAACTGTTGTAGTCTGGCACAGGTTCAGTGTGTGATCATGGTCAGATGGCCTAACATTTCTACACTGCTATTACTTCATCCTTACCATGGAGATCACGATATCGTATGTTGACACTGCATTTTAAGGTTTATCTGTAGCTTGTAAAGGAATTCAAATACATTGAGTGTGACACATTTCACTTATGAAAGAAATCCTTTTCTAATGCAGAGAAGCAGCATGTTTTAATATTTAAATACTTGACAGGGAAGCCTAGGTTTATTTCTGATTATCCTAATGACTTATTGTCCATGAAACATCACTTCATTTTTAAGAACATTGATTTTGCCCTCTCTCCGAAATTGGATGAATGTTGAAATATCCTATTTTGTAAGGAATAAGGGAATTTCCAGATGGAAAATATCAGAGAGGATATTATCAGTATCTCAGCTCACAAATGCTGTGTACCCTGAAATCAAAGGATTTTGAATGGTTAACAAATCACAATTCTTCTTATGAAAGCTTCCTTGGCAGCAGAAGCCTTAAAAACGGCACTGTTAAACGAATAGCATTGTTTTTAAGAGATTGTAAGTCCTTATTTTCATAATAGCCCAGCGAGTTCATCAGTTCGGATCCTGTTTGCAAGAAACCTAATGCATTTTGCTAGCACTCAGAGCAGCGTACAGACCTGTGGGTTGTGACACGTGGCACAGTTCTGACTGCACAATAGCACCCAGATGCTAGTTGGCTGACTGTTATCAGAATTACCTAGTTTCATTCACATTCATCAAGTGAAGGGGGAGATAATTGTTGTAAAATAGTGCTCCTCTGGTTCAGGTTTGTGAAGTAAATTCACTAGAGAATCTGCTTGAGAATGAAAACTCAACTAATATTGGTGCCTGACACGTGATCACTGATTTCAATTACCAAAGTGCAATTTTTGCTCTCAGCAGCACAGGAGGCTGAGTTCTGATTTACAGAAAGAATTTCTAATAGTGGATCAAAATTTTCATTTGGAGTATTTAATTTATTAGACAAGTTGGGCTTTCACAGTGATACAGCAATTCCATTATATTTCTAGCTCAAAAAAAAAGAAAAATAGGCAGTTGAAAACACACACACACACACACACACACACACACACACACACCCCATGACATGCTAGCTATTTATTATGCTTTGACATAGTTTGGCTGAAATCTTGGCAAGTCCTTAAGAACATGTTATGGTTCTGCTCTCCAAATTTTGAACTGTGGCTCCCACAGTGGGACTGGGTCATTCACACCAGTGATGTGTGAAAGCCAGTATGTCCAGGACTCTTTGAAATACTGGGGTAAAGAAAATAATCGATTTAGAGTTGACTTGGCTTGTATTTGGTTGTAAAAGCAATTAATTTATTGTAGGAATAGCAAGTCCCTTCCTGCCTCCATACCAGAAAATGTATTAAAACCAACATCTATAAACTTCACTATGACTTGTGCTCTGACACTGTGATAAGAGTAGAATTGCTGTTAATTTTATACATTGAATTTACTGTCTGAGCCCAAGCTGTGATAGATACCAAACAACTCACTTTTATATCTCTGTTCTCAGAAAACCATTTCAATTTCACAATAAGACCAAACTATTCACTGAGTTATTTGTAATTTGAGAATATCCTGCCTAGGCTCTCATGTGGCTTTCTTATTTCCAAGTGGGAAAGGTTTAAAAATACTCCCTAGATACAGGAGGTGAAAAACAAGGGAAAAAAATGTTAATTTTGGTTTAAAAATTTTAAAAATATGCTGTTCTTGAAAATGTTTTCTCTACTTTTCTCTGTTGCTTTGGTAGTATCTTGGGGAAACTATGCTGGCTTATCTTCACATACGAGTTAATTGATGGTTAGCCTGATATCGCCAGGGGACAGATTCAATTCCCTGCTGTTTTTATTGCTGCTAAGAAGCTTGGAAGGAGGCAAAAGGAATATGTCCTACTGCTAAACCCACTAAAATCACTAAAAAGCGTGAAAAAAGTCAAAAACATGTGTATACAAAAAACCCCAAAACACAGGAAAACTATAAATGCTCTGATAAACCTGATAAAACATGCTAAAACACCAGGAATTGCTTAAAACACCAGAACACACCGAATCTGCTCACACACGCAAAACACAAAAAACCCACAAATGCACAACAAAACCAAAAAACCCACACAAGTGAAAAAAAATGAAGAATATAGTAGAACAGGCAGGAACATGCTAAATCATGACAAGCACACAAAACCCACCAAATGAGCAAAAAATGTAAGAAATACACAAATGCTAAAACTAGGGGAAAAATGCAGAAAATGGTAAAACTGCAAAATTACCAAAAAAAAAAGCTAAAAATGCAAATAAGCAGCAATTTAAGGACCATGCAGCTGCTCACTCACTCCCCTCCCCAGTGAGAAAAGGTAAAACCTGTGGGTTGAAATAAGAACAGTTTAATAATTTAAATAAAGCAAAATATACTACTACTAATGGTAACAAAACAAAAGATACCAAAATGAGAGAGGAATAAACCCCATGAGAAACAAGTGATGCACAACACGGTTGCTCCCCACCCTCTGACCAACACCCAGCCTGTTCCCCCAGCAGCCATCGGTGGCTCCCGACCAACTTCCCCCAGTTTATATACTGGGCATGAGTCTCCATGGTGTGGAATATCCCTTGGGCCACTTCAGCCCAGCTGTTCTGGCTGTGCTCCCTCACTGCTTCTTGTGCTGCTGCTCACTGGCAGAGTATGGGAAACTGGAAAGAGAGCTCAAGACGCAGGAATTCAGTGTGAGGGGACAATTCAGTCCCTTCTCTGAAGCGTCTGAGTCATCCATCGCTCTGGAAAACTGTATTTCATGAGTAATACCCATTTCTCTAGACTGCAGCCCCTTTATTATTTTTATGGCACAGAGCAATTTCTATAACATAAAAAACATTTTACTCATGCACTATACGTAACTTCATAGAATATAGGAGGCTTCCAAGTTCTAAGAGTGTTAAAACAAAGATGTGACACACAGGAGCAGTGCTGGACTCTGCCACACCAGAGGAATTGGGCAGAAAACAGCTGCATCCCTGTACCTTCAGCAGCTGCATTGCCTCAGCTCTTACCCCTGTTCAGGCTGGAGATTCAAGAAGACAGAGAGATGAAGGACAAACAGTCTGGACTTCAAAATAGGTCTCCACAACTCCTTTAAAAATTTTGTCTTACCAATTAGATATTTGCTGTCTGCTTGAGGACTGTGGGTAATTGTGATCCAGATACTTGTGATCCAGGTCTTTCATCCCACGAAGTGATGACATTTGACATGCCATGGCTTAAACAACAGGTGATGGAGGAACTAAACAAAGTCATCAGCTGTCCCTTAAGCTATCACTATGTCACTATCAGCTATCTACTAATTAAACATTCTCTGAAAGATTTAAAGAATAATGACACTACTTGCCTAATTTCTTCTTGCATCGTTAACTGTTTTTACAGTAAAATTATTGCAATGTAGGTGTGTGATCACATTTTAATTCATCTCTTATTGCCCTGCCACTATTACATTCAATGTTCCCATGGAGTTTAATCCTCATGTCTCTAAAATATTAAAACCACTTGAGGCACAAGGTCAATGTTGCCATGCACACAGTGAATACTAATGCTCATGCTGTGCTTCATATTCCAGAGTGAGGCTTCCAGGAGGAGGAAGGATCAGAAAACCTTTTTAGTGCTGCACTAGCAATGACAGCTTTATTATAGTATAAATCAAGGAAACATGTTTAACAAAACATCAGAGTTTGACAGGGATTTTTTATTAATTAGGAAATACCACGTAAGAAATGTAATTTTAGTTTATGGTCTGTATTAACTGTATGTCTAAATGCAAAGGTACAGATTCTGTAAATGTGATGTATACAGGAGAGTTAACTCGCATAAAAACATGGAACACTTGTGTGAATGGCAAAATCTGTACACAAACCAACATGTGCAACAGCCTGTGACTTATTTCTTGGCATGTAAAATTGCATAAGTGGAATTCAGAGTGCCTGGCAAGGGTCAGCAGTTGCTGCTTCCAAGAGCTGCTGTTGTACTTGTGTATTACCACAATATCTGAGCATAACTCATAAATGTTCGGTGGGTCTTCATATTGTCTCACTGAACTAGAAGGACCTGGTGATAAAGGTATAAATTCAGCATCTGTGCTCTGGAATGAGAAGGAAAGAATAAAGATGGCAAGATAAGCAGACAGGTAATAAGGCAAAATTAATTGATGGAATAGAGGCAAAAATCCATTTCACAAGGGAGAAGGACAGATGAGTACCAAGGGGGATTTAAAATGATACGTTCATTCTCTCTGTCCATATATGTTTCTTAGTGTCCATCTGAGTTCCAAGAAAACACAATTCCAAGTGTGGAGACTGGGAAGCTTGCCATTATTCAGAGCACAGGAGCGAAATAATCGTGCCGGGTACAATCCTGAACTGGAGCTTGCTCATTTCAATTTCTAATCAGCCCTGTCTCATGGCACAGAATAAATGATAATTATAAGCACTGCAGGAGCTTGTTGCTGTCATGACTAAAGTCTGATCGTTCTCTATCTGTTATTTAATTAAATTTGCTTATAAATTCCACATTACATGACAGTAAAGATAAGACCCCAAGTTGCTCTTCATTTGGCTTCTTTTTACCTTTTAATCCATCAAAACTTCAAAGCCCAGACTGCTCCGTTTATGCTTTCTCCCCTGAAAAAAAACAGCTAGTACTTAAATCTGTTATTTTTTTGTAACAGCCTGCTCCTTTCAAACTCATTCATGCATTGAAGCCAAGGGCTGAGTATTCCACGGTGACTTAACCTTTGACTTGTTTCTATGAAGTGTAATGGGTCTGATAAGCTATTTGTGGAGGCAGTCGTGTGGCTGCTGGTGCACGGCATCAGAACACCTGCAATAGTACCAACATTATCACACAGGATTTCCAGCCTTTGGGGATCGTATTTCCAATTTCAGATTTAACAGCTCAGAGCCTATACAGAAAGTGTGCAGGCACAAGCACCTCACAAGTTCTTTCCCTACTTGGGGAAGGTCTGTAGGTGGGAACTTTGCGCAGAAGAGCAGTTCAGAGAACCAAATGAGGCTCAACTCTGCCACTGCAAGGACTTGGGGCTGTGGGGGTTTTTGCTTTTTTCCCCTCTTTTTTTAATTCTTTTTTATCCATTCACTTTGATGGCCTGAATTTTACTTAGAGAATTGAAGGGACTGAGCAGTGAAAATGACCACTCCTGTAGGGGTTTTGTGCTTCTATGCAGCTATAGTTATTAGATGCTACCATTTCTAAGCTTCTGGAGTAGAAGCCTTAACATCCTAGATTTCCCTTTTGTTAAATATCTTGAATTATGTCCTTAAAGGCAGTGTTGGGCAAACATTTTTTTCTTCAAAAGAATTAATTTACTTTTAGTATATTGCGTTCTATTTCCCAGGACTGACCTGGAATTGTTTTATTCTTCTTATAGTTTGGATGTCTTATATCCCTAACACGAAATGCAAACTACCAATGTGTGGTGATTATATGGCTTAATAAAACTCACTTTTTTTCTTTTACCAGCAAGACATATCCTGACACATCAACTAATTGAACTTAGACTTATATAACTGTCATTTGTTATAACAATTATTTCCTAATATTAATCATAGAACCGTAGAATCATAGAATGGCCTGTGTTGGAAGGGACCTTAAAGATGACCTGAGTCCAACCCTTTGTCATGGGAAGGGACACTTTTTATTAGATCAGGTTGCCCAGAGCTCCATTTACCTTGGCCTTGAACACTTCCAGGGATGGGGCAACCACAGTTTCTCTGGGCAACCTGTTCCAGTGCCCCATCACCCTCACAGGAAAGAATTTTTTCCTGATCTCTGATCTAAACCTGCCCTTTTTCAGTTTAAAAACAGTGCCCCTGGTCCTGTCTCTCAATCCAGGTCTGCAGTGCCTTACTCCGCATTTGGTGTGGTTTGTTGTCAAAAGCAGATCGATGAGAAAAGGGCTGACAAGAATTTATGATGGCCTGTGACAAATACAGTTGTTTCACAGTGGTCTAGCATATTTTATGCGTTCATATGATACATTCTCTCCCAACTACAAAGAATCCTTTAAGCAAAACTGACCTTTGGTCTTAGCATTCATTAACACATGACAGCACAGAGGCTCTGAAGAGCATTACATACTCTTGCTACTGCTCTACATGTTCATGTTCATATTTTAATTGGCACCAGACTGCACTGAAATATCAATTTGCATTGGCTAAAACCAATTTATGTATGAGATGTGAGTGTAAAAGTCCACATTGTTTTAATTAATGTGGTCTTTGCATACCTACTGTTCATAAAACAAATCATTTGTTATATCTTGCATTCAAAGAAAAGTATGATATCGAGCCACTTTAACCTTTAATGAAGACTAATTGCATAGTTGTAGTAATACATTGTCCTCTTTATGAGCAAAAAGGTCTTTCTTTAAAAAGGTGAAATGAATGATTTAAATACATGTCTTAAATGACAATTAAAATGATGAGATTTTGGATGGGAGACCTGTAATTTTCAGTGGATAACAACACTAAATGACAAAACAAGATGCAACTTAGCTTCAATTTCATATTTATTTAACGTCACTTTCAGCTTGGACACATCTTCTATACTCTTATTCAATTAGCATTTTGGCTTTGTTAAATGCGTCCTGGTCAAGTGCAGAAAACGCACTTTTCTATTTTTAGTGCCAGGAAGTCACTTACCCTTTTCTGCTGAACTTAGTGTGGAGACAGTTTTCAGACCCATCTTTTTTTCCCCACTGTTACAGTTCATCACCTTTCCTGCACATTTTGCCCCTCCTGCTGTATGCTATTGGAGGCTGAAGAGAGAGACCTCAGTCACTAAAGGAATTTTTATTGCAGGTTGCAATAATGTTCACATATTCCCAGGATTGTAGGGAGGTGAGTTTTGTTGTTCCGCTGAACAGTCGGTTCAAGATCACAATGGTTGAAAAATAACCATATAGCAGCTACTCCAATCAGGTGCTCTTAATAAATCGAAATTGAAGGAATTTCACTATTGAGGCTAAGTGAGGACTAGCTTCCCATGAAACTAGCTCTAAGGTAACCAGAACATCTATTTTTTTACTGCCTTGTTATACAGTCTGAATAAAGTGTGTGCGACCAGACCATTGCTGTGGCACTTCCAGACAAACAGCCACTGCACAGGAACAGGTAATTCTGAGGCACATCAGCAATGGTTTCCCTGCATCCTGAGACACAGAGCACAGGTTGCCAAAGTGTGAGAACAACTTAAAACGTGCCAGAATGAGCTGCATACGAGGAAAACGGCAGGCACAGCACTTCCCACTGTGCTTGACTTCCTCTGTTTGTGTGTGTGTGTGTGAAGCTGTGCAGTGGAGATAGACACTGGGTGAGGAACAAAGCAATTCCACCGAGCAAAGCAGCTCTCCTGCCGGCTCTTGGGAATGCGATGCTGCAGAGTACTTGGATGCTTTTTTTTTTTGTCTGGGAAAACTTGCCAGGAAAACAATGACTTTTGCACTCTACAAGCTAGTATTCGTTGTAATGGATTGTCTAAGAAGCACAACTCCCAAGGAAAAATTTTCTAGCTGTTCCATTTTGAGCGTGCACATACACACACGCTGCCTAGATACTTCATGATTAATTAATGTTTTGTGAGTCTGAGGCTCCTTAATTAGACCAACAATTTGAAATCACATTCAACAATGGAGGATGTAATTTATATTTGAAATGCCCATAGTAATTATCAAGACTGGAAAAGAGGCGACCCAGGCATGATTTAGCTAAAAAATTGTCAGCAAAAGAAATTAAATAAACACTCAGTGTTCCTATGGGATGAGAAAAGTGGGTCCCAGATCCCTCTCTCACAGTGTGATTTTATGCAAAACTGGTCTGTCGTGCTAATTCAAGGACTGCTTCTTGCTATTAAACCCCCTTTTCCTTGTCTTCTGTATGGTTTCAAATGGTGAAATCCTTTAACAATGTACCTGTAATATTAGTGAGGACATGTCAGATTTCTACATAGAAATAACCGTATCTCAGGCACTGACCTTTGTATACACCTTCTAAAGGAAGCACCTAAAAATCATTGACTATCTAATAAGAATTTACTCAATACATTAATAATAATTAATGTTGTTTTTTTTAAAAAAACCATGTTGTCTTATGTTATGTGATTAAAGGCTCATCTCCATGGCAAAAGGAAGCATAGAAGCACCATGGCAGACGTGGGAAGCCGCAGTAACTCAGTCAGGGGATTGAGTTGCTGCATGCAGATATAGGACATGGTACAAGGTGCAGGGGAAGAATCTTTGGGTATTTTGCAAGTGCTATGATAGAATGTTTAGAATAGGAAGCAAAGATGGTGAAAAGGAAGGATCAAGGTGGTTTGAGGAGGAGAAGTATGAGAAAACAGAAGGATAAGAGAGTAAAAGGGGGCAGCCATGAGTAAGCAGAACTGGTGAGTATGCTTGTCTGACTGTCCCTGTGCCTCGTCAGTGAAGACTGCTCCATTTTCTCACTAAACAGCATTTCTTACTATTGCCCTTAGTGAGGGGACTCTTTGTTCCCTTTGTGTGTGTGTATTGATTTAAGTGCCAGCAGCCAAGTGGGGGCCGTGGGTCACAACACAGGTCCATGTGTGTTTGTGTGTGCAAGGGAGGGACGGGGGTCTGCACCCATCACCTGGGTGCATGTGCCAGGGCACAATCATGGCAACCTGTCAAGCAGCACCACTGGCAGGCAGGAGAAGAGGTTTGGGAGCCGGGTGTGGAGGAGGCTGTCAGTCTGGGTCATACACTGGAGAAATCAAGGTCACAAGGTGGTACTGGAGGGACCAGGAGGTCCAAGCCAGCTCCACATAAGACCACAGGGTCTGGGGCTGGCTGAGACCAGTGTGCACGAATGTGTCTCTGTGGGGGGACAACTGGAGTCAAAAGGACCCATGGGCCAGCTACTAGTGTCAGGATGTACATGAATGTATATATTTCCCACTAATGGACCTTCATCCAGAGAGGGGAACAGGATGAGGCCATTGGTGCCATCTGTGTGTGCCTGAGTGGTTCTGTCTGAGGTAACATGTGCGTATTTATCATCTACTAGTGTGACAAAAGTTTCTGGTATCTCCTACTTACTGGTAAGTGAACTTTCCTGTACACAGCTCCATTGATACGGTGCGGGAGAGGAACCAGGACAAATAAAAGCAAAGTACCTTAATTGTTCTGGGTCACAATTAGACCATCTCAGGATTCCTGTAAAAAAAGTTTCTTTTTCTGTATCTTTGCCCCTGTTTATCTGTAAATATTGTTATATAAATGTTCAATTGTTCTTTGAATAACGTCCTGTTGTTTGATGTTTTGAACCTGTCTAAGGATATACTGTAGTTTGCATAGAGAGAGAGGTTTCTCACTGGGCATTTCATGTCTAACATGACCTCAGCTGCAGCTTCCAGCCCACAAAGGGTGCAGGTCCTCAGCTTCAGCAGAAAGGTGGGCAAGATGCAGAGCTCACGGTGGCTACACTGCTCCAATGCACTCCTTGATGTACCTCTGCTTCTCTCCTTCAGGAAAAGTGGGCGTTGTGTTCAAAGGAATGTGTGATCTCATGGTCTTCTGCTGGCTGAATTCAAGTGATGTCCTGATGTGATTACAGTTAATGGAAATACAACACAGTGTTTAGACTTTGTTTTTCCTTTCTAAGAAAAAGCTACCCTGCTTACAAAGTGTCTGTAAGATTCAGTGTGAGTTTCATTTCAGAAATGCTGGATTAGTTTCAAGGACTGGATTATAAAAACTAACATAATAGTTCCTGAGAGATCTGGAAATTTCAGAAGTTTCTTTTGACACAGAACTAAAATTACTCTACTGGAACTGTGAGTGCAGCTTCTTCAGCTTTATTTTTACTGGATGCACAATAGAAGTTATTTTTTATCTTTTTTAATTATTACAGCTACTACAATCATGCATTATCATCGCTATTAATACCAAACAATTTTATGTTCCCTTAGAACCTTCCCTTTTCCTATGGATGATCTATGCCAACAGCAGCAACATTTTACCGGATTGCAAATACACAGTTTAATCTATGAATAGAAAAATTATTCACGATACTGCTTTCAGCTTGACTCTTACAGCTCAGAGAAATGAGAACATTGATGGGCATGAATAATTAATCAGTGGTATACATCTTTGTCAGCTCAGTACTTTTTCTGCAATGTGGAAGGGAAAATGAGAAAAGATTTCTGCATGCATGTTTGTATTTATGCATTAATGGCCGACAGTTTAATTATTATTTAGTATTTCTATTTAAGGCACCAGACATTTAGTCATCTGATTGCCCAGACTCTTCCTCAGCACTGCAGCAAGTTTAAGAATAACCTGTAATGACAGATGGCAAAGGGCTTTTCCTGACAGCTATTGGCTTACTGGAGTTCCTGAGAGAGACAAATAGCTGTACAACCATCCACAAAACAATTAAAATTCTGACCTCTCAAAATGTAACCTTTGGCTAGCAATGGATGAATTTCACCTCCTTTTCGAACATATTTTTGTTCATTTTGTTCTTTCAGAACCTCTTGAAGTTCTATGTGATGAAAGCTGCTTACTTTCAGGCTAGTTAGTCAAATTTGCTGCTTTTAACATTTTTCAATAATAGGGGATAACGAAAGCCACTGTCAGCTGTGGACCACAACATTTCGCCTGCACGTTCACAAAATACTTTCCTGTGAAGAATTTCAGAGTGTTACAGGAAACACATTCATTTTCTTGAAAAAAAAATAATGAAAAAAAAATATAACAAAAGCTGGACCAAGCAGCTGACTGAATATTTGTTGCCAGTATGTGTGTCTCCCTTTTGACTTTTTCAGAAATTAGAACACAGAACATTTTAGTGGAGTCCAACAGCAGTAGCTTGTATAGCAAAGTACTGTGAAAGTCATGTTTTTAAAGAAAATAAAATTCATCTGTCTTATTAGATCTGTTTTAAGTATATTCTTTTGACTTCTTTTCATCGGTTCTAGACTAGCCCTGCAGGACGCTAGAAATTCAGTCTCAGTTAAGCCTGCAGAGCTGATTAGCACTTGATTTTACATCTTAAATGAAACTTAGGAGATAAAATAAGTTGTGCAGAAGGCAAGCTCACGGACAGCCTTGTTAGTTTACTTTGATAGAATGGGAGTTTCCACCTTTTGAAGCACAACCTCTCATAAAGTGGAAAAATTTAATATGAATTTTAAACATCACTAAGTGATGTAGATTTGAAAATCATAGGGGTCCAACCTAAATGTTTTTGTTGTTGTTTTTTTTTTAACTAAGAGTTACCATATGAAGTGCTAATTGTTGCTGACCTCTGTATAATGTTTGGGCTGCCTTCCAGCTCCCAGCAGGAGATAGTCTGATCACAGGGTTGACAGGGCCAATTCTAAGGGCATTTTCTGTGTTGTTGGTACCTACAAACCAAAAAAGAAACTGTAAATGATTTTCATAGTGAAAATTTGACTAAAGCTTTAATAAAAGAATAATAAAGGCATTTAGCTAACATGAAAAAGAGTGCAGAACGGCATTGCCAAAGTTTCATAAGGACAGTGGTTTTGATCAGAAAGCAGCCTGATCTGAAGTCTTGCCAGTTCTGGTGCAATATGCTTAGGGTCTGGTTCAGTAGTTTCTATTTGTTATTAATTTTGGTTTATAGCATATTGTTTCAATGTATAATCCTGTTCCTTGAGCTCTTTGTTCCTCTCCTGAAACCGACGTGTTTTCTCACTAACAGGGATAAATACATCAAAAACCTTTTGAAGTGGCTTTGACAGCAGCTGGACTGCTGATACTTCCATGCATCCCAGTGGGACACAGGGGGCACAGCCACACCCTGGCAGAAGAGGAAGGATGATCAGGTAACAACTTTGCTCAGAGGCTGATGCAGTTCAAGCCTGGCTGGCAACTCAGCTCTGCACAACCACTCGCTCCATCACTCCTCCTCAGTGGGATGCAGGGAAGAATCAGAAGTGTAAGAGGGAGGGAACCATGACCTCAGAGAAAATCCTACACAGTGTCATACCACTGTCTTCCCGAAAAGCAGACACCTTGAAGAGGCTGCCAGGCCCTGGAACGGAGCAGCTGCTGGGACTCAGGACAAGAGATGGTCCACATCTGCCAGACCTCCTGTTCCATGGCCTTGACAGTGCCCTTGATGGAGAGGGATCTGCTCAGTCACAGAACACGCATAGGCTCTTGGTTGTTACCCTGGTTTTGCTTTATGAGCAGACACAGTCGGCATATGCCCTTCCCACAAGAGCAGGAAAGATCAATAACTTAAGTCTTGGACTTTCTCTTCCAGGAAAGAAGTTCATTACACAAACTGCTAAAAGGAAGGACAGAGTGAGTACTGTTCATATAAAAGAAATTTGCTCTATTCCATACCTTCTTTCTTCTCCTGAGAGTTATTTGTGGTAACTGCTCTCTTCTGGTGCATGCACATTTAGCAGCCTGTTCTTTTGAAGGCTGATTTCAGATCTTTGACAAAAAAACCCAGCTTTGCCTGACATGCCAGCAGGCTTAGCCAGATGTGACAGCTACCTCAGCATTCTCAGTATCTCTCGTCTAGAGGCCTTCAGCTTCAACGCTGTCCATGAACGTTCCGTGTGTTTGTTCAGGGATTAACCAGAAAGAACAGGAACAGCAGCCACTTTTCAGGAAGATGGGAGGAAGTGAGACAGGACCTGATAACAGAGCAGTGATTACCTACTATCTATATAATAGTGTAAAAGGATTATCAAGACATCAATAAGTTTACTGACTTTCTGGCAGAGAACCCAGACACTCCCTTGCACATAAGTGAGGCACATTTGTCACACAGCAGTACATACAGAGATGCAGGAGACATCATGGCCTGGAATAGGCAAGTCCTCATCTCCCTCATGGGACAGTCACATTGTGACACACCAGTGGCCACTCAGCTCTGGGATTCTTGGAAGAAGTACAAATTGGCCAAATGCTAACATAGTCCTATGAATTGTATTCTTTACATTAAGGTTTGATTCTTGCATGCCCTGGGTGAAGACTATACAGCTTTTTTTTTTTTTTTTCCTTTTTTTTTTTAAACTAATCACTTCTTTGTCTTGGACATAGTACTGCACTGTGCTGGTCTGCTGTCATCCTACTTAGACCAGTAGATCAGTAGAATCTTCCTCAGTAATAGCCCTCATTCATTATGAGTTACAATTTCCGTGTGATAACATGCAATCAAATATGAAAAGCTATTTCAAAATACAACATATAACTGCAAATTAGTTCCCTGTCTGGAAAGAAGAATTGTGGTATTTAACAATTATCTTGTATTCAAGTCTGTGAATGGAGATTTTATCTTCCATAATTCGAAAATATAGGGAACTCCTTTGAGTTTGGGTCCACAAGCTAACTGTTCTATAAATCCGTCACAGTCTCACAGTTAGAGCAGAGAAGATTTCTTACAGAAACTTGTCAGAAAAATCTAAAAAAAGGAGAGGGGAAGTATACTGTAGAAGTGCATGGTTCAGCCAGTGCATGCAGTTCTGTGCTAAAAAGAGCTTTACCTTCTAAAAAGAGGTGTGAGAGCAAAATGCGCAAATACAAAATAGGTAATACTGTGAGCACCGACACCAATGAAGACTGACAGCTTCCTCATCTGTGTTTTAATACTCCCTGGAAATACTTCCATCTTCATTTTCCGTGCTTGGATTCCTCCTCTCAGCCTTGTCTCAAATCACCTACTAATTAAACAAGACTATTAGCACCAAGAATTGCAATGCAAACCAGAACACAAGTCCTCAGGAGTCGAGTGTGTTATGGTGTCTGGAACGGAGACAATTCTGCACAGCTCAGAACTGAAGAAAATTTAGGTTCCGTTACACAAAACTTCATTTTTCACAAACTGAGAAGTTCAAATCCTCCAGATATCTACAGCTAACAGGTAAGTTTAGATGCAAGAGACCAACTAGTTCAAAATTCATGGAGAAGAAACTGATAGACAAACTTCAATTTTTTTAAAAAAAGGAATTTAGACTGAAATATCCCTAGGGTGGTTTTAATCCAACCTACAAAATTCAGGAATGGAGGTTTGCCTGTAAGAAGGCATTCTTGTCTCTTCAGGCTCAGAAAAATTTTTGCCTTCCTGTAAAAAGGGAAAGGAACCAAAAAAATTAACTAAAGACTAAAGACTGGGAATTATGACCTTCTAGCTCTTCCTGCCACAGGTATCTGTGGAGGGTGACATTTTGAGGAGGTTCATAAAGGGAAAAGGCAAGTTCATGGCCAACAGTTTCTCAGACAGATGCATTGCAGGACTACAGTAGCACAAAACAAAAAGTTATCATAAAAAATACAATTTCACATACACGTTTTCAAAACACATGCCTTCCTCTTTTATTGCTGCTTTGTATTCCCTTTGTGCTTGCTCTGTAAACTGCTGTGTGAAGAATAGGGTATTTCTTCTCTACTGAGGATAACTGGGAACAAAGGGCAGAGAAATACAATAATTTCAATAACTATTGAGTGAGTGGTCATGTATTCAAAGGCGGCATTTATTTAAGAGCTATGGAAAATATTTTCAAACCAAGTGATGGCTTAACTCAACTTTCATTAAAGAATTTTACTTGCATGAGAATTTACTTATGAGTCTTGGTAAATCTCTTTAAAAAAATCAGTGCTCACAGCATTAAAATTTATGTCCAGTATTTTCATATGGAGTATAAAACTGTTTTTACCAGTTTCCATCAACTTAACCCTAAATAGTAAAAAACCTTCAGAAACAGAAATTCTGAATTTAGAACAAAATAATTAATGTTCAGGACACTCGAGCCAAACACTAACTAAATGAAAATACTTCAATTAATCCTGTCAATTAGATTAATTTATGTGGATCTATAGAGGGAGTAAGGGATTCACATATATAAAATGTAGAGGTTATTCGATTTAGCATCATGAAATAAAGTTTGTTCCTTTATATGAATGATGAGAATAAATTTTCACTGAATAAGAAAAAGCCAAGAAAATGTAAAACAGAGTACAATGTCTCTGTCTCATATTTGAGTGTTACAGTTTACTACTATGAGAAGATATTTAGATGATGAAACATAACTCATCTTTGGTAAGAGCAGTTCAGTAATGTGAGGCTCTGCTTTGGAGGGACAGAGGGTAGTGGGTTATAGCAAATGAAGGAGATTCCACCACCAATGGCAGGACTGCAGTTGGATTTTAAGCAAACCCACTTTTCTTACTCATTGCCTATTTTAATTGTTACTCAGTATCAAACTCTTCCTGTGGGAAGAGGCCTCACAATAAAAGACAGCCTCTGAAGTTTTCCTTACAGGGTTCCTAAGAGGAAGACTTTCACTCCCACAAATGTACAGGCATTAAATGTGTCATCAATATGTATTCAGTATGACATTTTCCCAGGCATAAGCCAGTCTTAAAAAAAATTATGAAATTGTAGCAGTAAACTCTAAATCGGTATATAATTGCGACAGCAAACTCTAAGTCAGACTTTTACTATAATGGAACTACAACTAGGGGGATATTAACTGCAATTAAAATATTAACACACAGTCTAATTCAAAGTTATGCACAATCTCACCAGTTCACTGTTGTCTTTCTCACTGCAGTAAGCCAGTGCACACACATGTACCTGCCTTTTACCATCAGCTGTACTTCTGACCTCTCTGGTACAACCTAGAGACGAGGTATTAATCTTTCTTCAGCATTTTGCTTTCCTCATCTATCAGGGGTTGATAGCCTTCATTGTAACAGTAAGAAAATAACTACTGAATTAAATCTTCCAGCAATGGCTGTCTCCCCACTATGCCCTCAGCGTGAACTTCATGCTTGAGATCTGCATGCCTTATTAGAAATCAGGTGGTGTTTGGCTCTTTGCTTCTGCAGCGTGGCAAATTAGAAACAGTTGACAAATTAAAAACAGTTATTGCATTAATCACAATGTAGATCAAAGAAGAACACACTTTTATAAGCTGGTCTACAAGAAAAAAACACTTCTGAATGTTTTAAGTGCCATATAAGGTATACGGTATCTATGGAAATTATGAAAGAGTCTGAAAATATATCTTAAGGATTTTTTAACATCCTGAATACAGACAAACACAGTCATCTAAAAAGTCCGGTACAAGAAGATCACTGTACTTTTTAACCAGGCCTTCAATCCTGACTTGCAAGTCTCACTCAGATATCAGATTTGCTTAGTTTTTCAGTTAGGTCTCTCTTCTCCATTTCCTCAACAGGCTTCAGAATCACAGCATCATCAAAGCCCAGCCATGATAATACACAACCTGGTAAAACTGTCAAGTGTTGTAAACTTAATTATGAACTGAAAATACATATAAAATAAAAAATAGATCCAAAGAGATCACTGCAAATTGACATCTGCACACCTGAGGGTAGGATCCAGCTCAGTATATGTTACTTCAGTGCATAAACCCAGCCCGTTCTGTATCCACCACTTGCAAATGCTGCTCTCTGCTGACATCAGGTTAAAAGCATCAAGGAAGAGCAGCTCCCTCCTTCCCCTGGGGGACAAGAGACAGGTATGCAATGGAAGAAAGTAGTCTGACAGGATATGCAGCTCCTTCATCATCTTCATCTCATGCTACTAGCTTACAGCCCGTGTCTCACAGAACTAAATACTCCCACTTCCCACTAAGAAAGTGACTGATGTCCCCATAGCTTCTCTCTAGAAAGAAGATGTTTTATTTGTATTCCATTAGAAATCTTATGAACTGGTTAGGCTAAATACTTGATTTCAAGTAAGACCACTGAAATTGCATTGCATATTGCATTTTCAGTGATTTGAGCAGAGTTCATAGAGAGTAAATGCTTCTCGAAGTGTTAGTTGCTATTGTATATTAAACTAAAGTATATGATATAGACCAAATAGAAAGATCTTGCCTTGTTTCACATTCAGTTTGCAAGAGGCTTAATCAGTGTCTATAGTGGGGTTTTTTCTGGGATTTGAAATTCAGTGTACTAAGTTGATGAGCCAGGTTTGCTCATTCCTGTGGGAGTTAAGGAAGCTCAACTGCTGAACATAATTTTATGAGGCTGCAAACTGGAGCTCAGTGTTCTTACCCTATTTCTCTAGAACCCACAATTATCTCTGTGCATCAGGGCTGAGGCCACTTGAAATTAGGAAATGGAAGGCCAAAGGACTTGTCTTATCCCAGGGGCTGCATGAAGATCACATTCTTCTTTCCATTGAACTATGTACACAGTGGCAGCAGGTCTCTGTGCTCCTTGGGTTAAACATGAAGTGCCAGATCATAAAGCGTGATCCTACCTTAAATTTCACCACGTGCTGAAGAGGTTTGCTGAATCCTGATCTGGTACTAATGTGGAAGGTTTAGTCTATTCCTATTAGTTTCTATTTAGTCTATTTCTAACGCTGTGAGAATCAGCTGTTGAGGCAGCTGCAAGTAGTGCTGACAGTAGCCCCTTCAAACTACTCCTCCTTAGGTCCAGGACATCCACTCCCAGCCCAGGAGAACAACATGCTGGTCTTCCCTCACCACTTCTTACCACTCAAAGACGAGCTAATGCCCCCACAATCAACACACTTTCAGACATCCCCTGCATGTTCCTCCCTCTATTCAGTACAGAACAGATGGCTCGGACAAATGCAACAACTAACCAGAACTGATCGGGGCAGTTCACAGGCAAAGTCAGTGCAAGTGTGGAAGTGGCAAGCTCCAACTGAGTAGTAATAAATATCTTCCCCATAACAGCTAGACCCAAAACCTCTGCAATTATGTCTTGAGGGGGCATATACACTCAGAATGTTATATAGATTTATATATATATATAAGCAGCTATACTAGCAACAGACATGCAGAAGTAATTAGTACCTCTAACCTCAATATCTCACATCTCTTCTAAGAATCAACTATTACCGATTTGGACAGATCTCCTTCCAGCTATACCCTCAAGCTCCTCCTGCTAAAGCCTACAGTATAACATCATTGGGAAAAACAGAGGGAATGACTATGAGCCACTCATTTCATTAACTCTTGGGGCATAGGAAGATGGGAGAGCTAAAAAGAAAGGAAAACTGAAGAAGACTGAACACACCATTTCATTTTTCTTGAATAGAAACAACATAAACCCTACCTTTTGTTTTGGCACAAGGATTAAAATTGCTTAGTTAGTCTAAAAAATTATCAGCATTTTTTAAAGCATTTTATTTGAGCTCAACTGTTCAAATAATATAAGGAAATACTGTAAAAAATCAGCTGATGGTCAATCAAAAAACTTGATCTTGTCAATTGACAGCAAAAAACGTGAAGAAAATGTGTATCTGCTTGAAAAATGCGTTATTTGTTAGAATCTCCTCCTGTGTTGTAGATACCTTGGTATATGCATGTTAAAGTTTAGCATAGATGAAAACATGCACATTTGGTGCTGTAATGAAGTGGGACAGGAGAACCAAGACATGTTAGTGTTATCCCCTTGGTTCATGAGGTACCAAATTCTGACCGGAGGGTGGTCATTGCAACATTGGAACCCCAAAATTGAGAGGTGAAGTAAAGTTAATTTTTGGTGAAAGCTTCAAGCCACAGGAAGTTCAAGATGACATTAGTAAAGCGAAAACTTCGTTGAAATAATCAGGTGTTACTACCCCCTCAGCAAAGTGATGATGCATCAAAGTGGATTTTTTTAAAGGTAGAACTATTGGATACTTCAGTATCTTGAAACCAGGCTGCTCATAAATCTTCTTGAGTCCCCAGTGTACAGTTTGTAGCCTTCAGCTTCTTACTCATCAATCATAATATTTTATTATAATTAAAATAACACAATCTACTTTTAGAAATGCAGGGATATTTTATACTAACTGCCAGACTGTCAGAAATCTGAAAAGGAAAGTAAAATTCTGCTCAGTCCTAACTCATCTGTACTTGGTTTGACCATACATGGCTTTCCCTGAAGATGTAAACGGTGACTAAGCCTTTGTTTGTTAATCTGAAATGCTTCTACTCAAATAAAATATGATTTCTTCAAACACATTAATATGAATAATTCTGACTTGGTGAATCAGTTGCAAGTGTCATATTAAGAAAATGGAATCTCTAGAGACATAACAAATAATTAAGTCCTTGCAGGAAACCCCTCTGTTTTCCCACTAATGCACAAGAGATATATCCCTCAATTTGTATCTGCAGATTTTTATGTTTATAAGATTTTTGGGTTTGTGAAACATGATAGCTCCTGAGAACTAAGACTTTGAGTGCTATCCTATTATTCTAGGACAAGTTCAGCTGAAAAATGTTCCCCTTTAATCCGATAACAAAAAAATTCTGTGGCAAGACCTACTATGAATCTGATTGCAAGTACTTTGAGAAGTGCTCCCAATTATGTTTGCTGGCTTAAATAGTTGCATGAATATGATTAATACTTGCAACCAGGAACATTCTATGTGGCTTTCAAATGAACTTCCAACATTTCACCTCTTTTTGTCACATATGGCTGTGTTGACATGAAGTTTTGTAGATTTAGGTAGGGTAATTTCTCTCTGTGTGGGAAATTTGTGTCAACATAAATAACATTACAGCAAAATTGATTGAAGGATAACATGCTCCTAACCAAATAAAGCAAACAAAATCAAGATGAACACATGCTGACAAATATACAGTTTCCTAAAGTAAGTAATGTATTTCCTTGGGGGATATGAAGTAATGTTTCTAAAAGAATTTTGATCCTAAAACATTGCAAATGTAATTTGAGGGCACTCCAAAATGGCTGGAGAATGTCAAGAGGAACCATGGTTTTCCAGTGTGACTCAGAAGTTCAAATGTATTTATGTAAAAATCTCTAAATAGTGCATTCTGTGTAAATAACCAAAAATAACCAGAACACACTTAGCAGCAAAGCTGAGATCTACCTGAATCCTACAGATTTGCACAGAATTTTTTGTATTGTAGCCATGGGGATTAATATTTGTAACACATGAAGGTCTCACTGTGTTGGCAATCCCAAGACTGACATTGACAAATGCCTACAGACCCTTGAGAGTTATGAGCCAGCTGTTGTAGGAACTAACGAAGCAAAATTTTTACTCACTCTTATAAAATGAAGAAGCCCAAATCCTATGTATTTTTGCAGCAAAACCAGCTAACTCCTCTGAAGAAAAACAGTAATTTGCCTTGTTTAGAGTGGTGATGAAATACCAAAGTATGGCCCTAAACAGCAAGTGTACGCCTGGCTTCTGAGGCCAAAGCATTCTGACATCCCTGCTCCAGGGACTCTTGTCTCCAGGGGAGATTTCCTGAAGAAGCCCCTCTGAGTGGTTTTTTGCAGAAGTATGGGTAATAATAAGGGTACACTGATTTTCAGGGAAAAAAAAAATTATGGAAGCCAGTGCTTCCCTGCAGCTTGTGAGGCTCTCCTAGCCCAGCCAGCTCGAACACCCCCTGGATATCTGTTTGCTGCACAACTGCTCCTGTATGCCTTCAAAACATGCTGAATCCTCACATGCAAAATGTGCCAGCTGAGTATCACTTTCTCTGCCTTTGCCTTTTTTCCGGTGGTTCTTTGCCAGTCATGAGTGCAGCCTGGTATGGCACGCTGGAGTGCTTTCACAGGAATTACAGTGACACGGATCAGACTGCATTAACTTGACTGCTTCATGGATGTGACACACAGATTGCTCCCCACCACATCCTCTGCGACACAGCAAAATGAAATCTTTCCACAGACATGATGTAGGGCACGTAGGTCATGGTTTGTTTGGACCTCTCAAATACGCAGGACAAGATACTCTGTAAATTAAGCTTTATCTCCTCAGCTCCCTGGGAAAGAAAACAAACAACAAACAAAGGCTCCATCCCCTTTGGACATGGATTCACCACTTAATTGGTGCACTCTTTAACTGTCAAGTTCTTCAGGCCATAACTCTCAGCTCATGGTTTGGAACTCACGCATCTGTGAGCAGAACAGTTACCTCTCAATGGTGAAAGTGCTCATCCTTTCTTCCTCCTCCATCAGTGTGTGAGCATCCCCTGAATCCCACTGGGATGCACAAAAGCCTGAGCAGTCTGGCTGCTCTTGGAGCTGTTTCAAAAGCTTTTTTGGTCAGCCAAGACATTTCTACTACCCAGCATAGAAGTTAGTCTCTCCCATTGCTATGGGTTAGGCAGCTCTGAAGAAACTGCCCAAAATCAGTGTGCAAGGAGGATGGATGGATACTTGCAGGTGACAGAGGCTGCATAAGAACATTCAGCCTTTCCTGCCGTGGTGAACGGTCAGAATTGCACAGTGTCGCTTTAAGTCAGTGAAGAATTGAAGAGGCCGGTTGAGGAAAACTTGAGCCGAGCCCCTCGCTTATCTTGCAAGGGGCTTGAACAAGGGCTGAGAACTGAAGGCTGTCTGGAATGAAGCGAAGGTCTCACAGACTGATGTTCCGGGGAGGCACAGAAGAGCACCTGCACGTCTGTACCAGCACTGTCCTCACTCCCCCTTCACTGTGCGTAACAAACCTTGCTCTAAACCTGGTGCCATAAGGAGGTAAGGATGTGCACAGCACAAACACTCTCTGCTGAAGTTCAGCCAGCCTATACTGCCACCTCAGCCTGCGGAGGAGAAACAAAGTGTTTATTTTACCTTTTGTGTCAACTGCAAATTCTGACAGAAAGTAACCAAGACCCTTAATAAGCCCACTTACATATTAACTTGCACACCCCTAAGAATGCAAATGAAGAGAAAAGAGGATGTGCAATACATGTATGACCAAAGTCACCAAAATCCCAGACATAAGATGTGATTGTTCCATCCTGTTGGGAAGAGTCAAAATTTATGGTATAAAAGGGGGGCTTTGGGGCAAAAAGGGCAGCAGGGATCTGTTAATCAGTCTGAGTCTCTCCTCCTCTCCTGAAGGCAAGCCTTTACATGAACTTTGCACCTCCAACTGCATTGAAGCAGACGTGGAAATATGAATTTTTTATATACATCAGTGGGAGATCTCTGTTACTACACTTTCTGTCGCAGCACTCATTAACACGGTGTAGTCGGAGCATCAACCACCAGCAATTCTGAACATGCTTTTTCGTTTCTTCAATAAACCACCACACTGTTGATGAATTTGGACTGCAAATCCTCACTGAACACAGTCAGACCTATAGTACCAAACTGGTAAATCGTACTGGTTGTGAATCTGTTCTTGTCAAAGTACTTACTGACCTTGACCAAACCTACGGTGCTGAACTGGCTGTGATGAGAAACAAAGCCCAGGCACACTGAGGACACTGATCAGTGAGGACCAGCTGGAGCACGGTGGGGTTTGTTGTCTGACAAATCCCTGCACCCTCAACACAACAGACTCTAAGGCATCCTCGCCATCACATTGGTACTTGGAATTTCATGACCGGTATGTAAGATCACCTCACTAATTTAGCTGAAAATCAATTAAAATGTGTATTTATCTCCTCACCTGGTCAACTTTCAGTCAGACTAGAGAGCTAAGCCATCTCACCAGAAGCACAGGGTACTGATATTGCTAAAAGCATCACTAAAAATAATGCCTTTTAAGAATATGAGCACCACATTGCATGATATTTTATCAGCTCTTATTTATGTGTCTTTGAAGACAACTCAACTTTGAAGCCCACTCAACTTTGAAGCCCTTTTTGTCTTTAGCATCAGTAAGTTTTAGAACTTGTATGACTCTAAACTTGCATGGATTAAGTGATAATTGCATAATTTGCATAACTGTATTGCTGCTGGATGCTAAATTTCTTGTTGTATGTATGAGATACTTCATTTGAATGTCAGAAAATCACAGGAATAGCTTAGAAACTGACACAATTACAGTGGTTAAAATAGAGAAAATAAATTTTCCACCAGTGGAGGTATTAAGCTTTTATAAAACTAAATTGCAAGAGAAGAATAAATGCTGGGAACCTGACTGGGGAAAAAAGAGGATACAGCCTTGTTCCTTTGCCTTCAGAATGCTTACTCTAGTACAAAAATTTGAAGTACAGCCTTGATTTAAAAACAAAGTGATTTGTTCCTAAGCATCTATAATAAAATCTCTACTATTTTTTTGGTTAAACCACAGAATAATTAATTGGAAACAATTAATTACTGCTTAGTAGCCAGTCTTCTCTCATACTGCTATGAGAGAGAAGAAAGATTTCTACAAAAGTCTATCTACCCATTGCCACTTCACTGGATTCTTGCCAGTCAGACTGCAGTCCATAATTTGAAAATCGTGCTCCTTTACAGTTTGTAACTTTAATCTCCTTTCACACAGGTGTGAACGTTCTCTTTGGAGAATTAAACTATTTGCTTACTCTGTTGTTGGCTTGGTTCTAAGATGCTGTTTTCCCACCTGAAAGATATGGCAGAGGTTCCAGAGAAGGATTTTGGGAGGTTGCTGCCAGAAGGGATTATGGTGACCACCCCGTGGTCGTAGCAACTGTAAGATTGTTCAAGATGAAACAAAAACTGCATTGGTAGACAGAATAAAACATGGTGATTTGTTGCCACCAGTGAGGCCATCAGTATTCATACTTTTTGTCTTTCATAATGAAGACTTGGAAACTCTTATCAAATTCTTTTTGAAAAGTATTTCTGTATTTTTTCCTTGATTCTTTCATTAGTTTTCTGCAGGCTATAATTTAGGAGAAAGGGAAATAACACTGGTGCCAAAATGGCTGCATGAAAGACAGCTGCATTTTAAGTTACTCAGTTCTAATTTCTTTTCCAATTTTATGCAAGGAAATGAAAAATAAATTGAAATCCACTGATTACAGTAACAATTTTGCAATACCTTTATTTGATAAAATGCCATCTTATTGTTGTGTTAATTCACAGAGGCACTCAGGAATTTCGAGACTTACAATGTCTAAAGACTACTCAAAATCTGTTTGGTTCTTACATCTAAATTATTAAGGGAACTAAACATCCTCTTTTCTCTTTTGGTATTTTTTGTTTCTTCTTCCTTATATAATCTTAAAAAAAGTAAGAGTATCTCTAGCAATATCGTCCTATGCACTGAATTTCTGGAAGGCAAGTTAATTCTTCCATTTTTGCTCTTTCATTTTATGTAGACTGCACGAAATAGCCAGTTCTGTTCTCATTACATAGAATACATTCAGGAAAATTATGTAGTGTTAAACCAGAACAAAATACTTAGCTGTAAAATTATCACATTCCTTTGTCTGTCTGCTTTGGAAACATGAGTGAAAACTTGATTGCTGAATTTTGACCTCTTGCTTAGACAAATATACAACATTAAACTCCTACACACTTGTTTCATCATTTTTTGGTGAGAAACGCTTGTTTCTGGTTGCATCTGGTTTGAATCACAAATTTCACACGTATTCGAAACGGTGCTTTATGTTTGCCAGTTACACAGTGCACGCAGAAAAATGAACCAAAGAAATCATGATCTTGTTTCATTACATTGCTGCACAAACCTCTGGTAACATTTGTTTGTTATTGAATATGTGTGTACGTGTGTCAATTAGAGAACTAATGATTGCTGTGATAGGAATATTTAGAAGGCAGATAAGCCCATTTTAAACTTCTAAGCAAAATTTTATTGGACTGGCATCCTTTAACTATGCTTTAACAAGACTCCAAGCCTGCCTACCAAGGGAAGCTGAAACAACAATGAGAGTTACACCACTTCTGTCTGCCCAACCACATTGGGGATCCTGCCCATTTATAAATATATTGAGTTTATAATGCTTCTGAGTTATTTTTGCAGAAACTTGGTGAGTAGTTCCCCAGGCTGCTGCAGGGGCATTGTCCTGTAGGTGGACTGGGTTTTTATTTGTTGGTTTTCCTTAGTTAGCTGCTTTTTCTTTTCTTAAACCAAAAGTACCATTTGCCCATGTTTGGGAGTTGTGTTTTATCACTGCCCAAGTAACAAGTTGGTAACAAGTCTAACCAGCCAAACCAGGGCTTGGTGTACTTAACATAAATCAGAGTTAACTTTAAAGCGGGACCTTGCGCTTGGCTTTGTTAAACCTTGTGAGGTTCCCGTGGGTCCAGTTCTTGAGCTTGTCCAGGGCCCTTTGGATGGAATCCCATCCTTCAGGTGTGTCAGCTGTACCACTCAGCTTGTGTCATCTGCAAACTTGCTGAGGATGCAGCACCCAACCCATTTATTTATACCATTGATGGGGACATTAAATAGCATTGAACTCAATAGGGACCCCCCAAGGGACACCACTTGTCACTGGTGTCCATCAGGACACTGAGCCATTGACCATGACCCTCAGGATGTGACTGTCCAACTAATTCCTCACCCACCAAAGAGTCCACTCATCAAATCCACGTCTCTCCAGTTTAAAGAGAAGGATGTTGTGGGGGACCATGTCAAAGGCCTTATAGAAATCCAGAGAGATGACATCCGTAGCCCTTCCTTTGTCCAGTGATGTGGTCAGTACAATGATGTTTGTGGGCACAACAGACCTGTGCCTAAGCTGCACTTTTCATGAGTCTGTCAAGACAGATGAAGGGTTGTGGAGGCAATGTTTGGGAGCATGTTTGGAAAGAGAGAGTTGGCTAAATAGATCTTCATCTGTCTCTCAGCAGCCCAAGTGCTGTTAATGAGCCGTTCTGACAACAGTTGTTACTCCCGGAATGAAGAAATACTTTCTAGAGGGGAAAATCAACATTAGAAGAACCAAGATGAACACGACTGGGTCAGTTTGAATGCAGATTTTTCTTGGGAAAAGAATTAAGGATAACTTGATCTCCTGCTGTACACTTTACCAATTTTTATCTTATTTTCTTTTATAAATCAGCAAAGTCCATTATACAAATGCCAGAGTGCCTGTTGATCACAGCATGGAAGACTTACTCTGATAAAATGTTTATGGTCCTGTCATCTTGCTGTGTAGGAGCCTGGAATTTTAATCTGGGGAAACTTGAGCTTTATTTTGATACTTGTCTGGTGCCAAGCACAGTGGAATTTTGCTTCATGACTGGAGATTTTTGCTACAAATGGGATGAAAATAGTAATTAATACAGTGTTATATTGTAAAATGAGGGTGGTTGGACAAAATCCAGGTTGAATATGGGCTGAATGAGAAGATGAAATTCAGTCTGCATGTTGAGATAAGTAAACAGAATCCCATCAGCTTCATCTATTCATTCTCCTTAGGACCACCCTTTACTGGCATGCAAATAATATTTGTATTGTGTAGGTTTGATGATGTCAAAGACACTGTTAACTCTTCACAAGAGATTGCTTTCCCCTTTAATGCAAATGTATACAATAGTTAGAATAACGCTTATAGTTTTTTAATTAGCCCTAGTGTTAAGAAGAGACTTCTTTCTAGGGGTTTGCCTTGTGCTAAAAATATATGGATTAGATCTTTCACTTGTACCTAGGGGTAAGGAACTGGGAAAGGTGGATGGCCTTGTTCTTCCACTTGAACATTCCAGTGGAAAAGTCATAAACAATCCAGCAGTCCTTTGTCTAATTTTAAAGTTGCTGAAATAGGAAAAGTATTTGAGTAAGCAGAGTTTCTAATTGCATGAAGTCTGAAAACTGATATTTACAGAATGTATCATTAAAAATAATTTATGATGAGTCAACCTCAGAGAAAAAAAAAGTGATTTTTTTCTCTTTGCTTGGCATTAGTCAGAGACATTTTTATTAATTCATACATTAATGCTTAACAGATACATAGCGCTTTCCCTAAAACCAGATTTTTTGTAGGTGGCAGGTTCATCAAAATTCAGTTGGGGCACTTTAAATGACCTGACTACAGAATATTTTTAGTATGTTCTATCAAAATCAGATCTGTCATCGGAAATGTTTCAATGTCCTGATATCACATGACCTTAGATTGTAACCCTTCTGTAAACTGAAAGGAGTCCTGATGCTCTCCACACTTCAGCCTTCAAACAAATCTGCAGATAATGTGATCCTGTAAACGAAGAGGATGAAAGAGCATAGTCACGGTAGAGTCATAAATTCGTTGAGTTTTTTGGGTTTGGTTTCATTCCTCAGTATGTTGCTGCTCACAGAAAAATGATAGGACCTTCATATAGCCAAGTTAGGGCAGGATACATTTTCAAAAGGAAATCACAGAAGGACTCCTAATGCTATTTTGACTACACAGCCTGTTCATGCAACTGACTTTTCCTAAAATTGTTTAGATCTCTATGTGTTAAGGAAAACAATTTAAAAATTATTTTGTGTGACTTGCTCAAATTCTTTACATTTCCTAAATGCCATGTTGAGGCAAGCTCTTTGAAGTCAATAAATACGTTTTGTTATGCCATTCCTTATTTTAAACTCATTGACAAGAATACTTCAAACATAGATAATAAAGGGCAGCTTGCTGTCTTTTCTGTTTTCCACACAAAGGTGCACACGTGGCTCCACACAAATTACAACCCCGAAAGAAACCTCAGAGCAAAGCCTGCGTTTCGATTTAGAGACCGCACAATGGCTTTGTTATAAAAACAAGTGGTTGTGGTCTTAGCCCACTTATGTATTTATTCTACCCATCCCAGCACTCCTTTATGGTGTGTGTTCCCCCACAGAACTGCAGCTGGAGATTTTGTTATCAGGGAGCCTGTGGATACCCCAGTGCTACTTCCTATCCCCTTACTGGTCCTTCCTGCTATTTAGTGTGACATATTTTAATGGTGTTATTAGAAAGGATTTAGCTGTAAAACAGAGGAATGTATGGTATTGTTTCAGTTGTCCTAAATTCTCAGAGTTTGGATTACTCACGGTTTCAGTTATTTATGCCATTGAACAGTTGGTCGCATCAATCCAGACAAAATTGTCTAAGATTTACGTAAATTATTTTCAAAGAGTAAAGAGCATTAAAAGGAATCACAAATATTTTAGGAAAGATCAAAAACTTAGCAGCTCTCTGGGCTTGCTAGGTTAGAACATAAGACTATGCCTCTTGGAAAAAGTGCTATATCTAATTGCATAAGGGTTTTCATAACGTTGAAAACCTGTCATTCACTTGTGGGTTAATTTTTTAATAATTCCCTAGACAACAAAGGAAATTTGGACTGTCAAAGGCAGAGCAGCACTGGTCTTGTAGACATGTCCATTGATGCCTTTTACATTCAAGGTCCATAAATCTTCTATAGGCTGACTGATCTGAAGGGCAGTTCAGCAAAGACCCATTAGCAGCTGGTGATAAAAACCACCAGGACATCGTTTGGTACCTCAGAGCTCACTTGTCACTGGCTGCTGTTGTTGCCAATGTGGTGAGAGTGGTTTAAGCCTTGCTAATTCCACTGCTGATTACTAGAATGCTGCTGCTGTTTAAAGTATTTAATTTGTCATATACAGTCCATAATTTGTCATAATTTATCACTGTTCCCCTGTAGTACCACAATCCACCATGTTCTGCCTGATCTCAGGACTCAGTAGTGAGCATCAGCATGTTTGCTTTTTTATGATACCAGTGCTAAGCTCTATTTTGCTGACCACGTTCTCCTTCCTTGTAAACCGAGAGGGACTGGTCCAGAAGGAAGGTAATTCAGGTGAGTAAACACAAGAAAGCTATCTGCTTTCTGTCAAACAGTGTGTGATTCCAGTCTGCATACTTGCCAGGCTACCATAAGAACACCTGCTCTGAAGGTGTGGGTTGTGGATAAAATCTTTAACCAGTGGGAATTAGTATAACAAACCCCCTTCATTAGAAAGACAGGAAAGCTGCTCTCAGATTTCAGAAAGAGCTGAAAGAGAACAAAGTCCTACAAGTAAAAATAAAAACTCAAATAGCAAAAGGAGTTCTTTAGTAAGAAAAACTGCTAATAAGAAAACAATCAGTATAAAAAGAAATATCAAATCATTTCCTCTCAAACAAGACGCAATCTTGCTAATCGGGATTCTCCTGAGTTTTCACTTTAAAACTTTACATAATATTTGAAGGGGAAATTACGATTTGTTACCACAGAGAAAGTTAACTCCTGTCAGAAATAGTATGGGAGGAAACACTGCATGGGAAAGCCAAAACCTTCTGACACTTCTGTTGCTTGGATATTTTTGACACAATTTTTCTGGAAAGTCAACAAAGATGAGAGTAGCCAATGTTCCTCCATTTTGAGGTCACAGGAATATTGCACACTTCCAAACAGAGTTTAAGACCTCTAGGTATTTCTTCATAGTTTAAATTAAAAATAACACCAGCTGCAGCCTTACAAGTGGCAATTCTTTCACCCCTCTAACAAGAACCAGATAAAGGAATAAATACAAATTTTTTACGAGTTTCCTCCTTCTCTGTTTCTGCTCCATTGTATCACCAGATATCACTTCTAACAACTTCAGGACAGTTAATTTTGTCATTCCACTTGATAAATGCTATGGATTTTCCTGTGTCACTTCTTTTTTCAGTAAAACATTTCAGGAACAGTCATTCAGCTGCTCTGCCTCCTCCACCTCCATCGTCATTCTTGGTCCTTATTTAGAGCTTCCTCTGTCTCAAGTGTATCGGTCTTGGTTATTTTGAATTTTGAAATTATCATTTTCTTTTTGGGGTGTTCTTTTAAGTCGTGTGAGTTAGGTATGTGCAATCCCTGCTTACTATGACATTCTGGAGTGGTTTTTTTAAACTCCATTCCCCTTTTACAGTGAAATGTTTAATTTATTTTAAATCCTTTATGCAAACACACTGATCTTGTGATACAGCTTCAGCAACACACCTATGTGCAACCCATGTCAACCACTCTCATTTTATGGGGAAGGCACTGATCAGTGAAGGGAGAAGACGTGCTTTTCACATATCTTGCTGAAGGTGCAGGGTTATTCACAGCACAGCCACTACCCTAAAGGATGCTCCAGATGTTCATTCTACGTGGAGAAGATGCACAAAAATAGAATGGAAAAGCATGTAAGAGAAAAGATACTTACTGTACTCTAACTGCAATTCCTTGAGAAAATTTCCCAAGAGGCAAGGCTGAAGTTTTTGCTGTGTGAACCTTCTCCATCTGGTTTGAGCAACTCCACAGGAACCTGTGTCACGATTCTTTACTATGAAGGCTGTAATGAAAAACAGTGAAAGGTGTCTAAAACCACGACCAGATTGGTGAGCTACCTCTAGGAAACAGACTTATTCTACCAAAACAACGCATGTGTCACAAGATCGAGAAATGTGGCTTAAGTGGTGTTGGTACTTGAACTGTAGAAGTTAAATTGAGAAAGTCGTATTTAGGTCCCAGAAGTCTGTGCGCTGTTATATAAACTGAAACAATATCTGTCCTGAAAAGTTAACATTATAATAGCAAAACATTGAGGGAAACAGGCACCAACTCCAAGAGGGAAGTAATACTGAATATCTTGAAATCATAAACCAAAAATCTTTAGGCAGGCTTTGAAATAGTTTAAAATGATTGCACAGAATAACAAGTAGGAAAAGTAAGAAAATACATTTGTGTGCTCTTTATAGCACTTTGCCTCTCTGACAACTCTGTCTCTCAGAACTATGGTAGCTTAGAGTGTGTTTAAGTAATTACTTGAAATTGAGTTGCTTATTCTATCTCATCTCACGTATGACTGTGCACACTTCAAGAACATTGCAATTGCAAGAAGAATATATTAAGGTAGTCCTTACCGTGAAAAAGTCCTACCAATTCTCAGTAGACGATTGGCTCAGTTAAGAATTTGACATTTTCAATGTACAGAATAAAACCTACAGTCTTTTTTATTGCGGCGTGAAACCTGCAGTTGGCAATTCTTCCGTCTCTTAGTATTTCAATGGCACAAGTGGAGTCCTTCAGCAGACACTTTGTATTGTTATCTTAGCGTGGTGAATAATTGCAAACATCAAAATCGACACTACAAAAAGAAGTGTCTTCAGAAGATTTCAAGAGCCTTCTAGGTAAGTACACAAATGCTCTGCAGTAAGTTGTAGAAATGGCTACTGAAGAGCATATCTGCATGATCAAAGTCAAAAGCTCTAACATTCAGAAGACTGCCTTCTGTGTTTTGACAGCATTCGATTTGTCTATGAATAATAAAGTTGAAGAAATTAGTTCACATCTCTGTCAGTTAAGCGGATCTATAGCTGGTGAGACACAAACACTGATGGAGATAAATGAGAATACGTTATGTGATTGCATTTCATATTTAAAATTCAGCGACGCTTTGAAATCAAAGGTGGCTTCTTGGCAGCGCTGTCATTAGACATTTCTAATGTCTGCTTGGCACTCTGAACTACATGCTGTGCAAGGTTCTGTCTCAAAGAGGGGAGCACAATACCCTGCATCACATTCACAAAGTGAACATGCAAGTGTCTGCTCTGGAAGACTTTTTATTGCGATGATCTATGACGGGAACACAAATGCTTCGCTTTCTTTTCATTTGATAGAGCAGCAATCAGACAGATTCATTCCAGTTCCTTTCAGTTACACAGTCATGACCTATGTCACATGTCTCTGTTTTTCACATTATTTACCCACCTGTGACTAAATGCCTTCTTTAAACAGTAGACTATTTCTGAGCCATCCAGCGCAGATACAGGACTAAACAGAGTGGTCCCACAGTTATTTCTGTGAAGGATTCCAGAACCAGCTGCCCAGCACAATTGGCTAAAGGCTTACTTTTGGAATCATCTGTCATGCAAATGCATGTCGCTCAAGGGAATTATGCCCAGTAACTTTGTTTTTTTGAAGCTGGTAAGTCTACATTTCCTGCTCTTCTCCTCCTCTTGTAACCTCAGAATACCTCTGATGTATTTGTAGTTCGGCATGTGATAAGACTGAAATGACACTGCATGTTCCCGTGAATTCCACAAGAGAGGATGGTGTATGGATCCCTCTTCTATGATACTTCAAGGGAAAACCTCAGGAATTGCAAGCGATAAAAACACTGCATTCCATTTTCCACTTTCATTATCATCATAAGTTCCCACAGTGTGCCATAAATTTATCTTTCAGAATGCCTCACATTGCCTGTCTTTTCCTGAGATTTCTGCTTGCTCGCTTTTTCAACAGTCCCTCCGTGTCTGGGTTTTCTACAGCATTCTTTTGCTCATTTTATAGCAAATATCCAGGAAGATTTAAATATTGTAGAATCTTTATTTCTGTCCTGGGTGATATTCTGAGGGAGGAGCATTGCATGTATTGAGAGAATTGCTTGTCCAGCCTTTTAAATTAAGATTAAGTGAGCTCACTGGGAGCTGTTGTGAAAATATTTTCCTGCACTTAGGACTTGAGCAGTCCTTACCCTGGAAGAGGTTTGAAGCACACATGATATCCCAGCGACTTCACCTACACTGAAATACTGAGCTCTGTAAGCTCAAAAACTTACACAAGTAAAAAGTAGCTCGTTTTGATAAAAAAGTTATATATATATATATATATATATATATATAAGCAAAGGAGATGTTATAAGCTTGGAAGCAAGATACGTGTTGCTCCATTGCAAATCATTAATCTTCACTGATTTTGGAATTCTCTCTTCAGTTAAAGAATTAGGGAATGTTTCTGCTCCAATTTCTAGTATGGCTAGGTAAATGAAAGCCAGTGTACAGCTAAAAACTATAAAAACTACAAATTTATGTGATTCTAAATGCAAAAACACGAAATACTCTAATTGTTGCACAATCCGACAACTTTTTTGGCGTGGGTGCCACAATATAAGAAAGATATGAAGATATCAGAGAGTGTCCAAAGGAGGGTTATGAAGATAGGGAAGGGCGTAGAGGGGAAGCCATGCGAGGAGCAGCTGGCCACTTGGTTTTTTCACCTTGGAGAAGAGGAGACTGGGGTGAGACCTTATTGCAGTTACAATTTCCTCATGAGGGGAAGTGGAGGGGCAGGCACTGATCTCTTCTCTGTGGTAGCAGTGACAGGTCCTGAGGGAATGGCCTGAAGTTGTGGCAGGGGAGGGTTAGGTTGCATATCAGGAAAAGGTTCCTCACCCAGAGGGTGGCTGGGTACTGAACAGGCTCCCCAGGGAAGTGGTTACAGCACCAAGCCTGGTGGAGTTCAAGAAGTATCTGGACAACACTCTCAGGCACATGGTGTGACTCTTGGGGTGCTTTTTTAAAATATGATCTATAGTTTGAAATTGTTGCCTCTTTATGAAGACTCTTCAATAAGATGTGAGTAAAACATAATGTCTTGCTTTCCAGTTGTAGGTATTTTTGAAATATCACTATATAATTAACTGAATACATTTTTTTTTAAATCCTAGAAATAATTCTTTTGCCCCAGAAAAATGTGTATCAGGATTTTTTCCCTAACGATGTAGGCATAGAGAAGACTCCAGACTAGACAGGAGGTCTGAAAGCTTAAGGTATTTATATACTAAGATGTGTATTGAAAGAATTGTTTTGTTTGTTCCACTGCATTTTAAAGCTAAGCAACTCCTGTTTGCAATTAGCAATATTTTTTGGGTAAATCCAACTAGTGTTTTGGATGCAGATATGAGCCTGTCATACCCATTATTTAAGTTACTAACATGCAATGCATCTCATTTTTATTTTTTTTTCCAGTTTTTGTCTATTGGTGGGTTGGGTGTTTTTTCCCAAAACAGAACTGGAAGGGAGGGCTATGTGCTCTTACATGACTAATTTCAGAGTTTTTTCAAGACATTGGTTTCAATAAAACAGAAAGAAAACTTATGTTGGATGTTTTTTCAATACCACCCTAATTAATATTGTCAATCTGTTTGTAGGCTTGTGTTGGTATAATATTGCCTTGGCCTTAGAGGATGAGGGAAGATAAGAAACTGAATGAAAAATTCAATGAATAGGAAAAATCTTTGGTACTTCTGTATACTAGAGATTTTTAAAAATGCTGAGCTTGCTTTGCACATAAAATTTAGGGATTTTTCCTGCTTATAGCTTAATTTCAATAGGATGACCTTGCAGGAAACAACCCCAAATTTCTAGTTTATTCAGAATTATTTGAATTTTACAATAAAAAACAATGCTAGAAATAACACATTGGTATTTCTTTATGGTTTGGTTTCTCATGAATGCATTGGCCCATATCAGTATGAATCAATTCCATAAACTATGATGGCTGTGACTAGGAAAGTAGATTAAATACAAGAGTGAATGGAAAGAGAATGAGCAGTGTGTGACATCTTCAGGAGGTCCTGGAAGCAACTTTGTAGACAATCTGCAAACACTTACTGAAAGTGAGTGAAAAAGAGGGTTTTTGTGTGTGTCTGTTTCTGTATATGTATATATATATGTATAATATATATATATATATCTATCAACCACAATTTGTTGCAATGTAGAGATTCTCCTCTAGTGGAGTGAGCATAATTTCCCAAGTGAGGTGTTCAGTGTTGGAGTCCTGCATAACTTAATGTTGACTTGTTAACTGGATTAGCTGGAGAAATTTTACAGCTTGATCGATTTAAATCTATTTTCAGCTTTCATGAGAGACAGTTTTGGAACTTGCTCTTCCAAATAAAAAGTTAATCTAATAAATTGACCTATTGTGTCATCTAGGATCTATTGCATTTCTATTATTTATTGGAATAGAATCAATATTTCATCTTCAGAAAGCAGCAGGCACTTGTGTTGTACATTTCTAGGCACAGTGTAACTGCATAGACATTTGAACAGCTTCTTTCTTACACAAAATGAACGTAGAAATGTTTCTACTTTCTTATGAGGAGTGCTAAAATTGGCTGTAAGATTTTATCTTGTTTGTTTGCTGGATCTCAGTGTTACTTGCTCAGACTTAAGAGCTTATTTTAGTTATGGTCCCTAATAATTTAATTATCAGCCTCTCCAAACTCAGCCGTGGTTTTTTGACCTTTAAATTCCAGGATATGCGGCCATACTCCGGATAATCCTGTTTTGCTCCAGCAGGTCAACTTTGCCAAAACTTGTAAAAAATACAATTCAAATAAAAGTTTACTGGCTGTACTATTTCTATCCCTGAGGATTTTCCCAGCCCCAGCTGAGTCAGGAACTTGGATCCTTTGCTTGCCACATCTATTTTGTCTGGTGTAAAGGACTGGAATGAGAATAATATGAGAATGTCTAATCATTTGGAAACTTCAGCACTAGGAAGTACTTTCCAGCTTGTTGCTGTGTTCAAGGAGACCTCTCGAAAGGGTGCAAAATCCTTAGCTAATGTCTTATGCAGTGGAAAGAAAGCCTTGAAATGTCTGACCATGAGAACTATGCACATCTTCTGTTATGGTGCTAGTAAGGAATGGGAACCCAAGTAAGGATGTTGGAGTTGTGTTTTGCCATTATCAATTCTTGTGCTTATTTTTCAAAAATCAGATTGTTAAAGTAATGCACGTGGAGGAAAAAATAACAACTGCTATTAAACAATGTAAAGAAACCTTCATTTGCATCTTGCTCATTTGAAAAGTGACTCTTTGGCCATGCAGTTGTGAGTGTATGATGACTTGACATAAATATTTTAGAGCTGATTCAAGTTGTATGGGAAGAGGAAACATCGTCTAACTATAATTAACAATTCAATTGCTAAGACTAACACAGTCTACTTTGTTATGGTTTGGTTTGGTTGGATTTTTTTCTATTAAAAAGTCTGCATACAGGCCAGAATTAGCAGTCCTAGTCATGTGATATAACCTCTTCCACCTTCAGCAGTTATTTTCCTTTGCCATTTGACAGCTGTAGCCCACAAAGTGATGGGAAATACTTCTGGCAAAAAAAGCTAAAATTAGGTCTTCGGAAAAGTTAGACTTCGCAAGCAGTTGTTCTAAATTATATTTGCACGTTCTGAGTTGGAAGAGGGTGCTTAATAGCAACACGGTTAAGTGGGACAGAGTAAAACCCTTCTGCCTTCAAGCTGAAGGGTGTCTTCTAACTGCAGGTGCCTTGGCAGTGTTGGAGAATCACGGAGAAGGGAGTTTTCTCAAGTCTCTGCAGCGTGTGGCTGGTGAGCTCCAGCAGCTCTGTCAGTACCTGAGATACATCAGGGAGAAGGTTTGCTCCCAACTTGGACTACCCAGCAGCAAACTGGGTAAGAGAGCTCTTGATCCCACGCCATCCGTGCATTGGTCCTTCCTTTAGCGCTCGCAACCATCTGTCGGGAGTTTGCCTGCTGATACGCTCTGGCTTTGAAAATAGTATCCCTCCTCCAGAGGAGGATGATTTTAGCATTTCTTGGGAGCATAAATCGGGCTGTCGCATAAAGCGTGCACCAAATTTGACAGGTTACCTACGGTACCTTTGTGCCAAATGACTGGATGGCAGGCATTGGGTCCGTGTGGAAATCACTGATTCTCCTTTCCTGTGCTTTCCCCTCATTTTGATTAAGAATTGCAGTGAAGGAAAGGTCACAGTCACCTGAGAACAACTCAGGCAACCAAATACACTAGGTTTATTATACTGATTTCTGAAGTTCAGACTCGCACGTTATCAAAAGCTTCTTGTCAGATCCGAATTTAATGTCATGACATTTTAAGGTGATATCATTGAGCTCCAGAGACAGCTCTCTTAGCTTCCTCTTCAGCCTTCCTTTCAGGCTGTGATAAATGCTGATTGCAACCTCTGGTGTGCTGGAAGTTCATTCCTTCCTAAGTGTATCCAAAGAAACCATCTGGATTTTGACTCCCCTGAAATAATCAGTTTGTCAAGACCTTCCTCTACTTCATTTTGCCTTTATGGCTTTTGGCATCACCTAAATATAGAATAAATATATGAAAGATAAGAAATATTATACTATGCTATGCTATGCTATAATGATATATATATTATATTACCATATACTTAGTAGAAACTTACTCCACAGATGGATGCACACTATTAAATTTTGGAAAATTCTGATTTTCTTAGACTTGGGAGAAATTTAACAGAAGCTGGTGGTCGGTGGTTACGAAAACAATAACTTGTTACAAGGAACACGTAACTGTATTCTTGGGCACTACTATAATCTACAACCCTCATTCTCAGGTATTTTAGAATCCTTACTTATAGAGAATACTCTTGAGAAGATACTACCTTTTAAAATTATAGGTTGATGTGCTTTTACCTGAAGAACATATCACACAATCTTCTAGGACTCCTTCCACCTACTATGTTTTTTGAGAATAATTCTGTCCTTCCTGTCAGTGGCAATGGTGTTAAAATCACTCATTTCCAAGTCTAGGACAGACTTGATTTAGTTTCCTTTATCTCTTTTTTTTTTTTTTCCCCAGCTTAATTCAGATACTGTGTTCAAAATTAAGAAACTTTATTATTGAATGTGTTGCAAACTTACTGCTAGTAAAAATAATGAAGTTAGAATGAAACAAGTGTTTCAGCAGATATGTTAATAGACTGTGTGTGTCTCAAACAGCAATCTTCTATAGACAATAGCAAAGCAAAGCTGAAAAGGTCTGTTTGTGACACATATACTAAATTTAAAGCTTAAATTCACTTGCCAGGCAGGAAACCCAGCAGAAGGATTTAATTTGCTTTTTAAAAGTTTTTTCCTGACAAGTGTGTGTTTAAATTAAAATACTTAAACTGTTAAAATGCATGATTTTTCTTTTGACAGAGACAAATATGACATCTCTATTTTATGATGTGTCTCATCTCTCTTAAGACATGACATTCAATTAAAAGTAGCACTAGAAAAAAAAGATTTCTGTAAAAGAATCATTCTAAAAGCATGTTTTACTCTGCAAACAGCATTATAAAATCATGTTTTTCAGTATGTTCTTTTAGCTATCAAATTGGTGATTGGTAGAACAATAATTTTAAGTAACAGGGAATTATTTGTATCTTACTTGCAATACCCAGAAGATTGTTACCTTACAGACAGATGTGAGCTCCTTGTGTCTGTCCCATGTATTTGTGATATATGTGTGTGTGTTTTAAACAGTAGTTCATTATTTTAAAGGTAAAAGGCAGACAAGACACTGGGATGGTGAGAGACGCCAAAATTTTGGACTCAGGTAAACTCATAACTTAATGGGATTTTCAGGGGTTTGTGCTTTTTCTGCAATATTGATGTGCACTGTTTTGCTCTGTCACGTGCATGCATCTGGTTTGTTTGGTTTGGTTTCTTTTTTAATTGAATAATCTCTTTCTCTACTATAATTTTACGCTTGAAGATTTCTGTGATCGCATTGCTGGATTGAGCAAAACAATAACCAAGTCATGAAGAAGGAAGAGAAAAGCTGCCATGGCAGAAGTAGCCCCAGACCACAGGAACTCTCAAGGACACGTGTCTGTGTTGCCGTTCTCATCCTGCTTTTTCTTTACTGTGTAATGACGCAGCAATTTTATTGTTGAGTCTCTATAAAAAACAATCTACTACGCCCTAAGGGACAGTTCAGTGTGGCAAAGGGGTAGCGTGATTAAAGCTCTTCCCCTTCCAAGCCTTTCTTCCAATTACTACTTGAAACTAAGGAGTAAATATTAGTGCAGTGACTTTGAGTAACTAGTGTCTAACTACTAATTTGTGTCTGTTTGTAGTCTTTTTGGAAGCTCTGACAACAGTCAGCATTTACTTCAAAGCTTAGCTATCTATATATTTACACAGACTATAAATACAGTCAAAGATACAATGAAAAATAGTGTGTCTTTTTCACCAATAGTACCAGAATAGTGAACACTGGGAATCCTTTGTTATTAAAAGTTCCAAGAATAGTTACACAGACTAAACAGCTTATTTCAAGGAAGTTTGGAAAAAGACAAAACTTTTGACATAAGCACAAAAGAAATCGCAGACATGTCTGTGCCTTAGAAGGGCACTGTGAAAAATCTCTGACGGTGGTGTTGGACAGGCTAAGTAAATAGCAAACACCTACATTCCTTCCAACAGTGGTGATCAGGAGCTGCCTTGCATTTTTAAGATTGTGTCTCCACGACAGGGTTCTTTAGGGAAATTCCTGCTGTTGCACTGAACTCTTAACACTGAAGGATAAAGATAATTCTTTAATCGTATATCAGTGCCATTAAAATAGATGATGTTTAGTTTCTGCATTGAATTTCTTAAGGGTGTGTTCTATGGCATGTATGGTCCCAGCACTCTTCAGTGAAAGACCAGCCTGGCGTTTTGGATATTTGGATATTACAAAGTCCCTGTTCTGGCTTTCGAGAGAAGCCTCTGATTTCCTACTGTCTAGTTCCAGGTTTCCCGAGATGCTGAGCTTTATCTCCCTATCTCCCCTGTACTGTGTTCTGAGCTTTCTCAAAGATTACATGAGTTGCTGCGATGTGCTGAGTGTGCGAACTGAAATATTAAATGAAGTCAGCTAATTTACTGTCGCTGCTTCCTATTTAAGAATATAAAGACCTACATTTTGTCCCGTATTAAAGAAGAAATCAGACTTTGATGGATTTCTCTTCCATTCTAGTTTTGCTGACAGCACGCAATGATTTTCTGTGGACACAGACAGATTTCTGCTGCTTGGAATTATATTAGCCTTCTAGCTCATCCCTATAGATGGAGCTGTGTGTAACATTTAATATTATTTAATACTATTATTAATATGTTTTGTTTTAACACTCTCTGCTCCCTGGTTTGCATTGAAATCATATAAGAAAATATATCCTTCTCATTGCAAAATTAATTACCTTTCCCTCAAGAATCCTTACTGCCACTGTCCTGACCTCAGCAAGGTGAAGACACACCTTGGGCTGGAGGTTCTGTCCAGCACAGCACAGCAAAGAGCTGAAGAAAACTCCACTGGCATTTACTTTAGCAACTAGAGGTGTTTTGGGATGAGAGGAGGAGTATGAAGATGATTCTCTGCTTAGCATAAACACCCTGTATGAAGCTCTTACAGAAAACCCCAGGAATAACACCTAGGTTCAATAATTTTGTGTATGACATATTTGAAGGAGAACTACACCTTCCTATTGTTTTATGTATGAAACATACTACAAGCCATTCATCAATATTACTGTATTTCTGCTATGCTATTAATTTTTTCAAGACCAAAGCCTTCAATTAATATGCACGATTAGTTTTAAAAGCCTTCGCTTTGAATATGATTTCATACATTTAAGAAGAAAATACAATAAGTAATTCTCACTCTGTTTTCAGATGCAGTGTCAAATCCTCTCCCACAGTCATGTCTGTCATTATAAAGATTAGACACAGTCACATTCAAATTAATAGCATGATTGAGAAAAGGTAGAGAATTAAGTTATATCAGCCATGGTTTCTCCTTTGATTGATATTTTTTATGACTTGATGAACATCCTTCACAAAGCAGTAGATTATCAAATTCCAATAACTTCTGCTGTAAATTGGGCTTAACAACTCCAGTAGTCCAATGTGCCCAAGTGAAAAAAATACTGATGCCAGAAGCTGTGAAAAACACTTGGATTCTAAATCAGATTTTCAATAAGAATTACAGCTACTGCTTCCACATTTGCATCTAAATTTACATGTAAAATCACGAGTTTATCAATTACTTCACTTCTTATAAGTATTTGATTCTCAAGTCCAAAAATGATCATACGAGACTGTGTTACTAGGTTATACTAGGCCATATCTTTATTCCAAAATATAAAACTGTGCACAATCACTAACAGACTGATGCTTTAGTGGGACACAGCTAAACGTCTTGGACATTTAATTCTGTATGGCATGGCTCTCAAAGGGCCACGGCAATGGCACTGTGGTCAAAGTTATTTTAGATTATAAAGCAGGCATCCTCTGTATTCTGCTTGTTCCTCATCATAAGCAGCTTGTCATATTTGTTCATATGAAACCTGTGTGTTAGAGAAATCCAGGGTTCACTGGGAGGTTAAGTCATGTCCATCTCCTGTCTGTCTCCAAGAGATGAAAGAGAGCAAAGGCATAAAGACCAGTTCTTTGACCTAACCATAAGACACAGACAAAGCAAGGAAGTGCTATGACCTTAAATTTCAAGGGCTGCTGAAAGAGAGAACGAATGCCTGGTCTTCTGCTTTTGTTCGATGCTAGAGGAAAAATATCAGCTGAAATAATGGCTTTTTGGCTGTTGTGAATTCTCTACCTCTAATTTTCTGCACAGCTTAGATAAGTGTGAGAACTGTGGGTGACAGGTTGACGTGAAGCAGTTCCTACCTACACACAGAAAAATACAATTGTTGTCTATAATGGGGGTTGGTATCACTAGAATGTCTCTCTTTCTGGCAGCCAGCTGATTTTACAGTGGGTTTTTTAAGTATATATCAATTGGAAATCTTAAGAAATGTTATTTTATGGTTAAAGTAAGTTAATGTAGGTGACAATGCAAATGGCAGTGCAAGTGATTATTGAAAATCTCACTTTTCCTACTTTAGTGCAATTTTGATAAGGAACACATTGAAAGTGTTTACTGCTAAAAGTAGTGGTAAGAGAGCTCGTTGTCAGGGAAACCATAAACAAACTTTGACATCTTGGATTTTTTGCCAGTTAGATAAATAATGATAGTGGAATACTGTGGATATAATACAGCAACAAGGAATGTAAAATCTATGGTTTATCAGCTTTATTCTAACTTTCAACTTTGCATGTGACATAGAAGTCAGGATGAAGCTGCCTAAATGGATGTTTTGACAACTGAAGTTAGTCACCTTCGGACCACAGAGATCCTTTATTTTCAACACTACCTTGTAAGCAAAACACAATATTTGTGTCAATGGGTTTGTGCATTCAGAATTAGAAGTATTTAATTACTCTGATAAATAGTTTCAAGTGAGATTATTTAGTTATTACTGAACAGTTTTATTATGCCCACTTTTCTTTCTTTCGACCATCTAATAATTTTAGATAATTTTAAGTAACACTTTAAAGCTGTTGTCTGATCTTATCTCAGAAATAAACTTGCATTTTTTCCAGATGGAGCAAGAAGATAGAAAAGTAGTAGCTGTAATTGCATTTTGTATTCTAAAATTTGATTTCATTTTGAAATATCAGCTCAGGTGTTTAAATTTATCTCTCTTTTTTCTTCTTTCTTTGTCCATAGAAAGCTTATAATGTTTCCTCGGGTCCAGACTGTGCCCCTCTAAGCAATGGAGGAAATAAGATCACTTAAAATTTTCTCTCATACTTTTGCACATTAGTTCTCTCTCCACCTTTTTTACCATCCTTGTAACAAGTTTTTCCAGCAATAGGGCAGATATTTTGGAGGACTCAGCACATCAGATGGATACATAAAAAGGAACGAATGCTCTCTCATATTTTGACCAAAAGTACTTTTCTTTTTCATATTGGACTCTGAAGTTGTATGAACTCATTATACAATAAGGAGGGAGGGCTTAGAGATACTGAAAAATCAACTTTGGAGGATAAAATGCAGGGAGACATTCAAGTATTCACCCAAAACAGATTGAGATTTCTCAGTTGTGAGAACATTTTCTGATACAAGACAGTGACCACGTTGCCCCTCAGCACTGAGAAAGATTTTAAAGTCTGAAAATAACTTCAATAAGAAACCCCTAGAAGTTCTTTCATTTCTCTTTCAGTGAGACTGAGAAGGTACCTGAAGTTTGAGAATCTGTTCTAAAAAGGGATTGGTTTTATTTGCATTTCTGAACTTGTAACTCCTTAAGTCAAAATGTTGATAGAAAAGACTGAAGTGGCATATACCGTGTTCTATTTAGTTGCTGCAGCTTTGCCTGGTCACATACATTTCACTGTGCTCCCACTCTTTCTGGGAAACTCTATCCTACCTTGAGCCAAAATGTTACGTCGCAAAGCCCAACGCGCCACACCGTTTAGACTGTCTCCTGGAAGAAATTTAGGTGGAGTCACTTCTAATGCCAGGCTGGATCCATGTCCTGACATTGATAAAGCAACCAGTGGCACCCGTGCATAAATGTCACTGATTACTTCCAAACCCAAGTGAACCCACTGCAGGAGCTTACCCTCATATGCTGAGTATTAGTTGCGCTTTATTTTTTATACCACAGGACAAAATCCTTTTAAGGCATTCCTTATCTTTTAGTGTCAGATGCTGGGAAATCCTAAGATTTACACATTTCATTAAAAAAGAATTTATCCCTGGCATAACCGGCTTCTGCAAAGATGTTACGAGATCACTTAAAAGGGAGCCCTGCGCACCAGTGAGCCCTCATTCAGTAAGAGCTCAGGCAAAAATGGGATTTATTCCTTTTATTCATGGAGTGAGACTGCGTATGGAACTGCAAAGCAGCCATTTGAAACTCCACTTAATTCTTAATTTGCAGCGTGCTCCTGCTGAGCTTTAACAAGCCAAACCTGAACTCCCAGAAATCAGGGCTATGGTTTTTTGCCCATTGCTTTGGCGCCCATCTGGATCCTGGCTTATTCTCAATGTCGAACCGCTCTGCCTCTCTTTAGTGATTTAAAATGCTGTACAACACTAGGAAGGCAGCCCAGAAGTATAGTTAAATGAAGTATAGTTAAATGGGGCAATTATTCATTGGCCACACTACTGTACATGTCACAGCCACATCTGCTCAGAACCTGCCTGAAGATGGAAAGTGACGCTTCTGATCTGAGTGCAGTGAGATCCCCTGGAGGCTTGCCCAGCCAAGGCACGCTGGTTAAAGAGCTGTTCTCGGGCAATTTAAATTCATTTCTTCCAGCCAGCATGGACAAAGCCCTTTATCCTTACTTCTCTTGCCAGTATCCTTTCTTGATGTCGCCTCTTTCAAAGCAGCAAGAAAAAATTGAGGGTCCTCTTGCTGATCTGCTCTTTCGGGATATGGTTATTCCTCAGTTTCTCCCTACAGTGGACTGTGAATTTTATCTTAATCAGGAATTAACTCACTGGTGGTCTTTTCTGGGTCTTATAAAATGACAGCTCCAGTTTAATTTTGTTTCCTCAGTGCCATACACTCCTAATAATTCTATTTAGGAAGCAAAAAAGCTTTCAGCAGGAACCACTGCTGAGCTGTTTCCATAAAAGATATTTGGATGTGCACATCTATATGAACAACACATCTCCATCGTCCAAATACTGACAGCAGGTTTCTAGCCTTTATGCTCATTTTCTGTAAAAAATGGATGAACATTTCTGTCACCCATTGTTTATTTTAGATTACAAAATCTTGTAGACTTTGATGTTTCTATTAAATGTTTCTTCTCCCAGCACGACGAGACCCTCAGCTATCACAGTTACACAAACCCAGGGACAAATGTGCATCTAGTCAGACTGAGGAGAGACCAACTGCAGCTTGTTTGTCGTGAACAGAACCCCCAGTCCTGACCCGTGCTGGGACTCACCTGCAGTGGGAGGAAGGCTGCGGGCCTCCCTCGCAGAGCGTCTGCGCATGAGCCAGTTGCACAGCTTAGGTGTGAAGCACCAAGATTTTTATGAGAAGAGGCAGATTGGGAGAACTAGGCAGATATAAGAGTTCAGCATCTACTTCACATGTTCTCTGCCCGTTGCTATTTTAATCCGTTACTACTTGGAAGCTGGTTTTGTTGATGGAGGTTTTTAAATGGTGTTTTCTTATTTTCTCACTTAACATCTCACTTAGAAGAAGCTGTGAAGATTTTGTATTTCTGTAATAGCATACACAGGCACAACACATGACTAATTTGATGGAAGAAATTTTAGGCAAGCATATTAATGGAGGAGCTTATGTATCCCTCATCTAATATTCTGTACCTTCTTGAAATAGAAATGTATAATGGAGAGATTGATGCAGCCTTAAGTATAGTATTGAAAATGTTCCACTGCAGTAATTCAGTAAGTCATGTTACCTATAGTACTATTAATATTTCAATATTAATAATAAGTATTCATAATGTCATGAGGAAATACCTGCTTTTGTTCATTCAGTTCCATCTTTTACATGCCATAAAACCTTTAATAAAACAAAGACTATAATGGAATAGATTGCATTTTTACATTACTTTCTTATAATTACATCTCTGAATGCAGGCATGTTATCAGAAATATTAATGAATGTAATAGACCATGTACTTTACATATATAAACTATTGGAGTCAAGTAGATAAATGGGGATATTTGCATTATGGTTGCACATAGCTGACAACTTCAGAGGGAGTGTGCTTGTTTAGCATATTTTTACAGCTCAGATAATGGCTCATTATAGGCATAAGTTGCTGTAAATTGTCTGGACCATGAAATAGCAACTGGGGAAGCCGAGCAGCCAAAAACCATAGGACTTCATAAGGCACAGCTAATGTGGCTCAAATTATATAATCAAGCCCTTACTTCAAAAGGTAATGAGGTTTGTAGTAAACTACAGTTTAGATAGCAGGTGAAAGTTAAGAGGACATTGAGCAATTTCCTTTGTTTGCTTGTGCTCTGTGAAATACTAAATGCATCAAAGGAACTGGGGTAAAAATATGAGGTTAAGCAGGGAGGCAAAGAGTGAGATTGGAAATTCGTGGGTTTGCTATTAAAGTTAAAATGAGAATTACAATTTTTCCTTAGTTTTAATAAAGACTTTCAAGAAAAATACCTACACTTCTTTAGGTAAATGTGGGAACTTACCTCTATAACAACAGGTTTTTACCTGAGGTTCAGAGGGGTCAGGATAGGTCAGTTTTCACCCACATTTGTATCTGGCAGTATGTGCCACAAAGGCTCGCAGCACCAGTTCAGTGCTATCATACATTTAATCGAAAAGATCCCTTCAAGATGTGCTTGATCACTGTACACATTCAAGAGCAATGTGAGGATACTTTGGATTGTGTGCAGACCAAAGAGGGAAAAAAACAGAGGCCAATGATTTTACTTCCACAATTGTCAAGGCTGTTCAAAATGTGTTACTGAATGCAAAAGGAAAGCAGAGGATAGGAAGGCTGCAGATGTAAGGTCCTTCCCTGTCAAGGTTCCAGTGAGCACATGGATCAGTGGGAATAACCTTTCCTATCACCATAAGGGTTCTAGCTCAGAGTCCTCGGAAAGAAATGCTGCTGGTACCCTGTCTGTAGGGAAGCATGAAAAGACCTGAGCCAACAATGTCCCTGCCTGTGGTGGGGAAGGGTTGGAATAAGGTGTTCTTTAAAGTCCCTTCCAACCAAAGGACTCTACGAGGATTCAATTTCATTCTCAACCATGAAGTACCATAACTGAAGCTTTTGCTCTCAAGTCCAGCCTGTGTCTAAGTGATCACAAACATTTAACATACCTGTTCTCATATGATGGGTCTAATGCACAAGCCTTTTTTCAGCATGTGGTTTATGTCACTGTATATTAGCAAAGTTGGTTCTATGTAACTTCTATTTTCACAGAGTTAAGGGCCATACTGGCAAAAGTGGGATATAGTGGAACTAGAACACCACTAATGACATTGTAATTATAAAGAAGAAAGTAATTCATGTGTTCTTCATCTGCAAGAACAAAAATGTATCAGTTGACAATTCTGTCAAAAGAGATATATTGTTATTTAAAGGCAATTTTTCCAGGCTTGAATAATTGGATCCTCCTTGAGCAAATCCTGTGCCTAAGAAAAGTGTGTTGTCTCATCCCACCCTATCCCACTTTTGAACCACAGACAGGCACACTGATTGACTTCCAAAGTATGTGCACCTGAACCCAGGTACAGGCCCTGGACCTCCATGGACATTCCCTGGGGATTTAAATACCACAGGCTGGTGTCACTTGACACATTACATAAGAAAGTACTGACTGAAGAAAGCAACTTGGGTCGAGGGGCAGCAGCTCCAGCTTTGACTTCTAGGTCTGCTGGAAGCTGCCTTTGAATAAAGTTTAATATATCAGAGCCCTCTGCCAGGCAGGTACAACGAGTGGGCAACACTACCCCAGTGCCCATGTTTACACAGGGGAGTACTCACTACACCAAATAAAGACACTACGAGTTTTTTTGATGCTTTAACAGGTTAATATCTCATCTTTCCTGTATTTCATTGAGGATAGGTGAATGAATGGCAGCAACACTACGTGCATGACACCGTATCTAAATGACAGTTCATCCTTGTGAGCAGGACTTTTTGTACATCTTGAATATTTTGTACAATGTGACTTGAGTTCGTAATGCTACAGGATTTATTACTGGTCAAAGTAATTCCTGGAGAACCCCAGAAGGCAAAAATGTTTGTCAAGTTCAGCTGTTGAGGCTGGATGATGCTGTTTCATGAAAAATTAAGTAATCATTTGGAGGGAAAGAACCACCAGAAAACTCCTTGGCCAATCTAAGTTCTTTGTCTTTCATTGGATGTGTCATTCAATCATTGCTTGGCTTTTATTCTTATGTTTATCACAAAAAATGCCTTCTTTGTGTCTCTGGTAATCCAGGAGTACTGTGAGGCTTCCCCATGCCTGTGCCACAGAGCGTCCCATCAAAAAACCCCACACTTAATTTTTGATTGTGTTGAATCTGGGATATTGCCAAGATGCCCATTAAGGCTTGGCTATTTTTTAGTTTTCTGTTTCATGTTGAAAAGATCAGCTGACATAAGATCATAAAAGCTGCTGGGTTTGTTGTCCTCCCACCCCCCCAGAGAGAACAGCTTTCCAGGATGTCCAAGGACCCTTAAGTGTTCTCTGCCCAGCCAGTGTGGTTGTCCTCATACCAGGCCTAGATGCTTCCATCTGTTGCTAAGGAATGGTGGGAATTAGGAATGTTCACTGTCCTATCTTTCCCCTTTAGATGGGGTAAATAGTCCCACAGACTCCCCAGTTCTGCCCTTAAACCCTTTTACACCAGCAAGAGCTTTTCATTGGCACTCAAGAGTCTGTTAAACTTACCACTTCTCTTTAGCACTTATTTATTAGCCATTTAAAAAATCAGTTGTTTCTGCACTATGCATTGTTTACCTTATCTAAAAGAAAACCTGGACACATGAAATGCTACGGAATTCTTCCTCTTATAGCACCATTTAAATCTGCAGCCCCGATGTGGGTATCAATCTAATCCACCATTTTTCCTTGAAACCTGCCAGCACATGTATCCCGACCCTGCGTGACAGGGAGGAGAGGTCTGAAGTTTACTGCAGGCAGCTATGGAATATCAGGACCTCCGTGGTCACAAGTTCAATGTCTATTTGTTTCTTAAAGCAGCTAAATCCTCACCTTTTATTTAATCACTGCTTCAGCTCTGCATTCAGAATTATCCTCAAATGATATTAAAAGCAGGCAAAGTGCATTTGTTGGGTAGAAAGAGCAAAGTCTGTGTCAATTGTAAATTATAACTCCCCATAACTGAACAAGGAGAGGGCGGCACAATTATTTCTGGCTCTGACTTCCTGCAGTAGGTGCATGTCCTCAGTAACCTCTGCAGTCCATGCTACACGTGTGCAGCTGGTCAGGACCTTCTCTGAGATGATGGAGGGGCAATTTTGCCAATTTTCTGCTGCCACAGAATCTCAGCTTTCATCCTGTCAACAGATGTCATTCAGGATTAAAGACAGGCAAAACAGTGAGCTGAACCTGGGCTGTTATTTCTAAAAGCAAACTTTAAAGATTGCAACTGTGAAACGCACATTGCAATTTTATTTTAATTTTCATGATGGTTTAAACCAAACACAGAAGCAACAATTTCTGGAGCAAAAATGCAGGGTGCCTGTTCGTGGTCTTCAAATAGAAAAGAACCCCTTAGTGGTAGCTCAAAATATATTGTTGTTTTTATTCAGTATCTTTCTATAGCTTATGTCTCATCTGGCATTATTTCATCTCAAAATCTACTTCCTATACATGTGTGTCTTCCCTTTAAATTTAAAATTAAAACCCTTCTTTCCTCCCCCCGCCCCCCCCAGTCACTTCACAGCTAAAGAACCAGGAGAATACATAAACTTTTACATTTGTTCAGTCTTATTGGTTTGATCTGACATGCACTCTCTCCATATCTCTGTGTGTGTGTGTGTGTGTGTGTGTGTGTGTGTGTGCACACCATGCAACAGATTCAGTCACAGTGAAATCCAGCAATAGTCCTCCATGGCTCATTTCAGACATGTCAGTCCCTGGTAACTTTGTCATATTTTTCTGTCCAGAAAGTTTATTCTTACCAAAAGGTTTTATCTTGCAGCAGGAGACAGAAGTGGAAGCTGCAGAGAGACTCGGTACCTATGAAAATATTTGGACACTCACGAAATTGGATGAAGAAATCACACCTGTACAAACAAGGGTTGCTGAAGGTATAGTGACCTTCTGGAGCGTTTTCAGATTTGCATTTCCACAGAGGCAGCCTCAGATTCTTAATCACTTCTCCTTTAGTGATGGCACTGCTCAACATCAGCAATTAAAGCAGACATGTAACATCCAAAGCTCGGCTTCCTTTTGGACCTGCCTTAATTCCAGCACCTTGGGTATTGAAAGCTGCCACAGCAGGCGTGCCAGAGGCATTCCCACAGCTTGGCTGGTGCGCACCAAGGGGACTCTGTCTTCAGTCCCCATGCTCATGTCGAGGGCAAAGAGCTTGTGACACTGAAGGGAGAAGACAAGGGCAGAGATCTATCCACAGCCTTTGCCCCCAGCACAGGGGAGCAGCTGCCCCAACGCAGCCCAGCAGCACTGTCTGTACTGCTGGGCTTGTGGGGGTGCTCGAGGTGCACAGGAGTCAACCTGGATCACCTCCCAGAAATACAAGTGCCAGGAACCTCAGTGCAAGTGGGCCCAGGAATTGGGCCGGGAAATCACCCATCCAGGACACGGAAGGCTTTGAACAACTGTGGTTCTCCTGGAATACACTGTGCCATGTGTCTCCATTTCTCTGAACAACCCTTGCTCTTAAGGAGGGGTTCTCCTGGGCAAGACCAGGGAGTTTTTCAGCGGGAGGAAAACTTCACATAGCATAGGGAATCAGCTGCACAACAAATATTTTTCTTGTTTAATTTTTGTTTAACTAAGGAATGGGGTGGAGGGAGGGACATATGTCCCCACCCATCCATTTGGCTGGGATGTTTGCCATAAATTCTCGTCTGGCTGAAGAAAAGACACCAGACCACGAGTCAGCAACGAACCTGCTTTTGAGACCCAAATAGTGTTGGCTGACAAGGCCTTAAATTTGTACAAGACACTCCCACAAATACTGGTTACCAAGCCCTCCATTTTGTACAGTACACTCCAATAAGCTCTCAACTCCACACAAGAACTTCTCAAAGGTTCATTTCAGTGGAAATTGAGAATTTTTAGCCTGGCAAAATTACATTCCCTGCAAGCTGCAATAAGCAGATACAAACACGTGCAAACTGCTGTATGAGTCCAATGTCCACCTTTTGCCTTCAGTATCAGTTTGCTTTTAGTTTTGACAGGATTATAAAAACACAAGTAGAAAAGAGCGTGAAATAGTTCTGCTTTGGTTCTTTACATCATCATTCTATTTGAACATTTTTCATGAGCATCATCTCTCTTGCCAGGCTTTTCTACTAAGAGTTTACAGTATGGGGGTTTTTTAAAGCTCTCTTGCCAAAAGCAATGGTTTGAATTTTTACGTGGCTTTGAGTTCAACTATTTTCCCTTTCTCTGCTTGGTAATTCCCACTTCTATTCCTAGAGACCTACCATGTATTGCAATACTTTTCACAGGAATTCACTTGTCTAATTTTAAGCTTTAGTTGGATCCTCTTTCTGGTCAGTTTAGTAATACTTAAAGTTTGTGCAGTTTGAAACACAGGAGCAAGGCCCTTAGTGGGGCTGACTACACCCAGCAATACGCAGCACCAAGAGGGAATACAAGCGGCATAAGGAAGACTCCTGGGAAGGGCAGAAAAGCTTAGGTGTGCACAGTGCAAGCCTCAGGGACCTCCAGACACACAGGTCACATGAACATTGGGTCGTGTAGTGGGAGCAAGGCACTGTGTGCACCTCTCCAATTGCATGTTGGAGCACGTTTCCACTGATCAGTATGTGATCAGTCGTGTTACTCACCCTCAGGATCACTGAAGATTTTTCCTGAACATCTGCAAAGACATTTTGGACGGCTCGTGTGAAGACTGAGTGACATTTTCTCAGCATCTGCATCTTCCACATGAAGTATTCAACAGGGGAAACATTACTGCCTCAAAATTCCGCCTTCAAAATCTTCCATTGCAAGTCATCTCCATTTGCATTTCACACAGGTCCCCGGGCTTGGCTTACCATGCAGCAGCTGTTCCTTATGGCACTAGTGCTGCATGTGCAGCTTTCCTTCTTCGGCAGAAAGGTGAGGAGGAACTGAAGACCTGCACGTGGACTCATGGAACCACTGCCCTCTTACAACCCTTTATGCAGAAGACAAAATCTGCTCTTTAAGCAGCAAGGGAGGTGCTGTTACTTGAGAAACGCAGAGCCCAGCGTGCAGCAACAAGTAAATAACCTGCTCCACCAAGCGTCGGCAATTTGATATGCAGCTCTGGGAAGGGCATAAAAAGGTTTTGCTGAAATCCATCTGCCTGTGACCACAAACGGATTACCGTTCCTGATCCCTGTTCAGATGGCAGGGGAACAAACTGCCTCGAGGTACAAAAGGAAAATTACTTGAAACATTTGTCTGCAGCACAGGGTAGTGTTCTGAAGAGAGAGAGGGAGGGTGTGCTGACATGATGGGAATACAACAACCACACACACACTCCCCCTCAAAAAAACAGCAGGAGTATCGCTCCAGTTTGGCAACTTAAGTTTTTAATTCAAAAGGTTTTTCCACTCCAGGGATGGGGCACAAAATATTTTTCTCATGAAATTCCATAATACCATTAATGCTTCAATTTCTATACACAAAAAGGTAGACAGATTTTTTTTAAAAAGTTAAAATTTTAAATATCAAAAATGCAAAATCTCTATCAATGTACCTTCTTCTAATTTTAGGGAACTTTCCCAGCAGAAAACAGTTCTGCACAGACAGTGCATATGTTCTCCATCCACACACCCACTCTTCAAAACAGCTTCCACTCCGCAAGAGGCAAGAACTGTGCTTTTGGTAAGGTTTTATTAAGCCACGGTAAATAAATGTAATTGAAGCAAACATTTTTATTACCTGTGGTCAGTAACTTTCTGTAAGCAGAACCATCATTCCCATTCCTTTAGTCATGTATCTTATTTCCACTACAGGCTTGTTCACATTAGGTCAACTAACACATTTAATTCCTGTGCACGAACCCTTCGGCTGATGCCTAAGGGCATCCCACAATTACATTAAATTGTTGCTTGGTTTCGACTTCTGTCGAAAGTGGGGGGAAATAAGACAGGCAAATTGAGTGTTAATTCTGTATTTTTATAGCTGAAATTAATTTCTGGAGTAAGAGAAAGGGGGAACAAAAAGAGGTGATGCATTAGCCTTGCCCATCTCGCTGGACAGACGATCAAAAGAGATGTTGTAAGACAGGGCTGATTCAAAGAACAAACGTGTTCTCAGGCTGAGGATGGATCTGTCAGCTTTTGCATAAAGAGAAGCAGAAGAAAAGGGAGAAATGGAGAGACCTTTTTTCCTTAGGATTCTTAGGCAGGCTAAGAGAAGCACCATGCATGAGCTGGTAACACTCAGCCAATAACCACAGGAACAAAAGGAACTTCAGCAAACTTGCACCTGTACTTAATAAGATAATGTTATTATCAGACATCACCATGAATTGGAAAAAGAAATGCATCGCTTAATTTTAACCAAAACCTTTATTTTAGTTCAAAGGCTTGTTTGTATTAAAAACAGTTACTTCAAAATCAAATTCACATAAAATTCAGCATGTAAATAAAGTGAAGTTGTCATTGGTCAAGATCCATTTCTGAAAGACAAGAGTTCCAAATGACATTTTAACAACCTTGAGTGGCACAGATTAAACTGGGACAGCACGAGCATCTCTGAGTTTACAGACTGAGGAGTTAAACTGCCCCCACCCTGTTTTGGTACATTTTAAAACACCACCTGCAAAACCACTGTCATTTAATGATTTCTCTATTTCCCATAAATTCACCCAGCAACAATTGAAAAAAGTATCCCAGTTTAATCTGCTATTTCACAGGAGTAAATTCTCTTGAGTCTTGTTACAGGCACTACCACTTTCTGCCAGCAATCAAGGTACTTGTCTTAAAACATTTTCCTTACAACACCAACAATCAAGCTACATTATATACACTTCAATTGTACAATAATCTTTTAAAAAATGCCCGTGTACAAAATAGAGGGTTATTTTATTTAAAAAAAAAAATCACATGCTAGATTTCATCAACATTTTTAAAGAAGTGAAAGAAATTGATAAATAACATTCCAATTTATTTGGAACAATCCTGCAAGCAAGTGCAGAGGTATTTGCACTGTATATTCTAATAAGCTTTTTAGGGCAATTTGTGCTATAAACCTCATGTGCGAAGTATATGAAAAGCTCTTACTTGTGACAACAGAAGAGAAGCTACTTAATTAATGCAAGAGTATTTCAGCAAAATTATTCTACTTATGAAGTAAATACCACAAGGGCATCTCATTTACAGCCAGTTAGACAAAGAACACAACTAATGACCAGAACACGTACATTAGTTAAAAAGTCAAATATATACAAAAATATATTAGAAAGTGGTTGAGTTTAACCACAGGCTCATGTAAAAAATGTTGTTTTAAATAGCAATAGCAAAAAATAGCTATTTCTCTATCTGCAACAGTACAAAAGGCAACACCTACATATGAGGTAGCAATGCCAAATTAAAAAAAAAAAAAGAAAAACAAAACCAACAACTTTGGATTGAGGAGCATTTCCTATATTTTCATAGCATATCTGTCAATACAAATATTTAAATGAACACTTCAATTGTTTCAAGAACTACTACATTAATTTACAAAAACCTTTTTTAATGAAGATTTTTTTTTAAATTCCTGAAAATTGGTTTAGTTACTGATTACTTCTGTTCCTAAAAAAGCTGTTGCATTTTCAAACCCAAACACTGTACAGAAAAAACGTGGAGGCTTTATTATACACACTTGGTAAACGCTATGGTACATTAAGACATAATTTACAAAGATCAGAATAAGCCAACTGTGGTAATTTGATCCTTTTTCTGTCTGTCGTGCATACACTGCACACTTTTGCTACCCCATGTTCCATATGAGAAGCAGGATCTACTACTCACTTCCACAGCTCTGCCCACAGCCAAAGGAAGTGTTCGTATCATCTACCTTCAGGAGTCTGAACCAGAAGCATGGTTCCACCCAGTGCCAGGGGCATTGCCAGGCAGCAGCTCAGAGCTCCCCTGGGTCTGTGCTCAAACTGCCTCAAGAATGTGGGGATGGGAGGAGGGGCCAGCTATGCGTCACATCTCCCAGTTCTATCCCTTAGTCTCTCCTGCAGGTGCAGGGCAGAAGTGGCCACCTGAGACTCCCTGACTAAAAAAAAAAAAATCCAATTAATGAAAAGCCAGGAGGGGGACAACCACCTAGTTGAGTTGTGCCAGCTCCAGGCCTGGGATTGCAGGCTCCTCACGTGGTCAAATCTGCTGCTGCCAGCTCACTGATCAAAAGGACCCTGCTGATCCTCCAATTCAGGCAACTAAATTGGACATCTGAAGTTAGATGGTACAAGTAACAGCAAAAAAATGAACTGGATGGAATTTCCGCATTTATTGTATTAAGAAAATAATATACTTTACATCACAGTGCTTAATTAAACGCAATAAAAAATGTAAACTCAGAATCCTAGATAAAATTTAGCTTGAAAAATTAGGGCTCCAAGAGTTTTTTAAAGTCACAATTTTTTAAAAATTGAAGTTCACAGCCAGTCAGTTCACATAAGTCGTGTATTTAAGTTTACTTGTAAATACCTTTGATGCACTCCAATGTTTGGCCATTTTTTATTTTTTTTTAAAAAGCCTAAATGACAAACGACCAAGTGCAAAAGTAAGAGGTATATTTTTATCTGCAAGGAAACTAACTTTAGCAGTAATTTTCCAATCAGGCATCCGGAGTGCTCTAGTAGATATAAGGAAATATGCGGTATGGTACACGCTGACAATACCTTTCCCATGCCAAGCCATATTTTTGCTTACAATGATGTTCATCACGAGCTTCTCGATGAACAAGCAAGCAGATGAAATATATCACGTAGAAATATGGTAAAATGTGGTTAAAACCTGTAAAGTAAGAAGGTAAGAAGGTCAATTTAGGTAAAGGAAAAAAAAGCATGGAGATGTTAGCTATTAACAATGTACTAAGCTCGTGACACACACTCGTTAAAGCCACGTTATCCTCACAAAGCATCAAACACTCAACAGGACAGTTGTGTGACATGTTTACATGCAGACAGGAAAAGACCCACAAACCCACAGAAAATAAATAATCCTTAAAGTCCCAAAATCTCACAATCACTCTCACAATGCACGCCAAACTGGCAGATATTTAACATTTTTTAGCTACCAAACTGCCCCACACAAGGCACACAGTTTTCTCTAATTTGGCAGTAGACGTGAGCCCAGCTTTGCTCAGAGCACAGTACCTGCTGTGGATGAAAAAAAACTGGACACCATCCCAAAATGTGTGATGGCAGGCCAGAAGGCCAACCATACTCTGGGCTGCATCAAGAAAAGTGTGGCCAGCAGGTCAACGGAGCTGATTCTGCCCCACTACTCTGCTCTCCTGAGACCTCACCTGGAGTGCTGTGCCCAGCTCCGGGGTCCCCAGTATAAGGACGACTGTATTCATTAACAAAAGCTTTGAAACTGAATGTCACTCCTTTGTGTTTGATGACTCTTCTTTTTTTCTTTTTTTTTTTTTTTTTTAATATATTTTGCTTAAAGTCATCCTTGTATGTGGTAGGCCCTGGTCTCCAAGCAAACTCTCACTTTTGGGGAACTTTATTCGAAAACATTATAGCACACCCACTAGGCCTGAAAACTTTAATAAACAACTAACTAGGAAGCAAGTCCCATCATCATTGAATAATAAAGTGCCAAAAAGGCAAGTAAAATCTATAGTCCGTCAAATGGACGGCAAGATAGAAAGGGCAAGATGAAAGAGCAAAGAGCTGTTGCATTAAACTTATGACACAGAAATTGGCCATTCAGTTGGTTATAGGGTTTAATATCCCAAATAATTATCCCTTGGCATTTCAAATCCAATCAGATGACAAAACACACAAGCATTTCTGATAAAATCCACTTTAGTTTCAGAAACTTACCACAGGGTAGGGACCATGCTAGAGCCATGATGATGTCACCAAGATAATTAGGGTGACGGACAAAGCCCCACCAACCCGTGACAAGAAGTCCTTTTCCAGTTGCAGTGGGTATAAATTTCAGATCTGTGAACAGAGTATTGTAGTCAATGAGACAATTGAAATATATATGTAAATACCACAAAGAAACATTGTATAGCAATTGAATAAAAAAAAATTTACTTACTGGCCAATTTGGGATCTGCTGGATTCCTTCGGAAGCTATTTTTCTGAGAATTTGCACTACGGAATATATAATACCCAATACCTGAAAATGAATAAGATTTATTTTGCGTTTTCAGTATTTTCCAGTATTCTTTCCTTCAGCAAAAGCACTCACATGCTCTTTACCATTCTTATTATTTCATTCTTTTCCTCAGAAACGAGACTGATATTTTCTGGTTTACAGAACTCTAACAAGATAGAAATGTCATTGGAAACCTGCATTCCACATGCTCTTACACATTACTGACTAACTTTATTAGATTTCAGAGAAGCTTTATTTTCACATCTATTTTTACATCTACATCTGAGTTAGTTTATTCACGTACCACTGAGTGTGAAATTCACATAAGGTGATGTGCTGCACATTGTCAAATAACATCTTCATTAGCAGCTCAGTATCTTGCTACAGTGCCTACTCCATAAACTGACCAACAATTTACAAGTTCACAATAATAAAAGAATTATCTGATTTTGAAATTCATTTCCTCCATAGTTCTCACAGCTTAAATTTGTTATTTTTTGTGAGCTTCACCTCACATCTCAAAGAAACAAAATCAGTACCACGTTGTAACTAACAGGAACAGTAACATTCACTGTAACTTACAGTTCACAAGAGTAATTGCCGCAGCAACAGGCCAAGAGATCACAGTAGGATGACCCACTAAATAGAAGGCCTGCAGACTGTAGACAAATGGAACCCACACCAAATCTCCAAATGCCAGCATGAATCCGAATCCATCGTGGGTAATATCCATTGTAGTCAAAACTGCTTCCTAGAAACAAACAAGCAGGAAGGAATTTAGACTGGACAGTCTAAGCTTCTGTCATTTAACATTGTAATTACAAATGGTAACATTTAGCAAGATTGTCTTTACCTCGTTCCAAAGAGCATCCACCACATACAAAAGCTGAAAGCTGTTCACAAGTATCATTGACAAGGATGGCACACTTAGATTGTGGATCTTCATCTCAGCCAAGAGCATTGCCAAGTTTATAACCACCTAGTTTAGAAAATATTTTATGTTAAAATTTTCATGTTGGAAGTGGTCTTTACAATTACACAATAGGACACTTTAATACAGATATTTTTGACCAATGTTTAAATTTAAAAAAATAATAAAAAGCCACAGTCTGCAACTAACTACATTTCTGAAGCCATCTAACCTAAACATATGAATACTTTAAGAAGGTTTGTCATGTCCCACAAAGCAAAGAAGCTAGAAACCTCCCTAAAGTGAATAAAAATAGTCATTAAAAAAATCTGTCAATGTGGAACCGTTTTTCAGTGCTTTTTTTCATGTTTATAAATATATATAGTATCTTTAATACCAATTATATATACATATAAAATAATCCCTCTGTGTAATATTTAAGCAAATAACTCAGATTACTGACTCACCCAGCCAATTAATCCTGGACGCAACTCACAGAAGTATTTGAGGTCAAAACTGCCAATACGAGGGTTTAATTCATGTCCAGTAAAAAAATCATAAATAAAATACCCTGCAGATAAGACACAGCCTCTGTTAGCAACAGTCTTCCTTTTATCTGCCACTACACTCCTCCCCATAAATAAGATTCTTCTTTCCACTAACATGCACTTATTATCAATTCTCAAAAGCCTTTAGGATTGGAAAAAAAATATTGAAGAGTATGTGCAAAATCCAAAGCAAAATTCATATGCTTTATATTTTAAGATGCCCAAATATTTTATTTATTAGGAGGACTAAACACTACTGTTGACTTATTTCTCCTTGACACTTGTTCCTTCTTTATTTTCAGCCTTATCCTGAAACTCACATCAGAGTCTCCATGAACATGATCTTATAATGTTAATTCTACTTTCCCTATTTCACCACCTTTTTTCTGGGAAAAAAGAATTCCTTTAGCTACGATTGCACATCTCTTAAAAGAGATGGACAAGAAACTTGACTTCAAGATACCCCAAGTTCAAGAGTGCAAAAAACAAGCACTTTGCAGAACAATTACAGAATGCTCCTATGCTACTTACAGAGTCTAGAAGTGCACTTTTTGAAGAAAAAATTATGATCATTTATTTCCCTTCACACATGGAACATGCTGCACTGACAACAGAACTAAGGGTATTTGAATACCTCATTTTAATACATTAAATGTTCTGTCAATAAGCATCCTTTCTTAGTCACCCAATGGACATTTTTAAAAAGAGTTTGATATTTAATGCTAACAGACTCCTCAATCTATCCTTGCCCTACAAAAACATATGCACATAACTGATACTTTCTAGGCAGGCAGTCTCATGACTGAATCAAAATCTCTTTTGAAAACTCCTTTCAGCTAGCTAGATTTAAAAGCACATGGCAAATTAAAAGTTTAGAAACACACTGCAATTTCAAGTTCTGTACCTGACTTCCCAAAATATTTTTTACCTGTACCTGACTGCCAAAACATTTGCATCTTTCATTTTTTCTTTCCATTCTCAGCTGTTTCAAGAAAAGGCAGGGGCACAATGAAGCAAACTACACAAGCCTCTCCCAACAAAAATAATGATGAAAATTGAAAAAGGAAGGAACTGTCCTCTTAGCATAGGGAACTAGACCAGCCAAGATGTTATTGCATAAGCTATTCAAGATAACCTGACTAAAATGTTAAGCATTATACAGTATCCTAGTGAGAACAAAAATTTGCCAGTTAAATTTTAACATTTTCTTTACGATGGATGAAAGTAAAAGTATTTTAACAACAAGCCCTAAATCTGAATTCATAAAAATGAAACTGTAGCAAACAACTCTAAAGAAGTCATCCAAAATATTTCATAACTCACCAGAATTTCCACCTGGTGCTAGTTCTTCCTCAGGTGCTTTCAGGGACCGAACATACAGATAAATGCTCAAGGCCAAAGAAAAAGCTGCAGCTGACACTGCAAACTGCATAAAGTGATCGTACAAATAATGAAGTTCAAACTGAAAGTATAATAAAATTCCAATAGCTGCAGCAGTGAAAATAAAAGCATAAAACCCTAAAGGACATAAAAGAAAGACGTATTAGTCAGAATAATAAAAAACCTCCACCATTCTAGTTGAACCTACCTAGTCTAACCTCTCTGCATTTTCACTTCTTCCAAGACTTGCCCATATTCTAGTAATGTCTTACACGTCCCATGCTCTAAGTCCAAACCTCTGTGGCACAGCAATATACATAAGAGACTCTAAGCCCTAAAATTTAGTGTGCTCCTCTTCAAAAGGACAAGAAGCAAGAACACTCGGAGAACTCCTACATCTTTTATAACATAGGATCTAATTTAGATTTCAGTGGAAAACTGGACACTGACACTACTAACCGATAACAGCAGGTCACAAAATCCTATCTGTGGCATAGCTCAGATAACCATATTTTCATCTTCAAGTTTTCATATATGCATACCTTGATACAGATAGAGGCAATTAAAGTATTAAATCATTATCAAGTCAAAACTTGAACACAAAATTTTCATACACTGAGAGCATCAAACCACGTAGAATGGATTGATACCCATATATGAGCAGGCAATTCTATGAACATAGAACATTCTATGAACCCTTTTTTCACAGGGTCACAGTGGTTGAGGTTAGAAGGAACCTCCACAGCTCATCTAGTCCAGCACTTCCTGATGTTCAGATGAAGCCTCCTGTATTTCAGTTTGTGCCCATTGCCTGTCACTGGTCATCTCCGGTAAAAGGTATGAGATAACCTCAATACGACTCACTTCTGCAGAATTTAATTCATCCTCTTTCTATAACTTACAGCCCTATTCTGACTTTAAAATGCTGCATCTTACCAGACTATGTTAAAACTACATTTTTTATTTTAACATTTGGATTCCACTACCACCAGACAGTGTCCTTGAACTGACTAATCAATCAAATAGGTAGTCTGGAATACCTGTAAAGCATTGAAGAACACTGCCCTATTTAAGCCAAAAAAAGCAGGACTGCTGAAGTATGTAAAACTATACTCTAGAACTATCTAGGTGAGAAACTTGCCTTATTCATAGGAAGTTAAATCAGTTCTAGTTAAAGGCTCCAAACTGTTCTTTGACAGGCAGGAGTAAGAACATCTAAATCAATTACAACATACTTATTAGTCTGCAAAATCAGAGACATCCAAGACTCTGATAAGATCTCTTCAGATCACTCCTCCTGAACACGTCCTTGTTACATGAGCATCGCTAACACTTCCCAACAGACAACTCCTTGTCTAGCAATTATGTGAGGAATATGACAGGAGTCACCAGTCACAACGGGATGCAGGTCAGGTGCCCTGTATAGTGTAATGCCTTGCTCTTGGGGCACGTAGTACCTGATGATTATTAACCATCTTCTTCCAAGAAAAGGCTCATCCTACTTTATGAAACGTTTACAACAGATACATTCTATGGTCAAACTGTATCCTTCGTTATGCGTATTTTATGGTGCTGAGCGCTGCAAGTCACATAATGGTACCAGTTTCAGAATAAGCAACTGCAACCTGCTTACCATTTATCCGGTACTGTAGTTTCTTTCCAGTTGAAAGAGGCAGGCCTTCTACAACCTAGGGAGAGTAAAATACTAGTGTTCAACAAAGTACTTTCTGGGGGCACTGGCAGGGGAGGGAAACCAAGTACACTTCTGCCAGAAAGACATTCAAATCAAAGTAATCAGATGGACATAATCAAAACTAAAGATCACACATTGTTCTAAAAAATGTACTTTGGATATCAAAATGTTAAACAGTTTCAATTAAAAACACTTTAAAAACCAGATATCTTTCTAACCAGCCTCAAGGTAGTAGAATTGATTCAATTTTTGTAGGCTTGTATGGCAGTAGATTGAATTATCTACTTTAATTAGTGTCCCTTCAGAATCTGCCAGTAGCCCTCAAGTCACAAAACAGGGCAAGAGAGCATTTGCCTGATACACAAAGCTATAAACTATTCAAGCCATATGTATAAGTGAAGACTATATTCCAAAACATTAGATATCCATAAGAAACTGAGTATCAGTCTGAATTTAGAATTCTAGAAGTATTTCAGGTATCAAGTAAATTTTATCAATGCTTTGATCTGAATGACTATAAAATGCTTTCTGCCTCTTCTACTGAAACACTCCAAAATGCATGAACTCTTAACAAACTGCGCTGCTTTAAGCTTACAGAAACCTGAAGTAGCCATATTCCAGCTTATTATGGAAAACTGTTTGTTTTCAAACTCACTGCGTTAAGAACACACCCCACCTTCCAGCCCAACACACAGACCAGTTGCCCATAAAACCTCAACTGCTACTGAACAGCCTACCTTTCCAATTGGCAGCATGTAAAACAGAGCCTGAAGGAAAAACCACAGAAGAAAAATACCAAACACCCTCGTTTCCCAAAGACTTTCAAGCGCTGGGAGAGCCGGGAAGTTCATAAGACTGGGGTCATCTTGTTTACACATCAACAGCAAGTAGAATACAGTAGCAGGCAGAAAAAGTATCATCATGAAGGTCCCTGTAAACAGACATCATGGCGTATTAGAAGATAAACACAGAAAATTAAAAAAAAAAACCCTCAATGTTAACTTCAGTAACAAAGAAAAGGCTGTCATTATCTATTCCTGAAGCAACACAGCAGCAATCCCAAGTCACATAATGGGACACAGATATTCTTCTCACTTCCATACAAAGTCATCTACTGAAGGATCACACCCACCACAATCCTTTAAAGCTGACTGAAAAACTGTATAAAGAATACTGTCAAGCTCAAAGTATGCACATTTTGAAAATGTAAAACCTTTGCTAGTTACTTTTAAAATATCATATAGAAATATTTGGATCTCATTGTGCAAGAGATGGCATAGGACCTTCACCGTATTTCACATGAGAACCAATGTAGTAACTGTTCTTTGACTGCCATCATACCAAGTGAAGGACCATGGTATCAGTCTCAATTCTAAAACCAGGGTCCAAAAATTGGAAAAAACAGTTTTTGACATGACAGTATGGTCAGTTAAATAAAAAAACCCACAAAATTGTATTAATTTTCAAATATTAAGGCAGTTTGCACACATACCAATTCTTCCTCCAAACTCTAGCTCCTTTGTTTTTGTCGATGCTTTCTCAATTGTTTTTACTGTGGCAAAAATCTTTTTCTCCGAATATATCTCTTCTTTTTTCTTTTCATCTTTTCTTGAACGCAGGCTGTACTGTTCAAGCACACGCTTTACTTCCAGGTCTGGTTTTAACTTGTGCTGTTAATGAACAAAAATAATTTACTAAAGAGATTCATGGTGATTTTACTTTATTTTACTTCAGTATATTTCAGAAGACATTTACTATGAAACACCAATGGACAACATATTCTACTTCTATACAGTACTTAAGTTTACACATTCATATGAAGAGACTGCTAAAATCAAAGTCATTGTGATCACCTAGGCTGTGATTTCCTTATCAGCAGCAGTTCCAGTACAGGTCATCCATTCCCACTCTCCTTTCCCTTCTGCAAAAACTCTGTGCATTAACTAACAATCAGAACTAAAGAGCTGATTTGGCTGTTTAGAAATTAAATTAAAACATCACTTTCCACAGTCAAATATTCACACTGTAAAGGCATCGGCATGAACAAAAGTAACCAGAGAGGGTTTGATGCAAAACACAAACAAGAAAAATGAACACTATGCACCTCTAATATTTGTCCCTTCTCTCAACTTCATCTCCCTCTCCCCTGGAATTAATTGGGACAGCAAACTTAATTGACCTCAAAGTTTTATGTTGCATTCTATTTCTGCTTGATCATTGTAGTGCCTTCGTCGAGGAATTTCTGAGAGAGCTAAGCTAGAATGTGACAAAACTCAGAGTAAATACAATGTTCATACCTCCAAGATTATGCAGGATGTGTCATTTTTTTCCGTACTTTCAGGTTCCCCATTGTATCTTTTGGTGTTATTCTCACTTGGTTTCTGTTTAAAAGATGAAATACAGTTTTAGCTCTCTGAAAATAAAAGCTGCATTAAGCTTAGAATGAATAATTAAGAACACTGTGTAGTTTTCTGTCAACTGCAACTGCTCTGGTTTCCCTCACAGGAACACAAGCGGATTCAATCTAAGGTACAGTTTCAGTTCACAAACAAAATTAAACTAATTTAAGAAAAGGAAAAAGCAATTGGGTTTTTCTTTTTTTTGATAAACTGTGACATTCAGAGGGAATACAGCTTCCAAGTTTTTTAACTCATCAAGAACTGCCAAGTACAAAGCCCATGTCTATTTAGTAACGCTAGTGGCAAGCAGAGGAAATCTCAGTGTCCAATACATGGCACTGCTCAGCAGGACATAAGGTTTGGTTTTCCACTAAATATTGCTGAAGAAACAGATTGTCTTACAAAAACTCTTTTAATGAGTCTAGCTTACACAATTCCAGGAAGACATGACTCATGTTTTCTTTCATTTCACCCCAAGCTTTGCTGAAAAGGACCAGGTCATCCCAGTTGTACAACAACCAGGAGATCAATCTTACTCCTTGATTAGAAGCCATAAGAAAAAGACCAAAGATATTTTAACCTTTTTGTCCTAAAAGGTACAAGAAGTACAAAAAACAAAGTGTAGCTGCTGGCCAAAAACTCCTTAAAACCAAGCATATGGTCCACAGGCCATGCATTGGGTCACACAACTCAAAGAAGTTCATTGCAAAACAAAAACCACAGCAATTTCAGTGCCAAAGAGCACTTTCAGTAGTAGCAATTTACTAAATCTATCTATTTAGATTGATCTGGCTTAGTCTAGCTGAAACACAACTAAATAAACCTGTCTATTTTCAATAGGTCAGCAAAAACGATTTCCAGTTCAAGGGACTGTGTCTTGGACAAGGGAGAAGCTACCTCAGGGACCAAGAGGCAGAAAAAATGCTGTTTGTTTTTCTTAATAGAGAAACACTACTTCTAGTATTCTTCACCTGCAGATCACCAGAACCATTTTTAGCACTCATTGTAACCTTCACAAAAATGCCAAGAACAAACACGGTAAGTTTCAGCTAAGCACCAAATATCTGATAAACTTAGAAATCCTTACAGAACAGTTTTTACAATGAAAACATTTCTGAAATAGTATCAATCAGCAAGGCCATATTTAAATATTCCACACTTGAATTCTGCAACAATTCTCACACAGAAGTTGCACATTTTTCATTACTATTGCAATGCACTGCATATGATAAACAGAACTAATTTCATTTAAAATTCTAATACCTACCTGCTATGTATTCATCAAAACATCTTAAAAACAGTCTTACTTTGCCCCATTTTACAAGTGGAAGCATATGGCTAACAATGATTTAATATTAAAAGATAAAAGAATTTGTGTGAGTTTGGATTCTGAGAACTTCATAGTATCAGCAAATTCAAATGGAACTTTATAACCTAAGTTTACATTTCAAGAGCTTCCTCAAACTCTGCAAGCCAGAAACTCTATTTTCAAAGGAAGAAAGGGCAGTTCTGAGATACACTTTCGCAGCTAATTATGTTGTTCAAGGAACACGAACTACTGTTGGCTTTTACAATGGTAAACCCTGTATGCATGAAACCAATCTTTCACAGACAGCAAAAAATTTGCTTCTAAAAAAAAAAACTAGCAAAAAACCCCACACACAATGAACAAACAAACAAAAAAAGAAATACCGGTGGTAGAGCTATGCTGGTTTCCTGAATGGTTTTCTTTTTGTCGTTTTTATGTTCTCTGCTTTGGGAAGAAGAACGACGCCTGCCCTTCCCTGGCCGACCAGGGGATCTAGATCGAGACCTGCTGGTACTTCTTCTGGAGGGAGAACTTGAAGAAGACTGGCTCTTCCTGTGCTTGAATGATGACTGTGACTAAAGGCAAGAGAAGAAAGCAAAATCTTATTTATGTCCCAAAGAACAATTTTAGAAACGAGAGGGGAGATTCTGTGATGAGGACTCTGGCAGCAGTCCTACAGATTTGTCCCTTACTTCCTTTACTGATGCTGTACGAAGGCTGTTAAGAATGAGCAACTGTAGCATACTCATTTTTCTGGGAGTTCCCAAACAATTATGTCGCAAGTCCAACTGCTTCTGACAATTCTTGTCAAAGCTACAGAAATCAGGCTATGGATGTGTACTACAAATGTGAGGACCAAGCTTTTAAGCGTACTACCCTCTCAATTTTTTGCACAAGGAAACGAATTGACAGATGTCTTTTAAGCCCTAAGAGACTGCTCTTGTTTCCATATTTCCATTACTCAGCTTTATTAATGCATTTGATATAGCAAGATGTCATCATCTGTTTAAGGCAACACAGATCAAATCAACACTAAAAAACCCCAAGTCAGCTAAATCATTTAATTAGATGTGAGAACTATTTTCATTAACAGTTTTCTACAAAAGTACTGTTTGATTTCTGTTTCCCATGTAAAATTTCTACAACGCAACTTTTATAACGCACAAATGTTTCACGACAAAGAAAGGCTTTTTCTCAGCTTGAGCTTGCTAATCTGTAAGTAGGAAATAAGTTAAAAAGTTCTGAAGCAGTGAAAACTATTGCCTACCTCAAGGCAGAAACATTTTGGTCCCAAGAGAAAAGGCCAGTTACTACGCATGTATGCTGCCACCAAGAAGTGAAACTACAGTGCACATAAAAGACACACAAGTTGTCTTTGAACTCACACAGGTTTCAGAACAGGCCATAAAACCCAACGACAATGAACATTCAACAGGTTTTCAAACAGATTTCTCTTCTCATGCATTATGTCTATTAGGGCTATTATTTCATTTTTTGTTACTAATAAGAAGATACGTAAAGAGGAAGGAATGGGTTCATATGCATATGACATGAACCTTTCTCAAGAGTCCCTAATTGTCACAAATACAGCAAAATACCTTAGGAAGCCTTTGAGGACTTAAAACGGTACAAGCTACTCACAGATGCTTAAAAAGTATGTCCTTAAAGGGCACGTGCTATTTATATTTACAGTGATCCTTAACTACGTGTTTCCATTTGTTTTCAAATTTTCTTATTTAGAGATGGAAAAACATCAAATTAGTAATCACCCTCTGATTACTACCTTTGCAACAATCATGCTATTAGAGTTCCTAAATGATCACACTTGTTTTTCCCCAAATGTATCACTGGTTTTTTCAACATAAAGAAAACAATCTCTCTTCTTTAAAGATGAGGTTTCCGAACTTCTACTTGAGATTCCTTGAAGACACAGTTAACAAAAACTTGTAAAATGACTATCCAATTGTAAGTTGTACTTTAGCTACATCACAAACTCAGTAGTAATCTTCCATTAGAAGTACTGATACTTACAAATACACATACTCACCCTTATATCACTTTCTTTCAGCGCAAGTTCAGTTCCATCTTTGTACTTAACAGTATAAAGATGAGTAGTATCATCATAACTAGCCACTTGTACTTCATAGTACAGGACACTGCCTGGCCAACGGCCCATCACCATCTCGCCATCCGCATACTTCCGGCTTGGCATTTTCCAAAAAGAATCCCTAGAAAATAAAAAAATCAGTACATAAGATGGCTGAACATTAGGCTTAAATTCCCCCTACTCTCTTTCCGTATCATTTAGGCTGGAAAGGGGAAACTTTAAACGACTCTCCACCTTAAACAGGGAAAAGGCTGTGATAAGAAAACAGCAATGATGTACTTTCCAAAGCAAGAGTAGGCAGAAGAGTCTTAAAATAGAGTGAAGACTGAAGATACATGTTCTGGAAAAAATTCAAATGCATTAGGCTAGTGCTCAACTATGCTATACAATCTCCATCATCAGGCAAAGCACGTATTTGACCAAAATTACACAATGCAGCTCATCTTATCTAGAGGGGGGAATGCAAATTAGATGGTATTTAGGAGTCTTCTAACCTTTTTTTTTTCTGTGGTTCTACAGAAACTACAGAAATTATGATTTCTAAACATGAAATTTAAACATCCCCAATCTCTTCAACACTTCCAGGCACATCACATATTTTCTTCCAATTTATTATGCCAAACACTCAAGAGTTAAAAAACTTCAGAATTTAGGCTCCTGTCTGGGCTCAGTATTTTCTCTTTTCCATCTATCTGGCACAAGGTTTGTAATGTCTTTTGCAGGGGCCCATAGGAAACGAAAGTACAGCATCAGAGCAATCACACAGAACCTGAAAAACCAAATTCTATCCCCCTGTCTGTACCATAACACCATAAAGTTTTTACTTGATATTAGCAAAACCTGGTGTGACTACTACCCTTGGTTTACCACACCAAGTGCTAGAATGGATGGGGGGAGAGGGACAGGACACAAACTAACCAGCAAACGTTTTTGTGTCAAAGCATTTTAACTTGTTTGCTATAAATAAGATGTGAAGCCACATAAATTGAGGTGAAAATAAGTATTTAACTAGATACTCACTCATTACACATTAACTAACCTGCAGGGAAAAGTTAGATTCTTGGGAAAAAAATACTGTTAATATTCAATCACAGACCTTCATTACACATTGGGGGATGGGGCTCCAAATCAACAATCATTTTGGCACTTTCCGAAGCTGGTGCTGTTAAAACTTTACAACTGTGTAGCTCTCCAAGTCAAAGAAACAAAAAACCTCAGCAAAACGTCCTCATATGGATTTTACTGCTAATATTCCTAACTGCTTCAGAACAGAAACACCTGGCCATCTCCTTTGCTGTATTAATAGTTGAGGGGGGGGGGAAGAGTAGGTCTAATAATTTGGTTTCACTGACACTTACCAGTTAGAAAAATTATCAGAGTTCTAGTCTATGCTTGTAGGCATATGCTCTTCCAGTTCCTCTGCCTTCTAACTAGTGTTTCTTGTCCCAGTTTCTTTTTAATGTCTTATTCTTTCTGAAGTCCCACTCCTCCAACTATATTTTATCCTAGTCAGTTTAACCCACTCAAATTCATAGCCTTGTTTCTTATGACTCCATGAAATACAACTTCCACATTTTCATTTCAAATTCCTCACTCTCTCCTTATCACCCTGCTCCTTAATTCTCTTGTGATTTTCTGCCTTTTCTGCCCTTGTTTACCCAACTAGTTCCAGTTCCTCTTTGCCACCTCTGGGCTGAAGTCTGAACTCAATCCCCACCTCTGTCTCCTTGTCCAGTTTTTTTACCCAAAACACAGTTCTTCAGCAGACCCACATCTACTCCTGCTCTTTTCCTAGCCTCTCTCAGTGACAGCTGCTTCCTCCTCTTCCTTCCAGAGCATAAACACCTGTCCTCCACAGAGTCCAGTCAGAGCTTTCACCAAATGTCATAACCTCATATATGACTTCATTTCCTCTCTGCTGTTGTACTTCCTACACTCCAGCCAACTGTTTCTTCTCTTGGCCTGGAGCACCTCAGCCGTCATCTGTAAATTTAGAGCCTGATCAGGACAAACCTGGCAGATCTTTGGACAAAGGTGTGAAATACAGAATATTTGGAGGGTTAAGTCCTTTTTGCAAAAGGGAAAGATTTTTTCAGAAGTTGTACACTGACTTTTACAATTTATAACGACCACTTCAATATATAGATATCATTTCACAGGGTTAATGAAATGCAATTCTCTGCTATACTTCAAAATCCAGCTATTGTGTACGCAAACACAAAGACAGCCCAAAGAAAAGGTAACATGATGACTTAAATCTTGTGAAAGGCAGGAAGACCTTCCCCTCCTCCACCTTGGTTCTTAAGAGGAGATTGTTAGTTTTAAGAAGTTGGAAAATGTGGTTGAAGGACCTGTAGCTAAACCAGTATTATGTAATTCAGTTTGAGGTAGATATCATTGATATGAAATTCCTGAATAATAAATAAATTTAAGCAAGCAGAAATATTATCCTCTGACTCAAAAGTAATGAACAATCTTATTAATGGGAAAACCCATGCATTTTTCAGTATTTTTCCTAAAACAGTGAAGCTTAATAATAAGCTCAAACATTAAACACTAAAAGAAGTAAATATAACTTCTTACTCTATCAAGAGTAACCACTTCTTTCTGCACTCCAGGGCCTCCTGCGAGGGAGGTTTGCAATCCTCAGTCCTTATACTCCACTTCAAAAAGCTACATCTTTTAAAGACAGCCTTCATCTGTTCCGATAACAAACACAATCCCTTCATCTGTTTAGATAACAAACACAACCACTGGCATCGAGAAAAATAAAGGCAAGAAGTCTTGGAAATAAAATACAGCTTAGAGATTAAATTTTTAATTTGGTGCTCCTTCAAGCTCTCTGCACACCCCTGATAATTTGCAGGGTATCAGCTGACATCAGCCTAATGTTCACTGTACCTACGTTTTTGAATTCACAGGGCTTCAAAATACATATCCAAAGAAAATTATTTCATACAATAAACCCTGTACTGTACAGACAATTAATCACAAGTATAGCCACGAGACGAAATTTGTGTTTTCTGCACCATTATTATTTTCCTTTAGAAACCCAGACTCGAAGGAAACGGATCAAAAAGGTTTTGTACCCTATACCAAGCAAGATAATTAACACAAAACTCCCTGGAGGTTAAAACTTGGCCAGGAAGAAAAGTTATTGCTAACTCAACCGAGAACAAAATAATTAAAGAGAAATATGGCTGAGAAACGTATTGCCCCAGCATCCAATTCTGGTCTTTCTTAATGACTCTCTCACTAGAGACGTGGAAAGAGATTTCACTGTGGAGAAAGCAAGACTACTAGCTTGTAGCCACTGGAAGATCATATCCCATCATCAGAGGTTGAGTACAGAGTTTTAAGAATAAATAAATAAACACTAGACAAGTTTTTCCTCTTCAAAGAGCAAAGCTCATACATATTCAGTGATTCCACTCACAAGTTCTGGCATCTCACCACTGGTAGATAATATTCTCGATGTCTGAGGAAGGAGCAATTTGAGCGCAAGAAAAAATGCGGGAAAATAAAGGGAACACAAACAATCAGTATTAACATGCCACAGCCTACATGGAAAGTTGCTACTGAATTCATCAAGAAGACTGAGCTGTGCTGGGCCTTCTCAACATCACCACTACACTCTCCACGCTTCCAGCTCGTCAGACGGCGGAGCTGCAGGCGCCTACCCCTGTGCAAGCCAAATAAGCGTCACCACTACGAACAAGCGCACATAAGCCTCCAGGCAAAAATAACAACCCATCAACCCTGCGCCTGGGAGACGAGGCTCTGCCCTTTCAAGCCGCGGGGAAGGGGAGCGGAGGGGACGCGGCAGGAGCCCGAGCCGGCCGCGCAGGGCCCGGGGAGCTGTGACAGGAAGGGCCCCACGTGCCGGGGGAGGCCCGGCCCCCTGGGCCC
>VWZF01007212.1:1488582-1609321 GCA_013396755.1 Sclerurus mexicanus | reverse complement strand
GCCGGCGGCGGCTGATGGGAGAGGGGCTTTCTCCTGCGGGAGGAGGTCGCTGCCGTGGCCGCCGCGGCGGTGGGGGCGGGCCGGAGCCGCCCGCGCCACCGCAGGCCGCGCCGCAGGGCGGTAAACAAAACCAGGCCCGGGGTTTTGTTTACGGAGCGTTCGCTGTCCCACCGCCCCAGCAACAGGCTGTGCTGCCTCCGGCCCTGCACCCCCAGCGCTCGGCGACGCCAAAATGCAGTAAAAATGCGGTGAAAATGGTTTTCTGTCTCAAGAAGAGAAATAAAAAGGGGGAAAGGGGAGGGGGATATGGGGGGAGGGAAGCGTCGGCGGCGAGACCGAGCGCTCCTGCACTGCCCGAGCACCGAGCTGTGCTCCTTCCAGCACCAAACAGCGCCAGAACGCCGTCAAAACGCGGGGAAAACCGCGCTAAAACTATCCCAGCTGTCTCCGAAAGAAGAAGGAGGGAAAAAACCGCAAAAAAGCGGAGGCGGGTTTTGAGGCGGCGAGACCGCGAGTGCTCCCTCCCGGCAACCCCGAAACGCGCTAAAAATGCGGTAAAAACACCCCCTTCCTGCCCAAAAGACAGATAAAAAAGGGTTAAAAAGCAGCAGTATGTGTCCCTTTGAGGCAACTTTTCCAGCAAGGCCATTCGAGCTCCTGGCGAGATTTTGAAATCAGGAAGTCTGAGCAATACTTGAGCAGGCAGAATTAAAATGGGTTGTGAAAAAGGTAACAGATCATCCTCATCAGTGAGGTTTAGGGTTCAAGTGAGTTGGGATCTTAAAAGGGGTGAAGTGCTTTCGGTGTGAAATACAGTCGTGTGTGTGTTTCTACGATCTTTATGGACCTCCCAAATTGCCTGGATTTGGATACAGGCTGACAAGTGATATTCTGTTCTAATAAAGCTTTCCAGATGAAAGAAAATGCCTTAAAGACAAGACCACCATTGTTCCATACAGAAAACTGGCAGTGCCACGCAGACACAGCAAAAATCTCAGATAAAAAAAACCCTAAAACCAAAAAACCAAACCAAAATAGGGTTTTCTGCTCTTGTTATTTTGTTTACTTGTTTGGGGGTTTAAGTTTGTAGCTATAATGTTTCAATTAAGAGCATGGCAAGCTTTTTTTTCCCTACATAATTGCAGGAAATGGGCATTCATGTGTGAGTTATTTTTAAAAAAATATATATTTTACTATTTATTCTGCCTATTTTGACATTGTTTTTTTTTATTTTTCGCAAGCAAATTTTTTAAAATTTTATTTTGTATCTCTCCTATTTTTATACCAAAGAGGTCCAGTTGTATTTTCTCATACAGTCATTGTATTTTTTGCCACGTGGTGCAGTAAGGAATATCTAAATGAGATTAAAAGTTAGTCAAACTGGAGTCATGTGTAAGAACGAATTTTAATAAATGCAGTCAGAATAAATTTGTTCTTTAGCTGTGTTAAAGCAATCAGCTTTATCTAAGAGACATTTGATAATTTAGTGTGCAAGTGAAGCTTCATTTCCAGCTTCAAATAATGAATATTTTAGTTCCAAGTAAAATTTTTGCTTTATTACTATTGCACAGTTTACAACTATAATGTTAAGAACTGTTTTCAGTTGTTGTCTAAATTACAGCAACTATTCCTTGGAATGAGCCTGCTCAATTTTGTTGGCAGCAGAGGCCTACAAATAACATGCTTAAATATGAAGGTTTTCAGTTGAAGTCTCATCGAGAGAACAAACTTGCCTTCAGAGAAATGGCTTGGGCTTAGAATTGTTTACTGAACCTGGATTAGAAACCTATCAGGCCATTAAGAACTGTTCATTGCAATTATGCCAGTGGTAATTGGTACACGTTTGAGAGATTATTTCAGAAATGTTTATGGGACCATCACAGGACAACTATTAAATGGGGCAAATGTGAAATCCAGTCAGATCCATGGCCATCAAAATTACGTTACCTGTGCACTTCTGCAAGTTAGGTTTCCAGGGTTTGAAATTTGCCAGTATCTACATAAAGCATCTCAATCCCACAACATAACACTGAGAAAATAATTCTCTAGGCTTTCATTTTAGTGAGAATCACAGAATCAATGGAGTTGGAAGAGACCTTCAAGATCATCTAGTCCAACCATCACCCCAGTGCTACAATAATCACCTCTAAACCACATCACCAAGTGCCACATCCAGACACCTCTTAAACACTCCCAGAGACAGTGACTCCACCACCTTCCCGAGCAGTTTATTCCAATGCCTAACCTTCACTAACTTCTAGTGATTTTTTTCCTTCTAATATCTAATCTGAATCTCCCCTGTTGCAATTTAAGGCCACTTTCCTTTATCCTTTCACTTGTTACATGGAAAAAGGTAGTCGTACAGAGTGATAAGGTCCCCTCCAAGCCTTCTTTTCCCCAGGCTAAACACCCCCACCTCCCTCAGCTGCTTCTCATATGACTTGCGCTCCAGACCCTTCCTCAGCTCTGTTGCCCTTCTCTGGACTCGCTCCAGCACCTCAGTGTCCTTCCTGAATTGAGGGGCCCAAAATTGAACACAGGATTCGAGGTGCAGCCTCACCAGTGCCAAGTACGGGAGGAAAATCATTTTCCTGGTTTGCTTTCAGTAAGGAGTGTAAGAGGGCTCTGCTGCTGGAGCTGGTCCCACCAAGGCTGCCTGCCACCTTTCCTTCTCTGACTCCTGTCTCCAAAATGTTCTTCAGCTCTAGGCAGAGAATGGGGCAGGGATTTGGGAAGAAGCCATTCAAAAAGCAGCGGAAAGGGAGTGCTAGCTGTGACAAGACTCAGGAGAATGGTGGAAAACAACATGATAACCAAAAATGGGACTATTTTACTCTATTCCAGCAAGGGCCAGGAAAAATTGCGCTGTGTGTAAGTCATGATTCTAAAGTCTTCTCAAAACACACACTTAGCAGTAAAATTTGTTTAAGCTTAAAGGAAAATATAACACAGTTGGCTATGTAAAATTTTCATATGAATAATATAATCTGTACTCTCTAAAATCTGAGTATATCCTAGGACTGATGTCTCCAATAGCTCTAGTTGACAGCTAGGGATGCTCCTACAGCTTATGCTTGCTTGTGTGGTGCTACTGAAGCAGGCCAGGAAGTTCGGTTGCACTGTCTGGCCTTGGCAGAGCAGGTTGGATTTACAGAGGACCTCTCACCAAACAACGAACCTGTCTAAGACTGGAGGCATTGAATTTAGTATCTCAAGGTATCAAGTTATCTTCAATTTAATAAAATATATTTTTAAAAATCTAACTGGTGTATTAACTCTAGTGAATATCCAAAGACTTACAGTTCAGAATTGGTGACCATTTGAGTCCCCTGAATTGGTATTGTTCAGTTTATTGGTGCCTGCAATATTGCAAATGGATGGCGTTATTATGTGTACTGATATTCAAGCTAATTCATCTGGAGACTCATAACTGCATGCTTTCCCAATACCATATGAAAACAGGTGTCACAGTGGTCCTCAGGTAAGTCTAGTCCATGGAATTAAATTCAGGTTATAACTAATGTCTTCCTTTGTAGGTGATTCCTGAAACATTAAATTTTACTCTAAATCCTTTGACCTTTATTTTGCATAGTGACATAATAATACTTGCATATTCAATATCTAGCTTGCTTTTTTTTTTCTCCTCCTGTTTTTCATTTCACCTGAAAATGTTTGTGGCTGACAAAGAAAATCATCTCAGAAGTGTTCTTATTCCAATACAGTTTAGAGACCAAACAATGAACTAAATTTTTATTGACTAGGCAAATAAAATTCTTACAGTAATTCTCACACTGTTTCAATCCATCTCTGGTTTCTTCTGGTTTAGTAAGATGGAGATTTAATTTTTTTAAAAATATAAATATTAAAACAAGACAATTCTGATACCAGTACCTATCTTTCACTGTGTTAAACTCACTTTAAACTGACTAAACCAATATTCAGGAAATACAACCTTAACACACACAGAAGTAAGAGATGACCATGAACTCCCCTAAATTTGTTTTGCTCTGGAATACTTACAACATTTCTGGTCAAAGTTGATCTTTGTCAGTCCCACAGCTGGATCTGACAGCCTGTAGCTGTCTGGGGAACTCCCATGTGTCTGTACCATACCTGGCCATCTCTGTGCTTACGACAAATATTATTGTTACTTTGGGGCTATTAAACCATTTTTTTTTGTAGATGCCATTAAAAGGTAGCAAAAACAAGTCCTATAAAGCTGCCAACTCAAGAAGGTTGAGAAACATTATGATAAATGTCTTTAGCAGGGGCTGTGGAGGTGGGTGGGGTATTCAGCTCCTGTTTCCTCTCCTGATTAGCCCTTGCTTCTGTAAAAGAAAACACCCACAAGACTCATACTAAGGTGGCATTTTTTATAGGCTGTTAAGCAACCCATGTATTCATATATATGTGTATATATATATGTATGGGTATGTATGTGTCTACTATGTGTATATACTATTTATAGTGTAGATATATGCACATACTATGTGCTTTCTCTTTCTCCTTCTCTCTAGTACTATATTTGATGAAAACATCCTAGGCTGTCCAGTGACAATACGTCTGCTGTTTGCACGAGAGGAGGAAAATTCCTGGCTGGGAGCTCTCTTCATGACACACAGAGCTGAGCAGTCACCTGGTGATCGACACACGCATTGTCTGTCACAGCCCAAAGCATAACCTGGAAGAAAAGGCAGACTGAATTCTGCATGCTGACAGACAGAAACCATCTCCTCGCTGCTTCTCAAACTGACATTCAAAAACTAGTGACAGTCCACGTCTAAAAGCTGTTGTGAGTGTGCTCAGGCACTTTGGGGATTGTTTTGATCAGTACATGCAATTTTGTTCGTATTTTTTCAGTAATAGAATGGTTCGTAATAAAGAAGTAATAGATTTGAGATTAACCTCTGAATGTTCTTGAACTAAATCAATAAAGGTTTTGTTTGTACAGGCCTCAGTAAGGCAGGGATTCCACCCTTGACCATAGAAAAATTTTCTCATTGTATATTATGATACATTGAACCAAAACTTAAAGTCCTCTATAAAGAAACAGCCTAGTAACAGAGACTACAACTCTGGGCAAATTAGGTTGAGAACTTGCATTCTGGGAATTTTTGCAAAATGTTTATCTTTAGAAGCAGCTTTAAAAAAATACCCAAGGCTATCAACTGTGCTGGGCTCAGCAATAAGAAGAGGGACACAGATACATGCAAACTGACTTTAGTTCTCTAGGCAGGAGGAGAAAAAACCCCACATTGAATCTTTGATCTCCACAATAGTGCAAGAAGCTTCCTTTCTGTATTGTATGTGAATTTATAAATAAGACTCATTATTGACTAAGGGAAGTTGATGCAATTCTCTGAGCAATGGGTCTTGAGATAAGAGTTTTGGCTACTGTATCTTCTGCTGAGCTGCTTACCTTGCCATTTTTGCAGCACAGCTGTTAAATTACTCCAGCAAGAAGCCCTCAAAACAGTTGATTTTCTGAAGGCTTATGGAGAACGCAGACTTCCAAGGATTTCTAAGACAGACACGTTTGTATGTGGCCAAGGTATGTGCCTGAAGGAGTTCTAAATGTTTAAACAGAAAGTAGCTTTAATTCTAGAGAAAGATAAAAAGCTTTAAATTTTAAATGTATTACTTTAAATGCAAAGAAAAGCCACTTTCGCTGCCTGGGTACTTGCTTACTCATGAGCAGGTTCCCAGAAGGCTTCTGGCTTTTGAACCAGTATCCTCTAATCTTCAGGAAGAGGTTAGAGAGCAGAGTGACTTCAGCTGACACTGCAGCCATCTGGGATCCCCACAGGATGGGAGGGACAGAACATACCTTTCCTTGGTTCCTGTGTGACAACCTGCCCTGGATGAAGGGACAAACTTGGCCTCAGCCCCCACATGTAGTACACTGAAAATGTTATATCCCTAAATCATTAAGGCACTCTGGTATCTGAAAAAAAAGACAAACAAAAAAACAATAAAAACCCCACCACACACAAGAAACCCCACAAACAAAACTCTTGGCAAATGCAAAACAGACAGAACCCAAAGGCTTTGAAGTGTCAACGCAAACAAGTATACATGTGTATGTGTGTGTGTGCTGCACATGTATATAATATACATACATATATATGTAGATGTATAAAGAGTGAACCAAAATGTTAACTCTCCAGCCCTTATTTTTGCAACCAATGCTTGATTTCTATGGCCATGGCTGGCATTATGCACAGCTCTCTGGAACAGAAGAAACCAATATTGAAGTGGCTTTGTGATACAAGCCAAAGAGGGCCCCAGGCTGCTGGTGCGGAGTGAACCAGCAGGGATCCGCAGGGAGGCTGCTGATGGGGCCAGGCCCTGCACCCACCCATCCAGATTTCTAAATTGCATTAAAAATTCACTGCAACGTTCTTAATTGAATTTTTAAAAAAGGGAAAGCACTGTGCTTCATGGGGGGAATATTGAAGGCAAATGATTTAGTTAAACATGGCCAAGTATTTGTAAAAAATATTTCTAACACTGGGATAGGTAGAATAGATGATTAATTTCTTAGCTGAGTACAGACACCAAAGAAATTATTTTATTTGGCATGGTTCTCGTCTTCTCTTGTATTTGGTGCTACTGCTATCCTCACATCTCTCATCTTCTTATTTTAGGGGAAAACAGTGTAATCACCCGAAACATTCAGGCCTAAAACAGAAGTGATAAATGAAGATGTCAGCTTGATGCATCTAGCAAAAGATGAGCTCACATATTTTGGCTTTAGGAGCTGGTATCGCTGTATATCTACTCTCATTAAATTGACTTCTCTTATTAAACCTGTTCAACTAGTCTTGTTTATTATTTTTTAAAACACAGTAATTTAAATACTAATTAACTCTTTGAACCTCAATGTCTATATTTCTAATAACATATTAAAATATATACACATACCTTGTTTTTCCTCTGTGGTTTATGAAGAACAGAGGGTTTAAACTGTTTCAGGTGTGGCATTTATTCTTTAGAAAAGATTTCTAAAAGTCGAACTGACATATATGCATCAAGTTAAGCATTTTCAGAAGTATTAGTAATATGTATTAGAGCAGAGCTTCAGAGTATGTGTGATCCTTCCTAGGCGTTGTTCATTGTTTAACATCTAAAATTCATGTTTCAAAAAATATCCACATAAAGTTAATCTTTTTGGAAGCAATTTAACCACATGAATCAAAATGCTTCAGAGCAGAATTTGCATATACAAGACTACACTTTCCTCTTCTCCACAAATCTCTCTTACCATCCTTCCATACATTTTAAAGTCTATCTATCTCTGGCCATGGCCTTATACAGGGACTTTTTATAACACAACAACAAATTTGTCTCCAAATTCTTGGTTAAGCAGTGAGCAGCTTACAGCTGGAGCAGAAGAGCTGAAAGACACTGTTAATGTGGAAAGTTTCAGTGAGCCAGTACCTGGAGACCCGTAAGTAGCAAAGATAGTTGCACACTTCAGAGTCTTCTCTTTGTTTTTCTCCCACATTTCTCTCCAGTTCTCCTGTGTGCCAGGCAGGAGGAGCTCAGCCCAAAACAGGAGTTATGGGAAGCAGAGCCTACTGGCAGACTTCTTATTTAATTAAAGGAGAAAGGATAATTAGGATGATTTCTAGCCTAAAGTGTACTAAACCCCAAATTCATAATTAATTCTGGCACTAGGCAGACTGCCAGTTTTCAGACACTTCTATGCTTAATTTTAACTGCAGAACCATCCCTGGCGTTACTGCAATAGCTATCTATTGCTGCCATGGACACCTCTGCAGGTTTTGAGTTTCAGAAAGCAGTCACAGGCACTCCCAAGCAATGAACGGGTCAGTGTTCGCAAAAAAAGTGACTTGGATATTTAAAAAAAAAAAAAAAAGAAGTATTTCTGTAGGGACCAATTCCCACACACTGCTTGTTTGTTCAACGCTCAAAAGGAAACTGCACTTTGTTCTCCAAGAAAGGTAACGCTGCCGCAGACATCGTTAGGTTGACTTGGAGTCCCAGCAGGGCAATTGAGATGGCTCACAGATAGCATTCCCAGCCTGGGGAGAGCTGGCCAGTCCCGGAGAGCTTTGATGAGGTTTGTAAGGTTTTTAGGGTTGAGACTGCTGTGCACGCAACACATCTGGTGTTTGCATGAGCAGGGGGTGGCAGGACTCTGGTTTAAGATTCCATGTTGTTAAATACAAAAAGCCAAGACTACGTACATGGCATTGAACTTCATGAAATTGCTTCCCCTTGCCAGGTAGGACGGTCTCGCTGCTGGAGCAAGCCCTTGTTTCTCTGGCCAGAAGTGCACCTCAGTGATAACCTGACCTGAAAGCACACTCCAGCACACAAAAACAAAGAGGCTTCCTGCTCCTAAGTGTTTTGCATTTACGCCAACAGGCAGCATGACTCACCCTGTTTACTCTCAGAGTGTGCTTTCCCTTCAGAATGACTCTGGCTGACTTGGTCTAGATGGATCCCTCCTGCTATGATGGCCAGACCCATGATGTCCACGCCACGTGCTGGAACACTTACAAGTCCTAACAGTGCACAAAACTGTGCTACACTGGACTTACTTATCCTTTTTTGTGTTTTGTTTCCTGAAGATGAAGCTGCTGTCGTGTGGCTCAGAAGTTATTCCTGTAAAGCACCAGTGTTGCTTGTCTTACACCCACCCCCGTGATGAAGGCACATGGCACATGGCAGGAAGACCTCATGGCGCAAAGGCAATTGGGCAACGGAGCCTGAAAACCACAGCACGATCTAAAAGACGCCCGTTTCACTTTCTTACTTCTCTGTTCCTTTCCTCTTTGCTTTATATAAGAACATTTCTCAGAGCACATTTTCCCCCAGTTACAGCCTCTGCTGGCATTGCCCTGGCCCTTTGGCGAAGCCGTGGTGGTGCAGGGTAGGCGGCTGCAAATTGATTTGCTGGACTAGCCAAGTTCGGGCTCTGTGGAGGTGCAGCAAGCACCCCGTGTTCACCTGCCACATCAGCACCCAGACATCACCCGAGCTTTCACCTGAAAGAGACAGAAAAAGATAAAATCCAGGTGGAATTGCAGAGCCAATGGCCAAGAAAAGCCAGGGCTGCTTTTGCGGGCTGAAGCAAATAGGCTGTAGGTGAGGCTAAACAGCAATCAGGAGATCATCACTGCATCCTCAAACCTCGCTGCAAAGCTGGGGTTTTAAAACATTGTCAAGTTTGAAGGAGCCTTTTTTTTTCTCCTGTGCAAACAGAAGAGCATAAATCAGCATCAGTTGACACGAAATGTATTTTGCAGCAGTGCCAGTGGCTCACATAGGCGTGGAGTAGGGTGGGGTGGCGAAACACCCAGAAACACCATAACATTCAGGCCGCTAAAGCTGGTTTTTGGACAGCTATTGAAACAGCCTTGCTCACAGTTCCACCTTTCCCATGCAGCTCTCACTTTAACAAGTGCACAAAATCTGCGAAGGCTTCTCCGATTACTTCAAAGCAAAACCCCAGGGAAAGGCCTTTCTCTATATGCTTTCTTACCTACATATTTACACTTCAGTGAAGAACTGTATAGGTCACCCAACCGTCAACTTTGCCGATGACCCTTCTCTGCTGTTCCCTTGAAACACAGTTTTGCTTTCAAGTTCAAAATGAGATGCTTTTCTCTTCCTGCGTACAGCTGCCAACCACTTCTCGAGCCTTCTGAGGCACAGCACGTTTCCTTTGCTGGGAGAGGGGAATTTCCTCTTTTCAAAAGCCCGAGTCCCTCCCCGCACCCCAGCCTGTCCCTTGTTGCTGTATGCAGCCTCTCAGAAGACTGAAAAGATGCAAAATACGAACTTATTTGGCCCCTTTGTACTTATTCAGTTGCTTTGCTCATTAATTGTACGTGTCTGAACCTTCCATTTCTTGCAGGAGCATGGATAAGGAGTTAACATCAGCACTAGACAGCAAAAGGGAGCCCAGCTTCTGCTCTGCTTCTCTCCTCACTCCCCATAAGTCAGCACCAGAGATTTCTACTGACTTTTCTTTGCAAAACAAGAGCCCTGTAAGTCTTCAGTCTTAGTTTTACTGGCATGGTAGAGCTGGCACATGTGCCACGCTCTGCTGTTTTGGCTTTGCCATATGGCTTTTCATGGGTATCCAAACAGACAAGGTGTCTCAGCTCCCAAGGGGCCAGGGAGGAACAGAGTCCTGGTCCTGGAGAGAAGTTGTCTATAACTTGATAGTTAACAAATGATGCTAAGCAAATCAGAGATTACAGGCTTATAAGCATGAGAGAAACTGTCTGGAAATATGTAAGAAATTTCTAAGTGCAAATGTATATAATGATATAGGCTATATATTGCAAGTAATCCACAATATGTAACTAATATAGAGTTCAAAAGTATACAATTATGCAGAATTATGTAATTTATAGTTCTGGCATTTGTAATATAAACCCCCCATGTATTATTTATGTGTCATATAAACACTTCTGAAATTTTATGATGAAATATTTCTTTGGTAAAGCCAGCTAGGAGCTTTCTCTGCAATTCCTGAAAGTGCTTTTCACTGAAGATCTACACGACCCAGTTAAATCTAGTTTATAGCTTCAGCGCATTCAATGTGTAAAAGGTTTGCCTATAAACAAGTGTCTCCAGAAGCAACGTGTCTGGGCCTTATTGTTTTGCTCCTCAGACAGGAAAAGTATTGTATGACAGGCATCCTGAGCAGCTGCTCCAGGGAGGGTGATTCTGAGATACCCTCTTCTGTAGTGCTGCCTGTCACTGCAATTTCTCCTAAGCTGCTGCAAATTACCCACGTCAAGAATATGTCACAGTGCACATGTAAAACAAAGCACAAAAACAGAACAAACAAAAAGAAAAAAGGAAAGAAAGACAATAAAGGAAAAGAGAAAGAAAAAATAAAAAATAGAAAGAAAGAAAAAAGAAGGAAAAAAGAATAAACAAAGAGGAAAAAAAAAAAGAAAAGCACTTCAAGTTTCTAATGTTAAAGCAGTTTTCTTTATTTCATTGTTCCTTTGCATGTTTCTTCCCACATCTCTTTATCCCATTACAAAGTAGCCGAACCTGCCTAACGTCTCCAGCAGCGGGGGAACAGAGCTGAGCTTTGATCTTGTGCTCTGAATCCATACAGCTTCATGTGGGATGAAAAGCAAACCCTCAGCTATTCCTGCTCCCTAAATTTCATGCTCAGGGTGTGAGCGCTGGGCCACACGGCACAGCAGGAGACACCTGGAGGAAGGAGCAGCATTACTGCAGCGACACCACAAGCATGCCTAAAGAATCAAGGGGCTTGGATTTGGGACCATCCAGTTGAGGACCTGGAAGGCCCACAAGTTAGACTTCTTTCTGAATGCAAGCTGTTACCTTCTCAGTAGAAACGCCTTTTAGAGCTGTTCTCAAAGAAACCACTGGCACCAAGATCATGGTGAACCGCCTCTGGGCTTTCACCTTGTGGTCCCAGGGGTTGGTTTCCTGCAGGATCATACAGATGGGAGAAGGCAGAAAGGAGAAACCTCCACCTAAATTGATGGAAGCTGGCAAGAAACGCAGGAGCATTAACCATATCTGATGGGCTATTAAGGCTGTGGGCTATCCCATGCCTCACTGGTGTTACTACCCTTCCGTGTTCCTTTGGAGTACATATTTCAACTGCTGTGGTTTGTGTGTGATTGTCACTGAGCCGATCCCAACAGCCCCCTCGCCTGTCTACTTTGTGTGCCTACACTGGAGTCCTGCCGTGCTGGCTGTGGCATCAGCTGCTGCAGGCTGGTGGCTTATTTCAGGGATGGACAGCCCACACAATGTTCACAGTGTGAAAGAAAAAGGCATGCAGAAGTTATCCTGGGTTCTTCCCTTTCCCTCACTCAAAGCTGCACCCCTCAGCTGTGCCCTTACATCCTTCTCCACGTAAATCGTCGGGCAGGCAATGGATGATGCAGAGCACTTGCATTTGTGGCCGTCCCGTCTGCATGAGCCCATCACTGTGCTCCTTCCCAAAAGGATGGCAGCTAAGTAATGTCAACTGAGTCCCATCCATAGTTCCAGCCCAACGAAACCGGAGGACTCTGCAGAATCAGGTGATTCAGTAGACCAAGGGGAGCAGTTTGCAAGCCCAAACTGATGGCTCTAAAGTAGGGACTCACTGGGATTAGGGGAGGATGCTGAGATCCAGCTGGGTGGGCACCTTACTGCTGCCACATCCAGCTCTTCCTCTCCTGTGCTTTCTGAGTCCCCTTTGAAAACCTTTCAGGGAGGCAGAAGAAAGAAGAACACCTCTTCCACACCACAGTTTACTTGTCCTGATATCTTGACAGCCCCAGGAATTGTTCTGAGTGGGAAAAAAAAAAAAAGCTTTGTTTCACTAGCTTGATAAACTACTTATTTCAGGAAACAAAGTTTCCTGTGAATTTTAGCTACTGAAATTGTGGCAGGACATTCCATTTGCAACAGCTTCAGTGGCTGTTCCAACTCTCCATTCCAAGAGCTTTCATTTCTAAATTTTGCAGGGAGATGTCTATTGCTGGCTAAAACCACACAATTCAGTGACTGCAGAACCAGAATTAGATGACTGCATGGCGTGGTTTTTGAACCTGAACCTAGTGCCCTCTCAATATATGTATTTCTTTTATCTCTTCTTTGAGGAAACCATCTGAAAGCCATCTCAAGTGCGACTTGGGACAGACAGATAGGGGAATGATACTTGGTAAATCTATTTTTCCACATTCTACCCAAAAATTAGGATTTATTTGTTGTGTACATCTAACAAACTGATTACAGTGCTGTTGTGAGTTGAGAAAAGCTGCCCTGTGCCAGTATTACTAACATATTATTAACTAAAGGGTACCCCACAGAATCACGGAATATTCTGAGCTGGAAGGGACCCACAATGTTCACCGAGTCCATCTCTTAAGAGAATGGTCCATATGGAGATCGAAACCGTGGCCTTGGTGTTCTTAGCACCATGCTCTAACCAACGGAGCTGATCTCAGTATTAAAACAGCCACACAGGTTGCTCTTTAGCAGTGCCTCTCTGGCACTCCAGGTGGTTTTGTGTCCAGCTCCAATGCTCTGCAATAGTCCTCAGGTCTCACGAAGCACTAAGTTGGCAGAGGGGTGTGCAACCGAGCTCCCCTCATTATTGGGCTCCCTCCCCTCATTAAAAATCCAGCTGAAGCAGCATTTCACATGTGCATGCATGCAGTCAGCTGGTAAAGATCAGGGCTGTGGGCAGGGTTTTGCACCATTAGCAGCCCTCTCTGAGAGATTACCACACAGCACTGAGAGAGTTCAAGGTAAATTATGCTGCTCTCAGCAAAGATCCTAAGCAGCCCACCTCCACAGCAACCTCACATACAAAACAGGACAGGATAACACGCTCAGAGCACAAGAGACCTTTTACCTGTCCTGTCTTGCACATTAGAGCGCAAACTGTGAACATGTGGTTTCTGGCTCGAGGTGCTGCAATTAGACCAAAGGAAAGCAGAGCAATCCGTGTCAGCTCTAACCTCTCACACTAGGTGTGTATGAAACACATCGCAATTAACATGCTAATTATCCGTGAGAAAAGCAGCCTGTAAGAGCTCCAGCCCTGCCTTTCCTTGGGAAAGGGGAAAAATACTTGCTAGACTCAAGGCATCTCACAGTATTAAAGGTTTTTTTCCCATTTTCAATAGAAGTGCAAGCCACTGCTTTGCAGGGGTAGGACTGAACCAAAGACTTGCATTTCTTCGTTCTCCTCTGCGTTTTTCTCAGGCACTGACAAATCACTGAGGGGCTCATCAGCAGAGAACGGCAGTGGTACATCACAGAGCTGTTTGACCTGGTCCTGCCAAGGCACAGCCCAGGGTACACTCCCCACATTGGTCTGGCGATGCACCCCTGGGCTCGATTCCAAAGCCAGGAGCCTGTGAGGGTATGTCTGTGTGTGTGTGTCTGCCTGTCTTTGTGTGAGTGTGTTTTTGGGAGGCAGGGGTTGTGCTGTCTTCCCCGGCACACAGCTGTGACCTTGTCCTTGCTTACTTCAGATGTTGCTCTTGGGCTTATGCCCTGTTTGTCCAAGTAAAACTGAGCCTGATTTACTGGATGCTGGTCTTAGACCGTGCAGAAGAAATCCTAAGGCTGAGGCTTCTCATCCCTTCTGTTTCTCCCTTCCCACTCTTGTTTGTGGGAAATAACTTACCATGTAAAATCTTGGTCTGACACTTCTTTTGTGTCTTTTCCTTCCCCCTTTAGTGACCTGTACTTGATGCTGCTTAGAGGCCTCCAAGAGCAAAGCCTGCTCTTGCTGTGCCACAGCACTGGTGTGTTAGTTACCATATTACACTTCTGCAACATGATCTTAACAAACTGAAATGCAAAAACATTTCTCTGCCATTTTCCAAGACAAATTTCAAACCGCGGTAATAAAAGGTGTCAGTTTTTGTCTGTGATTTCAGCATTGTGAGGTTCACTGTTTGCACATAGGCTAATTCACATACAAAGATCCTGAGCAGCACAGAAAAGGTTGATCTTGTGCTTACTGGATTCACCATCAACTTGCAGATAGTGCAGAAATCTGGGAACACTGCTTTGGCTGGTAAATTGGAGGAGCTAATTGGATACACTCTTTCATCAGTAAACAGCATCCAGTTCTGAGCAGAGCGCTTTGAACAAGCAGATGAATTTTATTCTGGAGAGGGTCTCTAAAAGCACCAACCTTGGGGACCCTGAGGGAGAAGATCTCAGCAGAAGCTGCGTGTGATGCACAAATCAAAAGGTACAGCATAAACGCACAGGAATACACTTCTTTTGAAAGCCCAAGAGACTTCAAGGGCCCCAACGGAGTAAGTTGTCGTGCACTCAATGCAAACCCCCTCCCCACCATTAATGCCCCCCAAATGATCCCACGACCGCTCTGACCTACATTGCTCTTACCAGCCAAGCTCCAGCTGCAATCACGTTCCGCAGGAGTGAACCCTCAGCCCTCGCTTCTCAAAGCAGCAGCAGCAGCAGCGAACATCCCATCATTAGCAAGCCTGGCAGCCCACAGAGAAATAATTGCGGGCATTATGGAGCAGTGACAGTGATGACAGGCTCGGAGGGCACCCCCATGATCGAGTGAACGTATAGATAAGAACAATAATAGCGTACGGGAGCTCAGAGGGAGATAACAAACGGGTTATTGAAATATGCTTCAAGGAGTAGAAAGATCAGCTTGGATAGGAGGGAATCAAGCTGGCATTTCTTTTAATTCATGTTCAACCTCAGCTATAATCTATACTTTCAGGGTTAGGTCCAATTTAGACTACCAACAGACACCCTCACACATATGCACACACACCACACTGCTTCATGTATGGAATTGAGCTGGATCACTTTGGACCTCAGCTTCACTAGAGGTATTTTTTTAATGTGAGTTTATGCCAAATTCCAAAGATGTTCAGAAGTAAATTTTTCTTGCCAGATCATATATTTTTATGTTCCCAGGCAAAAAATGTAGGAATCATTCTGATTACACCTTAGACCCAAGGGGCAGTATGGTGATTTAAATTTTGATTATTGAAATGTATATTTTATAAGAGATTGTTGAAGCACTGACACTCCTCGCAAAATGAAAAGTTTTAACATATGGGAAGCTACATATGAAAAACCAGTAGCATCCCTTTAACATTATACCTATGGCCTCATCAGCTGCACTGGGTAGCAAGTTGTGCATGTTTTGAATTTGGAGTGAAATACAGCATTTTATGCTAAATCCTGAAGCCTGTCAGGTTTTGTTGTATCCCATTTACAATGGGACACTTCTAGACAAACATGTGGCAAACCAGCATCAGCTCTAGAAGTACTTGCCTTAGAAAAAAGGCAAAAGAAGGTAGTCCCTGTGGACCTTCTGGGTGCAGGTGCACCTATAGTTCTCTGTAGATAGATGGTCATTTACTGCTTGCTTTCCTCCCCTCCCCCAAAATAAACAGCACAAAATTCAGCGTCAGGTACTTAAATTCCTCCAGTTCCAACAACCAGTGCAGGACCTTCCCAGCAACTGGGCTTTTTTCCACCTCCCAAGCATTGCACAATTTTTAAAAATTCAAATGAAATTAAATTAATCTCCGGTGTGAGTTTAGTAAGTTGGATAGAATCCAGATGGTGCCCCAGCAGCACACCTGGAAGCCTTAGATGGATTGTGGGACATGGAATGCGTAACCGATGTGCAGCTAACCTGAGGATGGGCACCGGCTGTACCTCCAGGACTTCCCACCCCTTCCTCCACCTCACCCGCCGGGCGTCAGGAATTCAGACCCACTTCCACAGGACCCGGATTAACACGAAGCACTTCACTCCAGAAAGCCAAAGGGAGGGCGAGTGTGGAAACTGCGATTCCAGTTCAGTGAGAGTTCACGTAAGGCACGGGTTTAGGCTTCCAGGAGGAGTTCCAAGTGCTCGCCGGGCAGCCAGGGGTTTGGTTTGTTTTTCAAAGCAAAATGAAGCTGTCAGGAATCAAACCCCCAGATGGCAGAGGAAGAGTTTTTAAAAGATAATATATTGGATTGTTTAGGTTGGAGTTAAGCTCCTTTATGCCTTTTGTCATTCTTTTTCAAAACAGATCCCACTGTAGTATTCCCAAAGCATAATATACTGTATCAGAGCATCGGTCCTATTGAGTTGCCTCAATAAAAACCTCTGACACTACTTAGGATCAAGTCGTGCTCTATTAAAATAGCCCGAGTTGTGCTGGGTTTAGGCTCTTGCAGCTCTGAAACGTAGCACAGGAAACAATTCGGTTTAAGGCTGTGCACCAGAGGCTTCTCAGAGGTCCATCAGTGCTGTGCTGTGTAAGCTCTCTCGTTTCCTGTTGTAGAGAATAAGTTACGTGTACGAATGGCTCTGGCAACTCTGCAGGAAAAGGGTGAATGGTGTTTTTATGATGCCTTTGATTTATTCACCAATATATTCAGTTGCTGAATTTTCATTTATTATGCAGTACAGCAGTAGGCTCGCCTAGCTAATTTAGTCTTTCAAGGTATAATTATAAAATATATGTAGATATTTTCTATACTGATCTGAAACACTGAAGCCAAAGCTTATCTGTGCAGGCCTACTATGCAAAATTAAAATTTTCCCAATGGAAGAAGATATATTTCAGATGATTGACTTTTTTTTTTTTTGCCAATTACTTAGTTGTGCACCATACATTTAATGACCTTTCAGATAAAATATGCAGCTTGAAACCAAACACAATTCGGGTCTTCAAAAGACATCAGTACCAGACAGTGATGCTTTGAATTATAGGATAAAATGAGCTACAAGGACTTTTAAGCTGCTATTACAGTTGCTTCTCATTTACCACTGACTTTGCATATAAAGAGATGTGTCACCTGAATAACTGAGTGCATCAAATGCATCTTTTTACATTACCAGTAAATCCCTTCTGTGTTTTCAAAGCAGACACATGTTCTTCTGCACGATGTGAGATTCAAATGAGCCCATATCTTTTCTGCTGGGGAGCCTTGGAAGAGAATAAAGGAGACTTTTGCTTGCTTAGTTTAAAACACTGAATGTTTTTCTCAGAAGTAACTTCTTTCAGTATTTAAAATAAGGTTTGTCCTGAGTAGTGAAATACAATTTCCCAAGCTTGCAGGGTATTTGAGAGGTTTTCTCAGCAATCTTAATTCAAGTGCGATTTGCATGACATCTGTTCTCTCTTCTACACATCTGCGTCAATGACTGAAGCTGACCTCTGAGAGGCTGCACACATATGGGTGAGTGCCAGGGAAATGCTTACACATGCAGCTGGAGATGTGCTGGAGACTCTTCAGGTCCCTCTTCTTCCTTGCCTTGCTCCTTTCCCAGGACACATCTCTTGCTTTAACAGTGTCCCAGTGAAAAACGTTGAAATTACCTGGCCTGACTAAGGAAACACATCCACGTGGTACAGCCATTTTTCACCTCTTCCAGACCCCAAGGAAAGGCAACTTCAGCTGGCCTGAGATGTTCTGGGACTGACACTGGTTCAGGAAAAGCAAATCCTTAAAATAAATAAGTAAATGCAAATCAGGGAGTTTATTCCATGATCTTCAAAGCAAATAATCAAACTTGTAAAGTGGATTGCAGGGAAATTTCAGCTGGAACAAACCCAAGGAATGCCTTGTCAGACCTCTGGCTCAAACCATGGCCAGCTGTAAGGTCAAGCCTGCTCACTCAGAGCTTTAAATGTCCTTGATAAGGCATTTTAAATAGGTCAACAAAACATTCTTTAGGGCCTGCACTAACACCCAACAATCCCATCCAGTATCGCTGCAAGCCCTGCAGTTGTTAACCTTGCCAGCAGATGCCACTGCAGTAAAGTTGCTATGAAAGATAAAATAATCAAAATTGGGACTTTTTATTCCTTGGTACGTCTCAGTACCTACTCATCAGCTTCCCAGAATTACTTCAATCAGAAGCTGGTGATTGGGAAAAAACCCTCAAATCCTGCACCACCATTCCCCCTTTCAGGGGACTGAGTTTTCTAGGGTTTAGTGAAGGAAGAAAACCACGGCATGGCAAAGTGTGAAGGTGCTGCTTGATGCCAGCAGAAAGGCTGGACGTGGCACATGGTGACGATCACTGCATTGAACCCGCCCTGGCAGGTGCTGAGGAGGACAAGGAGGGGCACGACAGAAACCTCGAGAAACAGCCGCGCTTGGAGCATCCTGCCTGAAGTTCGTGCTGCCCGAGTCCTTGGAGACCTGCCGGTGCTCAGGCAGCCTGAAGCATTCCAGCTCTTTCCATAAGGAAGGGGCTGGAAAACAGCTCGGCTTTCGGTTCGCGTTTGTGTTGGTTTGGTTTTGAAGTTTCACCATGAACTGTTGTTCCTCGAGACAAGAAACCCCGCCAGGCAGGGCATGGAAAACCAGCGATCAGCAGGCACCAGCAGCCACCTCTGGGGAAGATCAGGCTCCACCTCCACTGGAGTATTTTCCCGGCCAGGCTCTGAGTCTCTGAACACCTTTACACTGCTCAGGGTGGGAAAGAGCGGCGCTATTGCCAGTAAACTGCTCAGACAATGCATGTTTTTTCCCTCGAAGACGCTGTGGGGAAGCGGTGGAAGGACCCATATGCTGTTCTTGGCCCAGGTTAGCTGGAGACAGCCACTCAGAGATAGCCCAGCTGCAGGAGCTCTCCTGCCTGCTGCCACTTCAGCAGCTGGAGAAGCCTGATAAGTCTCAAAATGCCACGCCAGGGCTTGACAGTGGTGGCCTATGACTTATCCAGGCAGCAGCTCGTCCCAGCAGCAAGGCAGGCATCACCACACCCCAACCTCCCAGAGCTTGGCTTTGTTTTTCATTGAAACGTGTTTACAGAGGTGCAGTAAAGGAGCTGGCAGGGAGATCGTGTACAGTCGGTCGTGTGCTGTAAATAAAGGTGGGATGACGTGGAGTGCAAATTGCAGAGCAATAAATAAGGTGTCGCTGCATCTGAAGGCACCTGTGGTGGGCACAGGAAGGCAAGAAAACACATCTATAATAGCTTTACTTAGAAAGGGGAGCAGGAACAAGAGGGACCCTTAGGCAAAAAACCAGAGCCACCACAGAGTTCCCGACACCCTGTGAACTGAGAGCCCACCAGCTTCTGAGAGAGATGGACAGGGACACAGGAGAGAGGGAATTCTCCCCTAAGCTCTTGGGTTTCTCAGAAGGGAATTTCTCCACTCACAATGCCCTTGGGGAAGGAGGTGCATCCCTCCTTTTCCTTCGTAATCTCACTAACCTCAAGCTATGATGGAAACCTTACAACAGCATCCAAACCACCAGCCGCACAGGAGTCAGGAAACTGCAACCAATTCCTTGGAAGAAAAAGAGGCAAAAGGCTCTCCTTGAGCAACTATGGCCCCATATTGTCAAGGCACAGCCTGAGAGAGGTGAAGTCCTCAACCTCTGGAGATGCTGGTTCCTCTCCACTGACTGTTGTCGAGGCTGAATAGTTTAGAGTTGGTGTGAAAACTGAGATGGTGCCAATCCCTCCTGAAGCTGTAGATTGCCCTTAGGGCTAGCAACACTGCTACCCTTGGCAATTAACACTCCTGACCTCCTGTTCCCAAGGTGACTTCTTCCAATCACACCTGGGACAAGAGGATTCTTGACACCATTCCTGAGTTGCCTCTCCATCTCTCTGAGGACAGAGCTGAATGTTAGGGAGATGCAGGTGGCACCTGTTCTGCAGCAACGTGCCAAGGATGCAGGAGCCCCCCAGCACACAGCACTGTGTGTTAGTACCAACATGCAGCTAAACAAATAATATTTCCAGACTCCTATCAGCAGTAACTCTCGCTTTACTAACTCCCCAAAGCCCTTTTGCCCTACCAGCTTCGACCTCCACTGGCCATAAGGTGGAACCACTTGGACATCTCTGTTCTGAACACATTGGCAGGATTAGCAGCTGGGCCACAAGGCAGTTTTCTGTGAACTCAGATTAACTGTATGATTGTGGCAAATGAACATTGTTGCCTCATGTCAGGAAATAACACAACTCAAACCGCAGAGCCAACATTTCCTTCTCTTTTTTTTTTTTTTTTTTAAATTTTAGCTACAGGTTTGAGTGTCAGCCCTTAAAAATGCAATGGTGTCACTGTCAGATTTTTATTTGAAGCTAAAACATATTTTTTGCTGGGTGATTATTTGATGGATGGTTATTTTCGCCTTTCAGAACATAACACCAGGGGCTGAGATCAAAAGCAATTCAGTGACTGGAGCAAAACAGAGGAAATAGAAGAATCATTTAATAAAAACACTTAGAAGAATGAATGAACTTGAGCAAAAACATCACTAATTCGCACCAACTGCACATTTGACAGAACTGAAGGAGCAGATACAGACCTCTTCTTTTCCCCATTGGCTATTGGTATTTGATGGTGCCCTACCATCAGCACTTGATCCTGCAGCATAACGGGAACTAAAAACATCCACCTGAAAGCCTAAAGGCATCAGAACTGAAGGGAAATATTCTTCCTTTGCTTACAGGCAGGAAAGCAAAACCAGAATTTTGAACATATCTGCAAGCAGTCAAAAGGGACTGCTGGCAAGAAGCTTTAAAACATTTTACAGGGGAATTAACATTTTAAACGGGGGAATTAAACACACATTAAAGGACCCAGCCCTTACTCCAAGGCTGCTTCTGAAGGTGGAGAATGTTGGTGATGAACAACACCTGGCACCTGGCAGAGAGGGGCTGTACCTGCAGCTCCAGCAGCTGCACCTCAGCTGGGAGGACAGAACCACCCTTTATTTCCTCTGACTTATCCCCAACCAGGTACAACCCTTTCTTCAATGCCCAAACATTTGCAGCATTGCTGCCCAGTTACCGTTTCATGAGATTGTCTCTGCCACTGATGACTTCTTCCTTATCCCTGTCTTGATCCAGCTTTGTCAGTGACACTTTTGCATCTGCATCCCACACAGACTGCTGTTTCATCAATCCCATTATATCCTGAGATCCTGGAAAGATCTGTGTTTAGCTTTCCCATTTTAAACAGAATGAATGTTGGTTTTAGGAATAGAAATCATACACAAGAACACCTCCTAATCTGCCCATTGTATTTTTACTGGAGCAAGTAGAGCTCGTTACAATTAATGAGCTGTTCCCACAGACTTTTTTTCCCCTCTCCATTGGCTCCAGCTATCTCACACATTTCCATGACACAGCACAATATTGGCCATTGTACCCGGAGTGGAACTGCCCTGCCATTCACTGCTGCTGCTGTCTTTGCAGGGGGATTTCTCAGCAAACCTGCCTTTTCTCCTCTCATCCTTAACCGCAGGTAGACTATCTTTCCATTCTTACAGCATCACTGTTTGTTGGGGTTTTTAACAACTGAAGAAGATCCTGATATGGGGGCTGTAGGTAATGAATACACTACCAATATAAGATTGCTAAGAAAGTCCTCGTGAGGAGCAGGTTTTCTGGAACCTAAGCCTCGTTACTAATCAGTATAACCCAAGTCACCTTAGCAAAGTGTCACGGTTTAACCCCAGCTGTCAACTAAGAACCACACAGCTGCTTGCTCATTCCAGTGGGGTGGGGAGGAGAATCAGAAAAAAAGTGTGAAAACCCACCTGCTCATGGGTTGAGACAAGAACAGTTTAATAATTGAAAGCACTACTACTACTACTAATAATAGAGAGATAAATAAACCCCAAAAGAAACGAGTGATGCACAACGCAGCTCAGGCTCTGCCACAGGTGTGGTAGGAGAGGCAAGTGAGAGGCTGGTCAGGGAGAAGATTTAGGGAAGTCTGGAGGAAGAACATGAATCCATATCCATTTATCTACCTTTAAAGATGAATTTAAGCCTGAAAATACTATGAACAGTTGAACTGTTCATAGAACTGCCTCTTCTGAAGCTCTTTTAAGACTAAAAACACCTGATGGAAGTTGTTCTCCAGATTTGGAAGGAAACAGCTGTAGGATATCCCCTAAGCTGAAACTATGGTGACTGTGACACAAATCTGTTTTGGTTATCCTCATTGTCCTACACACTGAGCATGTAAATCCTTTTGTTAAAAACAAGCCATTACAGAGCAGAGACTGTTCTGGTTTCTGCCCTCTCTCAAGCACTTCAATTACCTTTCTCCAGCATCAGAAAAAAATCAGTGCCACGCTGCTGGAAAAACATAACACATCTTACATTCATGCCCAATTATCAGCATTTATTTCAGAAGGAAAACTGATATCGACTGTATCAAAAGAGCCCCTCCTTCTAACCAGCAAAGCATGGACGTGAGGAGTTAATCCATTATCACCAAGACACTTTCGATACAAGCTTCCCCCTGACTTTTCCAAACCAATGTATTTTCAAGAGGAAAACCTGAAATTAACTGGAACATGAAACTTATATACAGTTCATAAAATATAAAAAGACTATTTTTATGTCACTGTTTACAGTACAGAATCTCAATCTGCCTGTGATACATCTGCGCAGCAATTCAGTGAAGTTTTCCTCTGGGACCATTAGCTTTGGCAATGACGTAAAGAAAGCCCCCCTGAGATAACTCTGTAACTGGAGCATTTTAATTTTCATTCCCTTTAAAGCAGACATCAAACCATCTCTGAAATATGAGCGAGGAAGCTCTCCATAAAAAGGTATTTTCCTCACCTCTAGCAGATTCAGTGCTACTGAAGCTCAGTGGCAGAGTTCAAAAAATCTCTCAACGCTTCCAGTGGCTGCACCTCCCTGAAATGCTGGTTCCAAACTGCACCAGCTGGAAATACCATCCAGTTGCCTGCTCAAAAAGGAGACCTTACTTGCCAGCAATTGCTATTTATTTATTGAGTATCTGTATCTCAGTTATTCAGCAGATCAGTTTTAGTTCAGAAATACTGCCAGCTGCTTTTCTTCCTCTACTGACAGCACACTGTAGTCGCTGCAGTGCAGTCACATAATGGGAAGTTAGGGGACACTGACAACATGAAACACTGGGCAGAAAAGGGCTGCTATTCCAGAGCATATAGACTGGAAGTAAGCAATTAAAAATAGTTTGGGCCCTTCTGTAGCACCCCTGACTGTATTAGAAGCACGATTCCCAACCTCCACTAAAAAAAGAAAAAATTCATTTCCTGTAATTCAAGTTTTATTTTATTGCTTACATGTTTCATAGATGCGTAGAAAACGCCGGGCAGTATTTACTAAGTTAGATAAATACAAGACTATTACATCTGAGGGCTGGAAACATTGCAGACTACAAAGACCAAACTTGTATTGACTTCAGAGAAGCTGAGAACACTCAGGGCTTGAAGATGTGCAACCTTTGCTGAGAGCATACAGAGGAACCTTCGCAACCTGGGTCCAGTTAAACAAAGCACAGAACCTATTGCCTTCAGAGTAACACAGAGGGCAAATAGGGAATGACTTATTTGCTCTAAAGGTTGCAGGCTGGCCCACTGACACTTGAAGGAATCGTGTGGGTTTTTAACCCAGAAGACCCATGACTCCATGGCAATGAAGTTGTCCTCCAGCAGATACATGAGATGTAAGTATTAGGCAGTGAAAGGCCCAGACTCCTTACACTTCCATGCCATTAATGAAAACATAAAAGTGTAGCAGTGAAAAGCAATACAGCAAGAAACGGCAGGATTTTGTGAAGTGCTCATTCCCCTGCTCTTATCAGCCTCTGGCTTTCCTCACACACAGCGCTTGGGAACAAGATGCTCAAATTAACATTCGTTGTTTTGACCATGCTAAATGTCACCATCTTCGTAGTATTTTGAAGAGTGGAATTTGCACTTTTGGCTGTCAGAATCCCTCTGTTCTGGAGTCCTCTCACTTGCCTACCACTGCTGTGGACTTGTGATTTCTCTACCTCCTGTCCCTAGAGGTGCACTACCCCATTTCCACCCCTAAGCTGATGTCTGGAGATCTCCACCTTCAGGTGACTTTGAGAGAGGTGACTTTTCCACTACGCGATGTCAAAGAGCTCACACGGGGGTTTTTCCTTCCAGGCGTTTTGTGTCACTAATTGCAAGTGGGGACCAAGCCTGGCTGGTCACTGAGCTCGAAGCTGTTCATTCCCACCTGAGAGCACAGAGCGTCTCGCTGACTCCGGGATAACTTATTCTGGCAAGTGGCAGCTCATCAAGTATTACCAGATTCAAGAGATGGAAACCCATCTGAAAAGCAGTACAAACTAACAGATTGAGTAAAGAACCAAAAACTCGTGTTTTCAGTTTACAACCAATAAATTTCAGCTTGCAGGTTATTTTGTAAAGGTCTTCAAAGCATACTTTTTTCCTTTTTTTTTCCTTTTAATAATTTATTTAAAGAGTACTTGAAAGCTGGCTGTCACTGGTACGCAGCCTGTGTTCCAGTTTGAGATCTGTGTTGGAATGTGACCTTGTGAAGACTCAGCATGAGTTTATCACCACAGTTTCACAAAAGCAGCTGAGAAGAACATTTAAATCTCTGAAGGACTTTTTTCCCCCCTATGAAACAGAACAACAAAGCCAACTTAAGGGCCTCATTCAGCAATTCTGCCTCCAAAAACGTGTTGAGCACACACTGATCTGCCATGTTATGGAGATACTAAGAGAAGCTGGACATTGGAGTATCACTTACTAATCTGTTTAATAACAAACTCGAGGTGGAAAATAAAGATAAAAGGTGACAAGCACTGGCTTTCCTTTCCCTGCTGGACAGAGACAGTCAGACAAAGCCTGCCCCCGTGCATCCGTAGCCAGCTGCACTCTCCCTCTGGGCACACAGCATTTATTAGGCACCGCACCTCCGATGGCCCTGAACTTCCAGTATCTGATGGGACTGAACTCCTCAGCTTCCCTGCTGCTTCTGGGCACGGTGGTCACCCCCTCCTTACATCAGGCACTTCATTAAGGCATGTAACAGCAAATTCCAGTTTTTTAAGTGACTGACTCCCACTTCAACTCGCTTTTGGGAGGTGGAACTCAAACTGGCTCCATAACTGAGAGATTCACTCCTATACAACTAACAACACGCAGAATATGACATTAAAAGGTTCTCACCTCTGAGCATCCGAACACCCCAGCAAATATCTGAAGAAAATAATGCTTAAGGCTGCATTATATGCAAAATACAAGTATTTGTCCTTTGGGCAGGGTACGAGGAGTCTTGCACTAACACAGAACATTGCAGTTATCCTTGAAGGTTTCCTGACAAACCCCTGTGTACATGCCAGGTCTTTCATGAATGCCGGCAGAGTTCAAGCATCCCAGGCAGCCAGCAGCATCAGCCAGTACCCCTCAGGATGCACTTTGAGTGAGGAAAAGGATTTTTCACTCACCCTATGAAGTCCTTTGATGGACCGGTTCCATCAGGACTGGACTCCTGGGACTCCTCTCCGCTTCTTACACTGCAGTGTGTCAACCTGCGGGACCACGAGCCGAGGAGAGCTTTTCTTATCAGGGGAGCAAAAAAAAAAAAAGGACGCATTTTTTGATGCAGAATTGGCCAGTCCCTGGCAAAGAGAAAGGTCTCATCCCAAGAGCCATTTAAAACTCTTGTTTCTCAACTTCTCCAACCACCAGGCTTCATGGCGGTGACAGACGCCCCTAGATCCACAATCAGGAGGCATTTATGAGTGTCTGCACCCCTTTTCCTCAGGGCTACACATCAGCTGTTGGGGCTGGTTCTGCAGCATCACGGGGCTTACCAAGCTATGCAGGGTCAACTGGGTTTCACAATACAGTACTGGGGAAAAAAAACATCAAAGAGCAGCAAATTTAACACAGACATAATCATTTTTATTTCTTTTAACATCCTAGCCCTACAGCGACAGGCAAGCAGCCTAAAGATTGCTCAGAAAGCCACTTCACCTGACTATTTGTGGATTCCAGCAGCATCCAGAGTGAGTTTAAAACCTGGTTTTGAGTTTTCAAGCCTCCAGCATCACCGTTCATTTCCAGCAGTATCCTTCCCTGCAGGTATAGCCTGAACACTTCCAGAACTCCCTTTCTCTTCTTTCACCAACTTCCTCACTACTGTTCACGTTTTCATCTGCCTGTGTCAGCAGCTTGTGGAGCAATTCCCAGAGACTCTGCAAGGAAAACCAGTTGAGCACACTCACGGCACAGTTAGCACAGACGACTTTATTGCCGAGTTGAAAGTTGTTCAGAGAGCAGGAAGGGACCTAAGTGGCTCCAGCTGGTTGGTGATAAAAAATTGCATTTAAGATGTTAAACACTGGATGATGATGATGATGGGCGATCACTTCCAACTCTACTGTGCTTGAGCGGTTGCAGGAGAAACCTGAAGTCACAAAGAGACGTGAAAACGTCACACCCGTAACAGCTCTAGAACAGGTTGGGAAGAGAGGAGAAGGTGGTCCCCGTGGCTCAGTAACAATGATGGCAAAATTAAGCATCTCAGAGAGAATTGTCATCTTGCAACCAAAAGCTGCAACAGCCAGAGCACCAACACAGCTCAGCTGCTGTAGCTGCTCCACATCTCCGCCACTGAACACCTTATCAAGAGGACACCAGCTAAGGAACACTCATTGAAGAAGCTGCGGGACACCAAGCTCTATAAAACAAATGTCACACAAGGCATTTCTGCAACAACAGAGTGTTCAGCTGGGATCCATTTATAAAATGGTGGTAATTTTCAACACTCCTTGACTTTCAGCATCACTGTGACAACCACCCACCCAAAGAACCCCAGGTGCAATGAATGAAGATTACCACGTAACATGCAGGCACCAGTGCTGGAACTAAAAGCTTTGGCTGAGCTTTCTCAACATCTGGAACTATACCTCCTCTTCCATATCTTGGACAATGACACCAATTTCTATTACACGTTTTTTATTAACATTATAAACCTAAATTGACCTGAATATATCTCCGGACATACCAATTTCAACAGTCCTGGGTGACCATCTCCAAAGTTTTAAAATAAATACTTAACTCTGTCAGGCCTTCATATAGGCTGACTTAAAGACAAGCTGTTTTGAATACGTGAATTTATATTGTGACAGCTGATTTAATCTACTGCTTCTTCCTCCACTAAGACTCTCCTAGATGGCATGTAACTGAGCATTAAATAATCCTTATAACCAAAAATAACCCCTTAAGACAAACAATTTAAGTGATCTTTAGCCTGATCTTTAAGAACTTTGTACTGGCCCCAGTTCTACCAAAATCACAGACTCCTTCCCTTGTCACCTCTATCACCCCTGCCCAGTCGCAGCCCACGGAATCTAGAAAATATACAGCCCCCAAAAAATGGTGAGTCTTTGGTAAAAAGCCAGTTGGGGAAATTTTTTTCTTGCTTCCCATCAGCCCAGTCTTGTTCACCTACTGAAAACAGAGGAAATCTGTTGATTTTACAGGCTTTGTATGACTAGATATAAGAGATGTGCTGGTAATATTATCACCGGGACTGAGCCCAGTGTAACGTTTTCAGAAGAGCCCATGCAAAGCACTGAAAATCACTTTTGATCACAGACCATTTTCCTGCTTTTGTAATTCAGAACTTTCAAAAGTAGAAACCATCCACCTCTTGACACTGATGGACAGACCTGGCAACACTGTCTGGACATTGAAATCGTGAATGTTTACACTTGTTGCCTAAACACTGCCCCAATAACAGTAGACCATTTTAGAATCTAATGATAATTTTATTTAAAAAAAAAGCCTTTATAACTCATTAAAGTTGGTGCCAAACTCGGCACTGGGACCAATGGTTTGCCAAACAACAACAGCAGGGAAATACAGCTTCAGGATGTCGAGTCAAAGGACATTTAAACAGGTATGCTCAATACTCTGCCATAAGATAAATTGAGCAAAACTGTCCTGAGCATACAGAAAGCTCTCTTGATCTGCCATGGTAGGTTTGCTTTATTACCAGTATTGAAAACAAGTCATGAACATGAAAGCAGCAAGAGAAAAAGTCAGACTGGCTGCAATTATTTTCCCCTTGGTCTTCCTCCCTCCCTGCCACGTTCTCTGTGGATACAGAGACCACAGTGTTATATCGTGTGAGAATGTAGATCGCATTGTACACTGAAAATTCATTTTAATTTATGTACAGCAGTTACCATTCGTGAACATTACAGTCCCTGCAATTACATTCCTTATAAGGTAAGTCTTCACTGTTCTCTACTGGATCTTCGGATGGAGAAACAGACAGGAGAGGTGGAGTCAAGGAGTAAGGAATGATCACAGTCATTAAAAATGTTGGCAATCTGAGTAGTAAACCTCAGAGAGTCTTCTATGAAGTTCCAGAAATAAATGGTGGCAACGTGTATATATTGCAATTTTATTTCATTCGCTCAAACAAAACGTTAGCATGTAAGAAATTTAAAATGACACAATATGATAAAAATAGCAGAGAATGAACTGAGAAACTAAAAAAAAAAAGGTAAACCTAAATGCATGAAAAGTCAACATTCATTAGTGATCAGCTTCAGTCTTTGATTGACACTTGATGCTCGATAACTTTAAAACAACGAACTGGAAATCATTATGACTATCTGAAGAGATTTCAGCACCAGCACTAAGATTTTTACATTCAGTTGGTTTGCAGTTGACTTGGTAGCCACTTGTCTGTAGTGCAGGTTTATCACAGGTCAGATCACAGTGTTGAGGAAAGCAACGCCCTCCTGGCATTAAGAAAGGATCCCTTAAACTGCCCTCAGCTTAAGACATCCGTTGTACAAAAGCACAGAACTACCACAATATGGTTTTTAAAGAACTTAGTCACCAGTAAGCAAAACAATCTTAGCTTCTGCAGTTCATTTTCAATACTGAAATCTCTGGAAACGCTGCAACTGTCAGTCGGTCAGGAAATGTCTACAGTAATCTTTAATTCAATCTGATTTTCTGGAAAGAACCAATTCTGCAGTTTGGGATTACAGAAAGTATGTATGTAGAAGCAGCACAAAAGACACCATCTGTTCCTTTTTCTTTTAAACAGAAATCATGTTAATTGTAGACCAAGGCACAAAACGTTTAGTGCATAAGCCAGTTCCTTGCACAATCTAGTAGTTCAGCCTTTAATTTTGGACCACTTGTTCCCATTCACGCTATTCCACTATGCTACTCCTGAACTCTCCTAGAGACAAATCAAACGTGATTTCTGACAAGGGTAAACATCCTTAATGCTCAAAAAGTCCGTGTAAAACAAAAAGTTACATCAACAAAGATGAAAATGCCTCCTCTTGTTTTGAGAAAAACAGTACTCGACAAGCTCACTATGGATATTTTCTTAAAACACCTCCAAGAAATGCATGCAGAAAAATGTTGTTGTTTCTCTTTATTTAGGAAAAAAAGAATAAAAATAAATGGAGTTAGGTGATGTCTCCACTGCTGTAATCACTTAGAATTTGAACCTACAGAAATAGGCAATGCTTGAATGGGTGAAAAATTCCCTATTGAAGCCTTTCCAAAGCTGTTAAGTGCTGTCTTGCTTTGGTGTTCCACACTCAAGACAGTATGTTATGGGAACCATTTGTCCTATGAACGGAGCTGCAAATGCTTGTAAACTGAAATGTTAATCTCTCCAAAAGTTGTAAATAAACTTTTCTTTTGGATCAGCACAGATCCCAAAGCAAACATGGCACCGTTACAGCTTGGAAAAACGGAGAGTGCAAAGGAAAAGGAAAGATTTTGATCCGTGTTCTTTGTCCAAAGCACTACAAATCCAATTCACAGAATTTCTATTCCACTGAACTGTACCACATTTTAAAAAAATTACATTAAAAAAAATTTTTTAAAAAAGAAATTAAAAAAAATTTAAGAATTGACACATGTAAGATTTGAAAACCCTGGGCAACAGAAAGGTAATCATCACCTCCCCTAAAAATGATTCCCACATTGTTGACCAAAACCAACAGCATTGCTGTTTTACTGGGTATGGGTGGTGTGGAGCTCTGGGGGGTTTTGTTGGTTTTCAGCTTTTTGGAAAGGAGGGTGGCAGATAAATTGGGAGGAGAAGGGGCCATTTATTGTGACCTGATGCTCTGTTGTTCTAAGGTAACTGCTGTCCTGTTTCACTAAACAATCCAAAAAGGAGTCTCAGAAAGGAGTGAAGCAGAGGGTCATGGTAAAAAGGTGAAGGACAACGCACTGACACAGGGGCATCCTCGGTAATTCAGATGCCTACATGTTTTTTCTCTCACCGAGAAATGAGTTCGGTTCAGCCGGGAGTTTCAGAACCATTATGGAAGTACTACTGAATTTCAAATAGAAAACTGAAAAAAGATACAAAAGGATTAAGTACCTGGTTCCATTAACATGGTTACTGATAAAAGTCATGTTTTCCTCATTATTACACATGCATGTAAGATGAAGAAAAAGTGTAGAAAGTAATAAAAATGTATCACCTTCCCCCTCCCTCATCCCGCATCTTTCTGGGCATAAATTAAGCCTTACAAATGAAAAGGCTACTCTGTGACATGCAATTTTTCTTTTAATTAAAAAGCTGGCTGTGTTGTGTTACATTACAAAAATGTCCACATGCATAAATCTAAAAAAAGCCCCAAAATCTACTGTAAATCTACAACATACTAATGATTTACATTTGACTGCTGATTCGCATTATGTCGAAGTCTTAGATTTGGTAAAGCATCGTAACAATGTAGGAAGGCATCTACATCTTTAAACTCTGGACTGTATTTGCTTTTTTTATTTTCCTATAAAATTGCATGAAGGCTAACTAGAGAGGCTTCCTATCATAAAATTCCAAAATCTTGATATGTCATCACCGTCTAGCTCATTCACTTACAAATATTGCCCTTCCAAAGCGCGCGTTTCTAATTGTTCCGTGTTTTGTGAACCGAACTTCTACACATCTGATCTCTTAAATTATTCATGGAAACATCAGATATGATAGGAAGACAAACCTGAGATACATTTGAAGTACAACAGTATAACTTGCTAACTCCTTCATTAATAAAGAAAACCTCTCTGAAAAGCCTTCCCAAGCTTTTCCCTGTTTTTTTTGTCTTAACAACAAATTCTGAAACATGTGCAATTTTATCTTGACATGAGTAGACTTCAAAGCACTGTGATCTTGTCTGATAGGTGTAGGAATTTCTGCATAATCATTACAGTAACAGTAACTTTAAGAGTCTCTTCCACCCTGCTGTAAAGGTCAGAAAAAAGCTGCAAACTAGGAGGGGAATAGCATATCACCAGAGTGACGTGTCTGAAGCTTTTCAGAATAGGTTGTTTCTCCCTCCTTCCAAGTGTCTGTCTGTCTCCGTTTTCTTCTAACAGCTCACAAAACGTAGTCAGTTTTATATCAAGTTAAAGAGTCACATCGGCTTAGTACTAGTCTTTCTATGCAGTATTCGACTTGCTGAGTTCCTGCCTGATAGCTAGAGAGAGAAAGAGAGAAAGTTAGCAAATCAAGAAGTCAAAGTCAAGGCAGAAAGCCAGAATGCACAACTGACCCCTTAAAGGAGGCTCACCCTGCTCCAATAGCCCTACAATGTGAATAACCAACACATAAGACAGCCTCGTGTGGCTTCAGACAAGTGTCATCATCAACTTGTCATTCTTCCTGTAAAACTGACATCTTACTTCTCAGTTCCCACCTCCAGCAAGCCTCTGCCCTTACCTAATGACAATCACTACCACTGGGGTTATCAAGGAGCTTACGTGTGGGCTAACTTCAACTTTTTTGTTTGTTTTTAGAGCAGCCTCAGGGCCCTGTTTGCACTGTTCTGTTCTGAAAGGCTGTGGCACAACACAGCACAGCCAAAATATAGGGAAAAGCACTACATTCTCCAGACCCAAACCAGCCAGCTCTTTCTATGACATCAGTTGATGACATTTGATATTTTATCAGCAGTGGTATTAGTTTAATATGACTTTTTCCCCCCCATAATTTATTTTGGTACATTCCACAAAGCAAAAAGAATAAAAGAAAAAAAAGCCCACCAAGGTAGTAAATTATACACAGTTTTATTTAATTCCTGATTCATGGACCTTTAAGATTATGCTTTCTCAGTGTTTTCCCTTTAACTACAGAAGACTACTCAGGAAAAGGTCTTCTGTTAAAACAAAAATGAAAATTGTGAGAAGTCTTTTCCTTGACTCTTATGTTACAGAACAAAGAGGAGAAGACTGAAAGCTGGAAGCACCATTCTAGTCTAAATATTACCAGTTTTGAAATACCCACCTCAGCTCTGGATTATTTAAAAATAACCCACCTCACTCAAATAGAACATCCCTTCGACCACTCTTAAAAGACACTACTTGGTGTCAACATTCTACTTAAAATACCTGGGAGAGAAACCACTGAAGCACATCAGTCAGAACAGGTCTGGCACAAATGGTTTGCCATCAGACTAAGAACAAAGCTGCTTTTACCAATATTTCACTCTTGGGCTAGAAACGCTTTGTAAACACATTATAAAGCACATGTAGCTTCTTACTCTAGAACTGAACAGCAGCAGCAAACACAGTGGTACCTACCATCAATGAGTTCTTCCTTTAATTTCGTTAACTCCTTCCTCATTTCGTCTAAAATGTCCTGTGGTGTCAGAACAAAAAGAGCAGATTAGCGAACAGAGTAGTTTTGCCACCTGTAATTTTCTGAGGAGGGAAATCCAAGATTCTTCCAATCAACCCTTAGCCCTTCTGAAATGCATAACCCACCCTTCAGCTTCCAAGTTACACCTCAAAAACCTACGTTATCCATAAAACTTCCTTACTGCAGCTACAATACAGAAAAAACCCTTCCACAGAAGTCCTATGAATTGATTTCCACAGAACTTATGAGAGAAGTGACGCTTTGAAGTTAGAATACTGCACTAATGTAATTGCTAAATTAAAAAAAAAAAGTTAAAAAACCCCAAAACTTGACACATTCCTTTAAACTAAAACAGCTTTGCTACAGCTGAAATGTGATGTGAAATGCAAAAAAAACGGAACACCGTAAGGCAAGGAAATATTAAAAAAAAAAATTTAGAAAAAAGGTAGATCGAGTTATCGAGGTGCCAGTTGCCAAGTGGCACGTGAGGGACTGAAGGCAGCAGAGTGAAGTGCTGTTTTCTCCATCCCTTCCTCTAGGTGATGTTAACTGATGATTTGATGATAACGTGTTTACACAGCAGGGGCGGGGGTAGTGTCTGTTTCTGCCAAGGAGACTGCCACCTCCCGGCCAAATCCACAGTGAGCATGACACTCAGCCAGCAGATCCCAGCGCTGGGGTCAGCACGCTGTTCACAACTGAGCATGCAGTTACTCTCCTGTGCTCTACACTTGTTGGGTCCCTCGTGAGCTGTTGGTGGAAGAGACATGCCTGGACACACTTGCCCCGAAGGCATTCCTGGTGTCAGAGCATGTACCAAAGCTGCAGAGTAAGGAGGTCTCCCAGTTCACCGAATCTTAGGCAAGAGCCTTGGACAAACAGCAAGAAGCCTTGGAGTGGGAGTGTGGCCACCAGCTTCTGGGAAGGGCAAGTAAGAGCTTGACACGAGTCCAGTAGAAACGAGCTTGAGATGATTTTGCGTCCAGAGAAAATACTCTTAACAGAGGCAGCGAAAGTGAGTGTGCTGAAAACCTGGGAGAGCTGCACTTTATGGGATGATGGGATCTTCATCTCCTGTGCCTTCATCTTGAAAGAACCAAAAGCAGCCCAGGTAAAAACAAAAAGGATGGAAAAAGAAGCAGCAAGACTGCTATCAGCAGCACCATTTCATGGAGGCGGTACCAAGAGTACCACAAATCCTGGAGATGACAAATCTGGAGTACCCTTGATTTAGACTCTAGGACAAACCCCCACGTGCTCCAGAGCCACCCATCAGCTCAGAAATAATTCTAGAACTGTCTGCTGAGCCAGGACCCAATCCAGAAGAGACAATAACCCAATCTAGAGCCAGCCACTAAATGGGACTGTGGTCTAGAAGCAACCACCAAAAGCCACTCTAGAACCACTAAGCTTGCACCAGAAGCTCCCTCCCCACCTGGGGACGATCCCATTGATCCAAACACCACTTCAGGAAGATTCTTCAACTCCGCAATTCACTACCCTCTAAAAACCACCGCCACCACCGTGGCCCTCCAAACAATTACTAAATCATTACGTTTGGAAGCAGCTAACAAAAATTGGTATTGGACAGCTCCAAGTCCTTATAGATACAAGTTGTCTATTCAAAGCATTATATTCATACCTGCTTCAACCTGTCATAATCTAGACCTTCTGACTGTACTCCATTGGCACTGGGTTGTCCCGTTGGTGTAGATTTTGGTCTGCAGTAAAAGAATACAACCATGAGTACAGGATACATAGGACTTCCCCATCAAACTTACTAACATTTGTTTATCAAAAACATAGTAAAGAATGAAAATGAAAAAAACCCAAACATTGGGAGTGGGAGGGTGGGAAGATCAAGCAGACCCAAAATACCACACAGAATAGAAAGCAACAACCGAGAACATTTTCCACACGCTGGAAATAGTCATTATCGTAAGAGTTATTAGTTCGAAACAAGAACTTCCAAAGTAGCAGACAGATTTCACTGTCAGGGGTTTCTGATTTCTTCATAATGGGCATGAAAAGCTGAACACCTTCAAATGTCAAATATTTTCTCTTTTCAACTGCTTACTCATACAAAAGAGCCTCTCTCAAGGAAACACTCCCACTACCTAATGACTACATGTTAATGCTGACTGTATGAATGCTGTAGAATCACCTTGGCAGATTTTCAACATTTGACAGGACATGGCTGAGCAACCTTATCTGCCTCCCTTCCAACCTAAATTTTTCCATCAATTGCTTTCTAAAGCTACTGAAAGCATACACTGACTGCAACAGCAGCAAGATCCATAAGATAATACGTGAGAGGAAGTTCAGCGTTTTGGACTGTGTCATGTTCGATGTTACCTTATGCAACCCTCTCTTAAGACATAAAAGACTTGCTTAACAAGATCATCTTGCATTTTTTAACACAGATTCCAAAACAAGCAGCTTTTCTGACTTCTCACTTCTCCGTCCTGATTCCCTCTTTTCTACAAGGTGTAATTCAGTCTCATGTACTTACTCCAGCTATGAGCAGAGACAGTACCTAGATGCTAACAGCAGGAATACCAAAACAGTTCTCCAAAGCAGGGAGGGGTGGATGGATGGGACAAAGTTCATGGCAAGAGGTTTCCCCAATGTTTAGGATTATCACAGTATGCTAACTTTGAGGAAGGGCAGGGTATTAGTAGACTAAACTGGGTCCTACTTCGTTTTCCTTGCATGTGGCACTGAACCAAAAAAGGCTGGCCTAAACTCAGTGTGTCACTTCAAAATTCCTACATAGGAGAAATTCATTAAGCACTCCATTCTTCTGGATTTGTTACCTGATGGTGCAGCCTTATTTACTACAATGGAAGGTGGACAGAAGACAAACCAGCAGCAAAGGCACAGTTCTGTGCTTTATCTTCTCTCAAATATTAAGTATAAAACTACATTTTTCCAGAATAAAGCAGAATGCATAAAGAACACAAGCAGTGCATCCCACATTTTATTTTTTCCTTTATTTATGTATTTTTAATTAAGCTAACAAAAAAAAGAAAGTTGTGTTCTCACTCAAAAGAATAGCAAACATACATATATATATATATTTCTTAGGGTTTTTTACAAAATCACTACCTTCAGCTTTCATGCATCTTCCTTTACAAGGCTTCCTTTCCTTCCTTCATGGAGAAGTTATCCTACTGCACTGGTGTTGTTCAAAAAGAGCTGAATGAATGTCACACTGAAATGTTTTGATGACTTTTACAACCTGACAGGAGTATTTTGTGATTTGCTAAGCTAAGGAGAACACTCAAAACGTGATTCCCAACAGAAAAGGGTGCACACACCTAAATGTTGTTTTGATACTTGTTCTTCACGTGGGATCACAATACTCAATTGCTACAGCTGTTAAGACTTAAGTCTACACTGTTTAAATATAAGTTCCAAGAGAAAAATTGTTTGTTACTATGGCTTGAAACACACCAAAATGAAATACATAATCCACCAAATAAGACAGAAGATGAAATATTGAATAACTTGATAGTGAAAGAAGCTGGAAAGTAGAATTCACCTTGCAACCACCACAAAATCTACCGTGTGTGCTAATGCTATGAAGACAAACCACAATTTAGCATCTTTTACAAAACGCTTTAGATATTGACAGTGCCCAGCTCACTACGGAAGAATTCCATTTCAAAAAGCATTCATCAAGATGAGATCTTTAGCAATTGCTGTTTCACCACGTATCTGATTTGTAAAGTGTTGCTTGCAGTTTACATCTCAATCTGCAAGCCCCGATTTACTCCAAACAATAGCATAAGATTTTCAGATTCTTCATATATAGTTTCTGATCATTTCCACTGATGACCACTTTGTTCCCAAACACTATGGTATTACAGCATTTAACCAACATGACTGAAACAAAAATCAGTGTCCTCTTAAAGGCAGCTCCTGGCAACTGGTAACAGGCACCTGCTGCCCACCTTCACAGAAAAACCCAAACAAGAATATACTTCGTTATTTTAAAAAAATTACTCCTGACTCTAATGTTTTAATGAGATGACCTCAAAGCAAAGCTCTCACAAAACGGCTGCTTCGTGGTTTTTTCCTTTCAGATCTTCAGAATAAAAAGTCATCTTTACCCACTGTGCACTATCTACTCCTGCTATCTGTCAAAAATCTTAACGGGAAAGCCTCTTTATAAACTCTACCCCTCAGTCTAAATGGAAGACATTTTTGCTTTCCAAAATGCCAGACATTCTTAATTCAAATACTGAAAGACAGTAATTTGCAAACTTAGATGATTTGTACTATCAGGAAAATCTACCTGTCTTCCCCATCCAAATGATGCTATTTTTATCTTCTTCAACTTGCTCAGAAGAAAGATTAACAGTGAGTGCAGCTGCCATTAGGAAGAACGTTAACTATTGAAATTTAGTGACTAAATCATCCCAACCATTCGATCCTAAGATGGCTAAAGAGCTCTCCCGTGTGGTTTTTCATAGCATTGCCTAACAGGACAGTGAGGCAACCCTGATAGTCCCTAACACACCTTCAATCAAGCATGCAAGGTAAAGATTTTATTCATGCCAACATGCAGAATACACCACCCAAGATAAGTAGCTAAAAGGGGAACTTTTCATACACAAGATTAAGTAATCACCACAGTGAGTGCCTTCATGAAAAACAAAGCTGGAATTTGACTCAGTAGTTCTGAGGGACTCGGTAACATTTACCTGTGGAAAGCTCTCAAAACAAAGGTGTCAATGTCAGTACTTTATGACTACCACTAGAGAGTGAAACTTGGCTCTACAGAAAAAAATGTACATGATATTAACTCTAACTTGTGAATATGTTCCAAATAGAAACATTAATTTCTGTTTAACAAGTCTTTTATCAAAAATTAATTGCTATTCCTGTGCACCCGAACTTACGGTTTTGAAAATCCTCTTCTCAAAACACCAGCAAATTGTTCACTAAATCCTGGCATATTCAACAGGAATTTATATCTTTGCAGGTGGAGACTGCCAGAAAAACAGTGTTTAATATGAGTTCATATCTGGCTCTTAAACCACCTCAATTTGCCTTTGACACCACCTGCTTTTAACAAAAAGGGGCACAACTGGCACACAAAATGTGAAGAGGAACCTGGTGGTGCATGTGGTGATTACCAACCCATGTAGAAGAAGTCCAACCCTGAACTGGTCCAAGTGGTTATTATAAAGTCTCAAATCCCAACAGGATGATACCTGTTTAATGAATCATAGAACCTGTTTTCAGAAGCAAGCAGATTTTTCCACGGAGATTCCCGTCTGAGAAGGGGAGAAACACTACCTTAACAAGCTATAATAGGTTTTAATTTTGTTCATTTTTAGCACCTTAAACACCATGGAGTTCCACTAGTTCCAAGCCTTCTATTTGGATGTTTCAGGAAATACTAAAAGCACATAGCTTAAGCCTTTTCAGTTTGCTACCAAAAAAAAAAATGCCTGATTTTAAACAGGACACTAGCTTAGCTTATTTTCAAACGCTTAGAACACTCATTCTGAATAACAACCACCTCATTGTCTACCTTTTTGGAAGCTCTGAAGAGAAAATTTTGCTTACTTGCCAGTTGCTTAAGTACTCTTTGTTTAACCCCTGTAAATGGCTCGTGTCCTCTCTGCAGAGGTTGGAAGCAGGTTCTGGAGCACTACCAGGTGAAAGATATTCCCTTCTGGCAAACACTGGATTAGTGTTTCAAACAGCAGCACCCCTTGACTAACTCACTCAAAGGAAGTTTAACAAGCTGCTTGCTGAGATGGACTTAGCAAGCGTAGAGAGTTAAGAAAACTGCAAGGATGTTCAAGAGAAACCTCTACTAACACCATTTCTTTCTTGGTCCATGAAACATTCCTTATCCTGGCAGGGCAACTTGTCAACACTGACTAGAAAGTTGTACCAGTAGTCTTAAGGTAGATGCTATGGCACCTTCAAGCAGGTTATGACAGCACTGGAAAATAATACTGATGTTTAATGAACATAGAATTGTTACTTTGGAAGTACTTTTAGGGTATACACCCATGAAGGCTCACATCATCAAGCTGAATTCTGCCAACATTGTCCATTGGATGAGTGAAGACAAAAGCTTGATGGAGACAATGTCTCAATACACCTCAAGGGAAATCTCAAAAATCTTCTGTAGTCCTGTACTTCTCTGGGTCAGAAAACATTTTTAAACAGACCTCAGCAACCTCTGAATTTCACCACTTGGAAAAAGATCATTGAAATTAGATGCATAAAACAGTTTACAAGAACCTGCTGTTGTAGGGGCAGGTAGAAACAGGACTTAAGAATATCCCAGACTCCCCAAAAGACTCTGATGAGGGGAGTTGCCCTACTTGATTAATCTCTTCACTTTCTCCAACTGCTTATCCATAGGGTATCTACAGCCAAAGGGACAGGTGAGCAGCTGTTGTAAACACCATCAAATCTAAAATGGATTCCTTACACAAGCTAATTCTGTGACAAGCTCCCCCTCAAAGCCACACTTTGAAGCAGATTGAGGTATCGATACAAGAGACCTTGGTTAAAGCAGGTAAGACCTACTGGGGGCGAGGGGGAAGAAGGCAGGGGACAGTCAAGGCTAAAGGTAACACAGCATTTTGTTACACTGACAGCGTAGCAGAGAGAACACCACCAATGTCACCTGCTTTTTGACAAAAAACAAAGCAAGCAACCAGAATCAGGGCTGCAGACACCTTGAGCTCCTGGATGTAGTTACTTGTGAAGGACAGACAAGGATATTGATACAGGCTGAGTGTTTAGTGTTGCATTTTAGAACTGAAGACCTTGACAGCAACCTCAACTACAAGTGAGGCCACTTAGAGAATAGTTGTTTTTAATACTCTAATCACCAAATCTTGTAACAGCTGTTTCCAAGAGACCAGACTTTTAAGGAGAATTCAATTAATTTCAAACACAGCATTCCCAAGTTTAACATGTTCTGTTGTTTTCTCCCAAGAAATTCCAGTAATTCTCTCAGATTATCATAGTTCAGAATCCTTTAACCTCTGTACATGCAACATGCAGGAATTCTAAATGAACCCCAAGCCTTCTGCTTAATGTAAATGGCAATGAAACATACCTAAAAATTAAAAAATCTAAAGAACCATTTCACTTACTGAGATGCCTGCTGAAGCACCCACTACCTACCAAAGTTCCAGCTGACAAGTTACCAAAGATTGGTTACTTGCACTGAAGGATGGAGATATTTCCACAGTTCTTTAGGATAGACTTCGTTAGATTTGTATGAGACAGCTACTGAAAATTGTCAAGAATCAAATCTTAACAAAATGGCTTAAATATCTAGATAACCATTCTGTGACTAGCACAGAAATAGAAAGGAGAACACCCATTCACTACTGAATATGTGAATTGCAGCACTGATTTTGGTTCTTCCTCGCAGGAAATTTCAGACTTCAAATAAACAGAAAAAATTTAACATTGCTGTAGGCAAATATACACCTTAATAATTCAAGTTATACAACAGCAATTGTTAAAGAATATTTTTGAGCTTTACTTTGGATTTTACTTTCAAAAATTTCACTTACTAGCATTCTCCAGTAGTGACTCTTCATTCCTACTCGGAACTGCCAAAAGCAGTTTCACAGCAATAATTTTAAACCCATACATTTTACTTTTAACACTATTAAGGTGATCTTTGCTATTTCAGTCCAGTATCTGGAGCAGCATGTGCAACAAGAGCAAACATAAGGAAAAGATAGCTGGTACAAAAGGGGAGTACCTGGAGATAACAGGTGACTTGCTTCCATTCACTGTGTTTGTCCTTTCCCAAGGCTTTCTTGTTAGTTCTGGAAAACACAGTAAGAAGGTTAAAAACTGTCTTTTCCCATTCCTTGTGTAATTTATGTCAGGAAACTTCAAGTACCTGGCAACTCAAGTCAACTGGCTGGTTTTTTTGCTGTTATTAGTTCTTTCATATTAAGCTGCCTCCTGTTGGGTTCACCTTGTTGTTAGTCATACTACCATTTATGTTGTGAGAGCATCTTAGAGTCTCACTTGTGTCCTAGACACTGTAAATGCCATTTGATTCTTAATCCAGCTGGGAGGAGGTCTGCCTATACTTTATGCATCTGCTTGCTTCAGTTGTGAAACATGGAATTCTCGAAGAATAACTGCTCAGATTCAAGTACCTGAAGAAGAGTATTTTTAAGCTAAAGGAGTTTTCCTAAGCTGTTAATGAATTAACAGTGCCAATTTCAATTAAGTTATAGCAAGTATGATACAACCTCACACAACTAGAACACCTTTCAGCAACAAGATACCTATTTTCCAAAGCCTTGTCCCCAAAAGGATACTTCCACAGTTGTACTATATCGTTTCCCCCTTTCAAAATGATAGACTCAAAGCTAAAGGAATATTGCTCCGGGATCCAGAAGAGACTGATGTTTATTTGTCTCCTGTGATACCAGACATTACTGTGCATCTCTTGTCCCATCTGGGCAGCTTATACTCTAGGGGCAAGCACTCTATTAATATACTCTGCAGCTGAGGACTTTTAGCCTAGGCCTAGTCTATAAGCATGAGTTCAATTTGTAGTAAAGTTTTAAAAGTCCAGCCTATCTTTATATGTGCTCACGTTTATTTTCCATTATGAAGCCTGCTTTCAGTTCTGCTTAGAATCCCCTCCAGTAAACTTTGACTGCTATCTTGAGTCTATTACAGTGATCTAAAGTCAGCTTTATTGTGCAGGTTTGTGTGTCAACAGCAGACAGACAGAAATCACAGCTGAAAGAAGGCAAACACTTCAGGTAACAACTGTTTATTTTCTGTTCTTGCATAGTGAACAGGATTTTTTTTTTTCATTTAGTGGTCTTACCTAAGCCCTTCCTCATAATGTACCTATCACCACAAATACTTCATTCCTTATGGATCATGTTTTCATTCCTTGCAATCTGCACAAATTAAAACAGTCTTTCCGTAGTTAATTATTATTTGTTTGCTATCATTACTTGCTCAGGACTTCAATGTGCCACTGATCAGTCTATATTTCAGATTTGGGGTTCGTTTCCTTTCTTTCATATTGCTCAGCTCTGCTAAGCTGGGCAAGCAGAGAGACATGCCCTTTCAGAGTCTCACATGGCCCAGAAAGTTCTCTGTGATGCAGCTAGATACTGAAAAGAATACTGCAGAATTCTGCTAGCATAGCCTGTGACCCATCCAAATATAAAGGCTGCCAGTGTTAGCAATAAGTCTTTAGCTTAATTTTATACATCAGTCTTCAGGACTTGTCTTGCCACAGGAGGTACTTTAGCAGGACTTGAGCTGTATCTACAAAACTGAGAAACTTCTGGTACAGCTGCAGCTTGCTCAAGAGGATGCTGAGCATCCCTCTTAAAACACTTTAAACACACATTCCATAAATGAGACACAGCATTACCAGAGTATCTCAAATCAAGAAATGAAGTGAAATTTGTCCACTGGAAGGAAACGGTCAAATTGTGAATGCATCTGACACTACCAAGTTTGATGAGGCTTCTTATCACAAGGAATTAACCACTTCTACTGGCTTTCGTTTCCTTCTTTTGGGCCTATATTAAATTCCCTAAGGCTAACCTCATCCTTGTGTTTAAGAGAAAGAAGCAAACTCCTAAGGAGAGAGAAAAAAAGAGGACAGATTCATGTGTGTGTAAAACCTTGATTTGTATTATGTCATTTATTGTCTTGCAGTCTAAGTTCTTGAGACTAGTGGCTGTATCTCAGTATTAAGTTTTCCAGTTATTTCCATCTGGACACACTTAGGTCCCAGCACTCCTCAGCAGACGAATCACAGGTAAGGAATTTCAACTCCGTGCACTTATACTCTTTATTCACTTATGTTCTTTGTATCAGTCACCTCCTGAACCAGGATCCATTCTACAGCAAAATTGCAGGCTGTAATTATGGGAGAAGAGGCAGGCTCCAACATTCAGCACAGCTGCTGAGATTTGTCACTAGATTTTAGCATTATAGAGCCGCAGAGTTCATAAACCTGTGCTACTTACCAGGTGTGCTTGTTGAAGAAACTTTAGAAGTTGAAGACTCTGATTCTTCCTGATTAAACAGGAGGATAGAGAGAAAGGAGGGAGGAGGAAGAGAGAAAGAAACAACAACTTTATAATCTGTTAAATTCACAAGAGTCAATCTAAACTGTTTAAATAATTATTTCACTTTTTATTAGATTTAAAATAGTTCTTATCATTTGTGTATAGAAAACGTGTTAGTATTAGGCACTCTACAAAACAGTGGTTGTGTATGTGTTTAAATATATGGTAAAGTATAAATAAGCTCTTGTACACCATTCAAATTTTTCTTGTAATCTTTTTACTGAGTAATGAGAAGTATAAATGCATAAAATTTCTCAACTCACAGTTTTATCTTCTTTCTGCTCTGGTTCCGTTGATCCCTTTTCAGCAATTCTTCTCCTATAAGCAGAGACAAAAATTACCAAGATCATTGTGGCTTTACGATGGAAAAATGTTGTTTACTGGAATTAAAGACCTACACAGCCTGATAGATAGATAAATGAAAATTAGTGTGTTTAAAGAGGCACTTTCAATATACTTTCAAGGACAAAGCACTCCTGGCCAAAGCAACTGTGCAATTTGAAGTCTGTATCCCCTCCCCAACTGTTGCACAAAGACTCACACAGAAGTACTAGATTACACTCAAATAAAAATGGCTATTCATGAAACATTATCAACTTCACAAAGCAACCACAGGAGCAAGCCGATGTTTATTTGATCCTTAGCCAGCTGCCAACAGGCACCCAAAACACTGCCTCTCTGATGACTAAGCAGCAGGAGCACAGCAGAAACAGCTCCTTACCTCCTGGCCAGCAGGGCGCTCATTTCTTCCATCAACCCACTGCCTCCTAAGGGAAGGGGTCCATTTCCACGGCCACCATCTGTTTTAGATGAAGCAGAGCCTCCTCCTCCTCCACTTGAACTGGAGGAGTCTTCACCCTTCATAGTACACAAAATAACAGCAGATGTGCAAACAGAATGAGCGCTGACTCAATGAAATCAGCAGAATTCACATACAAGAAGGACACAACTGCATAAAGAACATGATGGGCTGGTAGCACATCCTGCAATTCTTTTTTAATCATGAATTAAGCCTACCCAAAAAGTCTTGATACTGCTATTAATCTTGAACAAAGGTTACAACCACTTCAAGAAGACAGGATTTAGAGACAGGAATTGGCAAAAGAAACTAGAGTGATATTTACCCGTGAGACTTTCCTAAGTTTGGCTCCAGCAAGTGCAGCTGCTAGTCCAGTTAAAGGGCGATTATCTTCAGACACAAATGCCGCTGAAAATCCAGAGGCTGGGAGAGGGGGAGCAGGAGGTGGAAGGGGAACAGAAGGAACTTGGCTAGGAAGTGGAGGAGGCGGTGGTGGCGGTGGCGGAGGCCCTGAAGGTGGAAGTGGAGGAGGTGGTGGTGGACCAGGAGGAGGTGGGGCTGCTACTGAAGACTGAGCTGGGCCAGGGGGTAGGGGAGGTGGAGGAGGAGGTGCAGGTGGTCCTTGGACACCACCTAGTATCAAAGAGAAAACAAACAGACTACATTAAGGACTTAGAAAAGAAAGATCTTATTTCCATTGAAATGGTGGTTCTTTTGCTCAGTGCATGGAACATTAAAACTGGCAAGATACTAGGCAAGAAAATACTGCAAGTTTCAGCAGGAGACAAACGTTCCTATTCAATGTACTAAAAATATTAACATAGTATAGTATGAGATGAGACAGTTTCAGAGACATTTACATAGGAAACCACTCCAGTCAAGTTCTGTGCTGCAACCAAGAACAACTTTACACCAGATACAGGCAAAGAGTCAAGTAAGGCATGAGCATCGTACCAGGTAGGAACAATACTGTGTGTTCACATGGTGCTAAATGCAGTGACCCTTCACTGTATTAAAAAACATTTCACACATCACCCAAACATCTGAACCCTTGAACTGTTTGAGTACCAATGCTAATTTCTACGCTATATACAAATCTTTCCTCTAAAAATCATTCCACTAATCAACTGTAATAATTTAACACAAACACTAACTAGTGAATTAGAAGACTGACCTAGTTCAAGCTGATGGGAACAAGATCTTCTATTTTGTATCTATCATTCTCTTAATGCTTTAAATTCACATTGATATCCAATGCAAAGTGTATTTTGAAAAAATAATATTCTAATGATTAGTGTGTTATTATTCTAGGATGACTTTAAGAAATTGTGACCAAGTTAGCAGCTCCACACATCCTCCCCTCTTCTCACTCAAACTGTCAGAAGGTACTCAAAATGCTGCACAACTACCTTAAGCAGGAATTTTCACCTGGTTTCCTAGTCTGCTAACCACTACATAAATTCAAAGGCCTTTTAAACTCTCTTAGCATCACTCACCATCCAAGTGCACACTTCTGTTCCATACTAGAAGTGAGGCTAGTCACCCTATTTCCACTCCATCCCAAAGTAGCTCACACCGTCATTTAAGACAAGGGGGAATAAAGAGGATCTACTCTGCATGGCTTGTGTGTGACAAAGCCACAGGCTGCTTATCCCCCAGGAGCCCCTCTGCCTACGCCTTTAGCTCAGCTACTGCAGAGTTATGATCAGAGACCTAAATCTGTTAATTCAATGTAAAAGCAGGATTCAGGTTAACAAAGACATTTAGACCCATGTAAAACATTTCTATCATATTGGTGGAATGTCCATTAAGACTGTCACCTGCTTAATCAAATGTTTTGTCAAGTCTTTTCAGCTACGCTGGTAAAAAACCACAGCAAGACTCGTCTATATGTATGTGTGAACATACAGCCATGTATCAAAATACAACCACTGTCCAAACGGAAATGCTGTAGGTGTTACATACTACTCTCTAAGTTTGAATTATTCCTCACTTAAGGTCGTTTACATGTCCAAAGCCACACATATGTTCTTCTGTGTTGGCTGCCATGAGGAAACTAATGATGCTGCCTGTTAAAACCTTGTTCCAAATAAACTAACAGTGCAATATTTACCAGGCAAACATTTGAAAAACCTCTGTTCTTGACAGACGAGAGCTTAAGAAACCAGACTTTTACTAATGACAGGCCACAGGACACCAGCTCTTACGCACAGAGCTTTAAAGTTTCCCTTACCCCAGTGTTGCAAAACGCTATTTCCTTGTAGTATTAAGATCACTGCAACTTTGGAAGCATTGTATTAACTCCTGGGGGCGGTTAGGGGGCTCGGGTACCCATTGGTTTCGGGCGCGTTCCTGCTTAGCGCATTAGTAGCAATAACAGAAAGCCTTACCCTGCTGGGTCGTAGGTTCAATCGGCTGAGAGGCTGCCTGCAAGACTGGCTCAGAAGCAGAGGAGTCTCCCAGCACAGAGTTTAGAGAGTTCTCAACAGAGGCAGGGGTAGCTGCAGAGGGAGAAGGGAGAACACTAGGCTTGGATGAGGGAGTCGAGGCATTCGGGGAGTTGGGAGAAGGAGAAGCTTGAGGTCCAGAGAGTGACAGAGGCGGAAAGGAAGGCAGTGGGGGGGGAGGAGGTGGCGGAGGTGGCGTTGGACCTGAGGTAGAAGGTGAAGGAACCGGATAAGCCAGGTTTTCAGGAAGCCCGTTAGGAGCCGTGGGAGACGTGGACATTTGGGTCACCGGATTAGAAGCCGACACTGGGAGGACGGGTCTCGGACCAGTAGCTTTTCCTGGTGGACTGCTTATCATTACTGGAGGAGATGGGGGGAGGGGGGCAAAACTGGGCGCGGACCAGGCAACAGGCTTTGGATTTGGAGGCAAAGTCGCCATGGCATTGACAGGAGAAGGGGGCCGAGAACTTTTGTTCAGCGGACGAGGAACCGTAGCATAATGGGGGAGAACAGGGTGGAAAGCTGAGCCTAAAGATGTAGCAAAACGTGATGCAGAGTGCCTTAGAGGCGGTGTAGGGGGAGTGGAAGTCGGTGGTGCAGAAGTCACTACAGCGTACTCCGGTGTGGCCTCTGCCATTGGTGCTGAGACTGCTTTTGCATATGATGGAGGAGGTGCTGAAGGAGGCTGGCAACTGGAGTATTCAGGAAGTGGAGTGCTATACGGGGAGTTGTCGAAAGATGGAGCTGGACAGAAGATGGAAAGCAGCAGCAAAGGCAGGATAAAAAAAGGAGAAAGAGAAAAAGGGAGCTAATGAAGCAACAAAACCAGCATTCAAACAAAATGCATAAATGTAGACTACAGTTAGTACCAGAGGATTAGGCACAAGTGAAAATACTGTTAGGAAAGTTTTACATATTATAAACAGCTGCTTTTAAATCTTACCAACTATTTTTGTGCCAACGTTTGAATTTACAAGTATATTCCTGAGAAAGTTTTCTCAAATCCCATCTGTGAGATGGATTAGACATAGGGTTGAGTAAGCAGTCTTTTATCAGCTTTTATCTTCTTGTTTGGTTGCAAAGTGCAAGCAAGTGTAGTGATCTTAACATTTGTTTCAACTCCACTAACAAAACTCCTACCACAGGCAGACAGTATCATCTTTCTACTCCCCAGAAAAAGCTCCATCGCAAACTTGAAAGTGCTGGGAATAAAACCACCGATAAAATCCTCTGCTCTAAAATGACTACCTCTTGCACAGTATTCCTTGACTTCTACCATGAGCTGACTTATGTCAGTTGAGTTTGTTACCAAAGAACAACCAAGCGCTTGATTAACGTTCCATTGTATTACCAAAATGAGAAAGCTTTCAGTTATCGCTGGATACATTTCCGCAGGCACTGCATTATCTTATCTACAAATACATACAATACGTGTCACTGAAATGTTACTGCAATGATAAATTAAGCCAGACCTCATACTGAGAAGCATTTCTCACACTATTAATTTGCTCTTACAGAGGTACATACCTTCTATGCTAACACACTCAGCTGATATGTTTAGGGGTTTTTTCCCAAATTACACAATGAGGATACATCTTGTTGAATTGAGCAGTGACAAGGTATTTAGAAAGTTTCACTCATCACACTTTAACCAATGTTGGAGGTGTCCAATATACTTCAAGTTCTTCAAGCAATCAGAGAGCATGGCAATGGAGCGAGCAAATAGTGCAAAAAAATTTGTTTCAGAGTTAATGGAAAATTATGACAGGAAAGTCAAAGCTCTTGGACTTCTTGCCATAAAAAAATGAAGGAATTTCAGCAAATAGAAGCCTGGAATATTGACTGTTGTTACACAACTGTACTCACTGCCTTTGCTGCTTCTCTCACACTCCATCACCCAAACACATAAACAGAAATCTGGTAGTTGAATACACTCAGGTTTTGAAATTCTTACCAGCATTTGAAATTCTTCTCTCTCTTTCCCATTCCAATTGTTCCCTTTCCAACTGTTCTTGCCGTTCTCTTTCTTGCCTTTCCCGTTCAAGTCGTTCAAGTCTTTCTCGATCCTGCCTCTCCTTCTCTTGTCTCTCCCTTTCTAGGCGCTCTTGCCGTTCCCTTTCTTGCCGTTCTCTCTCCAGTTGCTCCTGCTCTAGGCGCTCTCTTTCAAGTCTTTCCCTTTCTAGCCTCTCTCTCTCCAGCCTCTCCCGTTCCATTCGTTCACGATCCAGCCTCTCCCGTTCCAGCTCCTTCTGCCTCTGTTGCTCTTGCAACTGTCTATAATCATGAAAAAAGGAAAAAGACTAAGCTGCAAAGCGAAAACCAAAAATACGAAGCAACTGTAAAGAGGACAAGAAGAAAAACTAATCATCAATCTTTGCACCAGCAAGAATAAAAGCACAGCATTTGTACCTACACAAAATTCTTAATTCTATGTGTCTTTTTTCTGAGCTGGATAATAGTTTTCTTATGTTTACAGTAAAAAGAACCACATATCCAATTTCCTCTTAACTAATTGAACATTCTGAGAGACAGCTTTCAAGAAGTAAGAACAGAAAGCTGCTGCTGCTAATTTGCTAACTGATACAATCTTCCCAGTTTGGGATATGGAGTTACATTTGTTCTTTGCATGGTATTTTATACCCGAAGCAGTGAATAAAAGTACAGTGAAACAGTAGTAACACAAATACTCATTAAAAAACTCCACCCCCACAAAAATTATGGTTTTTGGATTAACTAGTCAGCTAGTATTTGTCCAAATTTTACAGATGTATCAAAACACACACATGGCCACCTCCACTTGCATAGTACAACACACACACACACAATTTAACTGGCAACAACACGAGAACACCCTGAAGGCAGAGGAAAACTGGACATGGTCAAAAAAAATCCAGGGTGCAGCAGCCAAGGAAACACTGCAGGGAGCTGGCCGGGTTTCCAGCTCATGGGAGCCTTTGTAAAGGAAAGCAGAGAGGGGGAAGACGTGGAGAGGAGGAAAACAAGTACAAGCCAGGCAGAGGAAATATAAAGAACTTCCTAAGGGGAAGAAGGATTCTCGCAAAACTCTCTGCCAAAGCCACTGGGTTGGCTGAAAGAACTTTCCTGCAAAAATATAGTGGGAGAAACTATTTAACTGTATATCACCTTTTTGAGTCTTTCTCCTCAATCCATTTGACATTTTCTTCAGGGTTTTTTGTGGGCTTTTTTTTTAAAGATAAATCTTCCGAGTTGGCTAAAATACACCTTTTTGATTTCCAAAGCTTTTTCATCTCTTGGGGATAACTTGCTACTAAAACAAAAATTAGGCACATCCTCCTCTCATTTGTGGCCAGTGTATTCCTGTCAGGGCATAACACTGAAAATGTTACTAGTTGATGTTCTACTCTTGGAATTCTTGTTTCAAAAAAAAAAGTCTTGTAAGTAAAGCACACAGCTATTTTTTTTCTGCCATGCTTCAGATGCAAACTTAAGATACCTTTTCAATAAATATAAAGCACAGCCAGCTTTTAACTATAAAGCAAAAAGGAGACTTGAATTTTGACACCTCAAGCTACTAGATACTTTTTTCTATACTGTTCCACTGGGCAATTTTATTTGGATGGGTCATGGGCAATGCTATACTGAAGGTGCAGAGTCATACAAACTGAATTCTGAAAATGAAGGGGAACTTCAGCTTTTTCAGTTCTTTTCATGCCTAGAAAATACTGGCGTAACTGGAAACTCTAGCCCATGAACTATTACAACTGAAGTCCACCCATTTTTCAGACCAGTGTTTTTCCTTTACAAACAAATTATAAATATTGAAACTTCATAATTGCTGTAAGCAATTAGGTTCCAGTTACGCACAGCAAAGACTTTTTCCCTGCTGAACTTGTTACCCACCATCCTCAGAAGCAGCAAAATAGTTCTGCTCTTTTATCAGCCCTTCCCTCAGCTCCTGCTCTCCCATATAACAAAGCTGTATTAGCAGTCACTATGAAACCAGAGCTGCAACTCAGCTTGTTAAATGCTTGATTTTTAGCCTCAGAAGTCCACTAAAAAGCCTGGTGATTGACTCATACATATTTGGAACCAGTAGAGGATTTCTATAAAAGAGAATGTAATATAACCCCCAGAAATGTAAGCTCCAGAAGAGATATTAAAAATATTTTTGACATTACATTTTCGCTTGCTCTGTACTGTACAAATCTAGTTTTACTATGTGCTCTTTTTCCCCTCAGATAAAATCTATTATTAAAGGAAAGCAGAGTTTTCAACATTGCTAACTTGAACTTGGTCATCTTTAAGATCTTTTTTTACCTAAAGCAGAGGTGAATGTGCACACATTTGGAGCTAAAAGGCTATTCAGAGCAGAAGTCAACACTGGCAAACTCCAAAGTAGCTTTATTTTCTTCATTCTTTTCCATTCATTTGCAGAAATGAGCATATTCTATCTAGAAATGTATACTCTGTTCATCCTAAAACTACAATGTAGATATACGGCATTTGGGGTTATAAACATTTCATGTTATATTTAGTTTCTAATACTAGAAGGTATCGATTCATTGGGTTTTAACAATACATCAAGCAACTGCCAAAAAATTTCCTTTGCTTAAGTTCCTCGTTTCTTCACAGAAATAGAACCTCAATATAGGTCACTCCTCGCACAAGAGCAGCATCACCAAGGCAATAAGCCACACCAGGAGCTCTGCCATTTCATATTTTCATAAGCAACCTGGAAAGGAAACAGCGAGGTGCTCTTCATTAAGCTCCTTAACATTAAATTATTTAGGATAGCAAGGATGATGGCTCATTATGACGAGCTACTGATGGATTTTCTAATTCCAACTAACTTGGGAATAAAATTGGCAAATAAAACTCAACTGAGATAACTGAAGTGAAGGAGGGGAGAGAGAGACGAAATCTCCTATATTCATACACAAAATGTTGGACTTGGAGTTGACTATTGCCTCAGGAGTGAGACACTAGGGTTACAATAGACAGGTCTATGATAACATCCATTCATAGATGTGTTCAAAAACATAAAGCAGATGTTAGGCATCAGGAAAAGATTACAGAGCAGTACAGAAAATAGCACCATCCTGCTTCACAAACCCTGAATCTGTGCTCCCACCTCAAAAGGGGGAGAACAGCACAACTGAAAAGACTCAGAGTAGCAACACTATGATCAAAGTACCAAACACTTTCCATTTAAAAATAATTAAAGAAGCTGGATTTCTGCATTCTGGAAAAGACAACTGGAGCTCTACAAAATCCTGAGTGATGAGGACATCCTATTACAACAGCTGAGAGGAAAGACTTGATGCAACTAATAAGAGCAAAGCTCAAAAGAAAAGAGCACCCCTGCACATGAGGCAGATGAGCTGTGGAACTCCTTGCCACAGTGATTCAAAGAAAGAGTAAGAAAAAGCCCACGGAATAATACCAACAACCACGGGGAGTCATTTAGAAAACAGAAATTGCATCGTGCACAAGAAGCTGCTGAACCAAGGAATGCCCAGAGGATGGCAGAATAGCAGAGGGAAGTACTCCAGGTGTTTGCCCTGGCACAGAGGAGTTTCAAAGCTTTTCTAACCAGTGATAGGGATAAGTGCACCTATATATATATTGTGTACTATAAACACAGGGGAATTGGTGATGGGAGTGTATATATATGATACTCTGTCTTTATATAGCATGTAACTGTGTGCAATTTTAGCTAAAGTTCGAGATGTAGGTATGCCTAAAACACTGTGTTAGGGATTGACTGATTCTCATAATAGATGTTAACACATTCCTGAAGCTTTCCTGGGGTGGTTCTCCTTGTCACAGAGCTATAAAGACACAACACTCATGTGTCACAACAAAATGCACCCAAGTGTTTAAAATTCATCTGAAGCAAAATATATTTCAATCAGCAATCAACACAATCAAATTGTATTGACTGTCTAACGTGATATAAATGAAAGGCAATGAGATAACCACTTTCATCCACACAGGACCTGAATAAGAAAAATACTCATTAATTAATAAATATTGAGTATTTAACAGTCATTTTTTGGTAAAAGAATTATCATTTTCCACTTCTTCAGGAAATAGAAGGTATAAAACCAGGGGGGTTTTAAATGTACAAGAAAAAACTATGAACAAGTTGAGCATTTTGTTTACAGTACAAATGCTCTACCAAGAGAGGGCAGCAAAACACCTTGAAAACATATATAAAATTCCCATGCAGCATCCTTGAGAATAATTTTTTCTCATTATATATTGCTGTACCATCCCTTTGTCAACAAGCAAAAAAACCACCACGCAAAACCAAAACAACCATCAAACAAAAACCAAAAAAAGCCACCCAAGTTTCCCCCAACTCACAACCCACTACATTTTAAACTGTCATGTTAACAACTTTAATAAACCTTGGAACAGCAAACCAAAAAGTGCACAGGTCAGAAGTTGCTTTAACACAACCCGATGAGCACAGAAGAATTTGGTAAACTATGAACTAGGGCTTAACAATTGTTACAGCTGTTGCTTAAAAAGATTAAAAACTTGATTATTTAAAAAAAAAAAACAAACTTGCATTAAATCCCCCTGGTTTTGTTTAGTCAGCATTAGATAGCATAATTTTATTTTAAAATTTTGTCAGAGATCAAAATTATATTAGGCAAAAGCATTACTAGATTAGGAAGAGTCATCACGCATCAATTAAAGTATGTCTGAATGTCAAGACTGGTAATTCAAGAACACTGTGAAAGCAATACATGTGAATCCTTCAGCCTTAGAAAGCACAGTATCTGGCCATCAGGACAACTTTTGAGAAAGGTAAAAACGCCCCAGAAAGTTGTCTGATAATGTTCATTACGCAAAGGAAACGTGACTATTTTAGAAGCGTGAATTACCACATCTAAGAGCTAATCTACATTAAATAGCTGAGACTGCTATAAAAATGTAGAGCATGTCAGTCACACACACAAGGTACTGCTACACATGTTTAGATTCAGAGAGTCACCTTCAGAAACACAGAATAGCTGCTAGCTTTATCTCAGATCCTACTCATGAAACTTTCTGATTTCTAATTACTTTCACATCAAAAGCATCTCGGGAAACTTCATTTGGGGGTGTTTTGGTGGAGGTGTTATTATTTTTATGTTTTTTGTGGTACTGTTTTGTATTAGCTTCCTTTAATACCGCATCAGCTTTTAAAAGTACTTCCCTTCTTGCCCTTCTCCCCAGTTACAGAGATACTGGGGAGTACTGTCAGAGGATGAAGAAGGAATTACATTTACTATACTAACTTGTGACTCAACGTCAGCATTAATCTTGCTGTTCTTTGGGCAGACAAGCAGCAGGAACATGACTACATTATTGAAATAACACACGGAGAAAAACACAATGAGCAGACTGAAGCACACACTGTTGTATCCCTGCTGGAAAAACCCCCACATCCTGTGATGGTGAAAGTGTTTAGAATTTCTCCTACATGACAACCACAAAACGCAATTGCAGATAATTTCCTTACTCAGGTACACAGAAAGCCTTCCTAGCTTGCTGTGAATCAGATCACAAAAGGGAACAATAAGTGCCGCTGTCTCAGCTCTTGATTTTATATGAAATGAGCCAAAACACAAACACACTGAGATCACTTTCTATTATGCCTTTACCACGGAGCACCACTACATTCAAAAACCAGTGTGTTGTGATGGGCAACTACTAAACCATCTCAAATGAGTACTATCCATTATCTTTTGGTCTGTATTGGTGAGGGAGAAGGGAAGAGGCAGTCGTTTTAACTTCTACTCCTGAAGATGAAATGACTGACATTAAGAAACTTCAATGTTTACTAGTAAAACAATATTCTGTGTCAGCACAGACAATAACCAGAGAGAAACTGTCTTTTTCTGGAATGCTTTTCACATCTAAGCCTCCATATCTTGGTCATCCGAAGAAGTGTTACTGCAAGTGTCTCAGTTTGTGGAAAGACTGTCCTTCCACCAAAGCATGCGTGCCTAAAAATTAAGCACTCCCATCGTGTCAAAACCCAGAGCAGCTGTCACAAGGGTACCCAGAGGAAAAAAACCTATGAGTAACAAATCCAGAGCTGAAACAGTTTGCAAAAGCCAATAGCTGCCTGCTCTGGCAGGTCACCTTGTTTCCTCAAGTGAAACTTTTGCTGTACATTCACATAAATCTTTTGGATTCTAACACTAGCTTGCTTTTGCTCTTGGATGTGAGATCAAACCATTAATTTTTTTTCCTAAAAAGATGATAGGAAACTGCACTGAGAAGCCCATATATCAACCTGAATAACAGAGTTCAGCCACAAACCTGGAAGGCTTCTTGCCACAAAGCCAGATACATTAAAAACAGAGGTATTTCCATGAACAGTGCAGACAAAGGCATCTTTGTATCACATCCAAACTCAGCAGGCACTGAGCTGATAGACATTCCAAGATGAACAGAAACTGGTTTGAAGTATTTAATTTTAAAACTCACTGTAGAAAACAAAGATCCAAGGCAAAGCCTGCAGAACACAAAATGTCTTGAGGAACAGACCTGACCGGAGTAATTGCTGCATTGAGTGAAGAGGTCAGCTGCAGGCAGATAATACAAGGTATTTGACAGCTGTTAATCATCATTTATGTACACACCGATTTCATATTCCACTCTTCCTTGGTTGAAAAACTTGGTGCCAAACAAAGCAGGGTATCGAATCACTCAGAAAGATCAATAAGAATACTATCCCTGCTTTGCCTGCCTGAAGATACAACAATAACAAGAAGGATGGGGGAGGAAAAAAGCACTAATAAGATCAGTGTATTAAAAGAAGACACCAAAACCATCAGTTGAGTCATTAAAAAAACAACATGGAATTAAAAATCATAAAATTGAGGGGAGATTTTCAAGTTGGAAAAAAACACACCCACATGGTGGTTTCCTTTTTTTTTTTTTTTTTTAAGATAAGTAATTTCTTGTTTGAGCTGTTACTTATTCTAAAATGAACACGGTATAGCAGAAGAGAGACACAAGGATGACAGCCAAAAGGTAACATGAAGATTGTTGGGCTATTGCTAGCTTAAAACATTGCATTCCTTATAGGAAACCAAATGTGATTATATGGAAGTACTCAACAGTTTATGCATCTTTCATTCTGTGCTTCACTACGTTTATTTTTAAGTTTTATAACCCAACATAAACAAGGAATCTAGGAATAACTCTACTGTGTAAAAGTTCTAAAACCTGGATTCCTCAATCCAAACCAAGTGAGTTATTCAAATTGGAGTCTCAGTATATCCAGGCTTTCGGGTCTGCTCCAAGCTCTTGCACCAGCTCCCCTAACCCTGCCTCAATCTACGGAGCAATAAACAAGACGGCAATGTTTTGAGTTTCATTCTAAAATGCTGGAAGCCCCAGCATGTGGGCACAGATAGCATTATCTAATCCACCAGTCACTACTCAGTAGAATACATCTCACATGATGGCTCTCCTCCTCCCACCACTGAGTCACTGCAACAAACAGAGCAGCTGTCCGCAAACAGGCTCCACAAAGCGTGGCTGAGCTCGGGGCACCAGCACCAGATGCAGGGTGACCTCAGTTCCATCTGAAGCACTCTGTCCTCTGCAGAAGAGCAGCTACCTTGTTATTGCAAGGAACTGCACGCGCTCTCCGGACATCAGTTTAAGCAGATACAGCCAACCTGCTTTATCACCATTAAAAGCATTTAAAAAATAAAGTGTTTCAACATGTTATTTTGCATTTAGCTGCTAGCTTGATTTTTAATATTTTAATCCTCTGGTCATCTTCTGCACAGGTTCAGAGAAGTGTGTCTTGTTAAGGTCCTTCATATTTGTAGGAACTTACTTGAATAATAAAAGCGGAGTACCAGCATTAAACTTGCTCTTCCGTCTTTAATATTAAATATTTATTGATCACTCCAAAATTCAGCATTTGCCACAGAGCTCACTCTCCTGTATGGTCACGCAAAGCTTCTGAATACATCTCAAGGCCTACACATTATGTACCCCAAAATTCATAAGACAAAATATAGTCTAAATCTTGGAAATTTACAATCTGTATTGACATCAAATACAGGCAGAGTGCACAGAGACTGAGAATCTTCATGAATACCAAGTGCACTGATGCCCCAATAACAACCTCAGCAGAAGTGATCGATATTTCACCTCTGTGCATCTTCCTAAACAATCTCAGTTGCACAAACGTCGCTTTCTGTTATGTAAACTCAACTCTTGCTATATGCTCTAAAACTCTTACCAAGCTAGCTTCATATTTTTTCAAGTGCTAGACAGTCCCCACAGCTTCCACCTGAGCATCATGCACACTCTGTCAGAGAAACCCAGACAAGAGCTGGTCACCTCGATACAGTGAGCAAGAAACAGAAACTGCAAAGTCTGGCTGCTAAAGGCCAGGGTTTGTGAAGTGAGTTTAAGTACAAGCTCTGGAACTGACAATTACTGCCAGTCTGAACAGTGGTGCGGACCTTTGGTTCTTTAAACAGACTGTTTCAAATTACTGGGGGCTTCTTATTTTGGGGGGGAAGGGGGAAAGGAGGTTGGGGCGGGTTTTTTCTTCTCAATTTGGATCAAAGAACACTTTACACTTAATGCAAAATTATAAAGGCATTTAATTGACCAGATGTATCGCAATTTTGAAATACTAAGCAAATCCAGGTCAGTATAGCTATTCCCAATGTTCCAAGCAGCTTTCTCCTGATCAATCACCATTGCATGTAATACTTGCACTGTCAAGTTGATCTTCCCTGTACACTGCTATTGTCTACATGTTGGTGGTTTTCTCCCATAGAAACAGGACACCTACTATGAACTATTTCTCATTCCACTTTGATCATCCAGCTCCTGTACTCCTTCATTCTCACGTATCTCCACTCACATCAGCATCAAGGACTTGCTTTGTTCAGCAAAACAACAAAGCAAATTTGATTTCTCCTGGTCCCACTGATGCCTGCTCTTACACTCCTCACACCTCCACAGCAATCCTCCCCTCTTCCACAGGAACTAGGAAATTCCCTCTCGGTATTTGTCAAATGCTTTACTAAAGCCCAGGAATACCACATGAACAGCCTTTCTGCTTTTCCAAAAGAAAATACTATCTGGGTCCAGTTTACTGTCCCATGTCTTATCTGTTACCATAGTTAAACTAACAGGCTTTCATTTCTTTGATCTAAAGGGATTTAAGGTTTAACAAGAAGCTATTATGCTATAAGCTCAAAACACATTAGTTGGAAGTAATAAGAACTAGGTTTTATCAGTCAAGCAAAAATTAGTAGACAGTAGCCACGATAAAGACATGGAGAGACAAATAAATTTTATTAGATACAGGACTTCTAATGCACAAAGGGATCTATTAACGCGCTTGGATCAAAGCTCATTAAGCCTAGTTTTCCTCACCTAGATCTTTTCAATATATTATCTAAACTAATAGAACGCTTGAGCTTTCCTGGCAGAAACCAGATCGCAGGGAGACACCTGTGCACGTTGAATTCTAGAAAAAAATAAGAATCTCAGGAGTAGAAAAACATGCTTTTATTGGCAGCTCCCTCTCAGTGGTATAGTCCAGTGAGTACAGCTGGAACAAAGTTTCATAAAAGGAAACCACAGTAACCAAAAATCTGAAAAAATATGGACCAGTTTCTAATCCAAATCACACATTTTGCATTAAACATTAAAAAACCCCATGGAACTGAAAATTTTGCAAACAGGCTGATTTCAAAGCAACTTTGTCAATGTAGTCAAAAGACTGCTTAATGAAAGAGTGCTCTTCTCACCCTGCTAAACAGGCTAATGTTACCCAGCATCTACAGTTATTCAGTGCTGTAACCAGACTGCACCCATTACACCTCTTTGTAAAAGCCAGTTAAGCCTCTGAAAACTAGACTTGACAGAACTAAGGAAAACTTTACTACAAAATTGAAAGAAAATTACACTCTTAAAAAAAGGAAAAGGTAAGAAAAGGGTGGGGGAGGGGATGTCATTATTATACCACAACTCAACTGTTTTCAATAAATTTTTGAAGGCCAGCAAAAAAAAAAAACCCTAACTTTTTATGATGGCAGAAACAACACCAACTGATGGGTCTTGCCTCAGTCTCCTTCTGTGTCCTGTCCTCATATGCAATGTAATGGCTGCAGACTGTCCCATTAAACCACCTCAGCAAGCTCAATTTGAAAAGTTTACACTGCTGTAACTTTGATCTACTGGAAACCCTCAGCTTAGGCATTAAAAAGCCTCTTTGATTCCATCCAAACCACGTCTCTGGGATGCAAACTTCATACAGATTTTGTAACACACACAGCACACGATACAATCATGCCACTGTGTTCTACTGACCACTCTGAAAACCCCAAACCAAAAATCCAACTACTATATCATATTCATATATGTATCTCAGATTAGAACTAACTGCTCAGTTATAATCTAATCCTTTTAAAGAAATCCTGCTTCCTGAAATAAACTGTTGGATAAATGGTACAATATCAAAAGCAAAGGAACACTGGAAACTTTACATCTGGCCACTAAGTAGAAAAAGGCTACAGGCTGTGGGAAATCAGTAGAAACCAGGCTACCAGAGACAGAAAGTGATGGGCAAGCTTTCATTCCTTCAAGTTACCGTAGCTACATTACTAATGAATTGTGGGATGCAAGGTTTTTTTCTTTCAGCATTTCCACGTTTTCAAAACAGCTCAGAAATCATATATGTAATAATTACTAAATTACAGGGGGGGAAATAAATTCTTTTACTGTAGTTAATAAACTAACATTAGCAAAGTCTCAGGAAAAAATGCTTTTAATCTGTAAAACAAGTATCTTTCCTTTGAGTCTATTGGTAAATAAGAAACCGGTACCCTTGCCAGCCTCTGAATTTACACTACCTAAAACTAAGAAGCCTTTCACAAGATGTTATGAAAACACCACGTCATATCAACACTATTTTCTAGCACAGTCACACACCAATTTTTCTTTTCCAGGGTCAACACAATCCACAAAACAAACTAAAGCTGTAAGCAAACCTGGGGTATTTAACAATTACAACCACCCCTAATATTCTGCTGTTGCGTTCTGCAAACTTTGAACATTTTGAGTACTTACGAAAGAATTCGGTCAAGTTTTGGTCCATTACGTCCCTGAAGGACAACAGGAGGCTTGTAAACCTTCATTATTGCTTACTATCCGTACAGTTCCTCTGTTTCTAATGTTCCTGGAGTCTTTATTTATGAAGCAGTGATGATTTTAAAGTTATTTATAAACATTTAACTCATTAAATTCCCAAGTGTCATATTAGATACCAACTCAGTGACTCATATTCCTGACAATATATTTAACATGTCTGAAGAGAAGGTAAATTTACATGCACGAGTAGCACACACAAGCATGCCATGAACTAATCTTATATTTTAAAATGGTATTTGACATTAAGTAACTCTGAAGTTATTAACAAATACATATGTCAACTGAACTTGGCTCATTATCAATCAGTGGAATTTATAAACACTGCCTGACTTCAACGCTGACAAAATGAAAAACAATCCATAAAACAAAATATCCCTTAGGTTTTGAGGATCAAAAATGGAAGCTGGAGTGTTTTAAAGCTTGTTATTACTGGAGTGAAGTGAGTGCATGTTAAGGAAAATCACAGTTAACTTCAAGTACTCCCTGAGAGGGAAAGCATAAGTCATGTGTTAAGGTTTCTTAAAGGAGACTAACAAAGTTATCAATTCACCAGACAAAATTATTTCATTACACCTTATGTGTAATCTTGGCCTCATGAAAACCTCAGTGTTTTAAATCATACATCTGGTCCTTGTAGCTTTAGAAATTGTCTCACTGCACAGTAAGCAATAAAAACATCCAAGTAAGAAGCTCTGCAGAAAAATAAGCAAAGTAATATTACTACTTTAGCACTTTTACTCAACATGTAAGGCATCTAAATCCTTTCTAAAGCACAGAGGAACCTTTGAACCAAAATAACACACTTTTGCTGGGAATGAGCTAATTTAGTTCTTCAGTTTCCAATTTCCCCAAGATTCCTGAACACTGATTATACAAGTGAAGGAAAACATCAGATGTGATGAAGAGCTCTCTTTACTACACCACTTTGCCCTGGCCAGTCCTTTGGCAAAATATTTCTGAAGAAATGTTTCTATTTCTGCCTAGGAAAGCCCTGAAGCTACAAGTCACACAATTTAACTTTGAAATTAGCCTTGCTCTGAGCAGAGGGTTGGACTAGACCTCCACAAGGACCCTTCTCCAACTTTAATTTCCATGCAAGCAGGTTTTTTTCTCCAGCTTAGAATAATTTCAAAAAATATTTTCCTGCACTTAACATGGGAGTCAGTTGAACTCTACTAAATCCAGACCTAAGGGGAGGGATGTGAGACCAGCACTTAAAGACAACTGTTATCGAGCCACATTTTAAAGAAAACCCCCACCCAAGAGACATATTTCACAAGCCATAGGCTTAGCAAAGCCTGCCTTTCTCTTGATCCATCACAAACCCCATGTTCCTTCCCACGCAGTAACATTTATTCCCATTTCTCGCATTCCCTGTAGCCTTACTGCTCCCCACAGGATTCAATGCTGCCCACGCTGCCTTTACTGAGATTGGAAATGTCACTCGTAGATATGCTAAAAGTAATATATGCCTAAACCTTTTCTTCCCGACTATTTACTACTATCTACATTATGGGAGCACGTCTGTTGTTCTTACAGTCAGAAAGCTGAAAGACAGTTACTACAGAAGAGAAGTTCTAGCCTAGAGTTAATTGACCTTCATTATAATCATGTTACAGCAGTAACAAGACCGAAGAAGCATTTGTGAAATGTTTTAACAAAAATTACATGTTCTTCTTAAGCTTAATGACACAACACCAATAGTCTTTCCACAGACAATCTGGCTGGCAGCATGAGTAAACACTCCAGGGCTCCAAACTCTTTCAGGGGAAAAACAAATCAAACCCAGGAGCAGACTGCAAAGAGGATGTTACATTAGATGAAAACAAGTAGAGCACACTGGTCAAATGACAAAGTGAAGCCATAAGAATGCCATCTGATAATAGGTCCTTTACATACCAAAAATTTCAAGAGACTTGCAGAGCTCTTAACAAAGGGCAGCACTTTTTATAAAGACATGCCTATCTACAATGCTTCTCTGAAAAGTATTTCAGCATTAGAAATTTCAGTTAATACAGCCTTCTAAAGGAAAAGTCAGGAAATAAAAATACTAAAAGCCACTAATGTAGAACAGAAAAAAATACCGAGAGAAAAAAAAGCTTTTTAAAAGTCTGTCAAAAGAAGTGACATAAAAGACCTTTACCATGACAGCAAATTTGCACACAAACACATCAAACAGACAAATTGGTAATGAGCTTCTTGCTATTTGTTTTCAAACAAGGTAACTTTCAGATAAAGTGATCCCTGCTCTTCACTGCAGAAGAAAGATAGACAAGCATGACCAATTTTGATGCCATAACTTTGTTCAACATGTACAGCTAGTTTATCAAACTTGTAATATGGATTATTCTCAAATTAGCAATTTGGTTCTGCTCACCTTTTCATAAATAAAGTGTCAGATACCAAAACAGAAAAAACTTCAGTGCCAATTAGACCCAAACATGCTTAAGCATTTTTCCAGTTACCACAGAAAGCTATTAGGTGCATCTACACCATCAATCTGGACCACCTCCCATTTATTCAAGGATCCGGTTCCCTGCATCTGTACTGCATGTGACCTAAATGGCTCCCAGCATCCCTTCAGGAAGGGAACAGCTAATCTCCTGGGAGTATTTTGATGGTAAAATAATCCAGGATTGCACCACAGACAGTACGCTTGGGACAGCCCAAGGTCTTGCTCTTCTCATTTAATCCAGCCTAACAGCACTGTCCTACAAGACTTTCCCATTTCATATACCCGTATCCCAAACACTAAATCTACAGCACTAACCCATACTGCCACAAAACAAAAACGGGAATATGGCAACCTCAAAGTTTCCTAGAATTTCGGCCTATCATGGATACATAGCAATTACTAAAAGGAACAGAAAACCCCCTGTATGTTAAAAATGCTACGAGTCTGAAAAAAATACCCCAAAGGGCACAGGACAGGGTACAGTGGCTTCACATTGCAGGGAGCAGCTTAGCTTGGAGGAGCGCCAGCTGGTCAGGGGAACACACCCTGCTGGCTGAGGGCAGCCCAGATATAACCTGTACTGCTACAGCTGAGAGTTAAATGACTAAAGGCTCCAAAAATTTATACACTACAAGTAGAAAATGAAGGTTTCTTTGCTAAAGAACTAATATATATATGGCAAATGAGATTTCCAATAGAATATTCTGATCTAGTGCAACCACATGCAGGAAGAAAAACTGTCATTTGTGATGATTCAATTCTCTACTTCTAAAGGTTGAAACTTCCTTCTCTGCTTGCTGCTTTATAAGCACGTGTCAAAACCAGAAGACAACAATCACTGTAAAATGAATTAGTCTGGTTGAAAATGCCAGCAGTGAAACCTCCCAAGGCTTCCCCTCTGATCTTCAGCTCTTTCCTGACAGGCCAATGCACTTGCATTGTTTGAATGGGTGGAGAGCACGAACAAGGGATCAGCTACAATCAAAGTTTTTACCCAGCCAAGCTGCACTAAGGGAAACCACAGGCATACAAATGCTGCCCTAATGCAGGAGAGTAATTCTAAATCCTTGACATTTAATTTCTCATCATTAGGAGTTACCACTTTCTTGAATTTAACAGCTGTTCACTTTTAATACCGTACCTTCTCTGGATTTCCAATTCTTCCTGTGATGGACCATTTTGCACTTGAGAAGGAAGCTGTGAATTCTGTCGAGGCAATGTAGGACCTGAAAGTGAAAACAGACCATAAATCAATGCTCTGAATTTTTACCACGCAAAAAAACCCAATCAATCAAGAAAAAAGGCCAGCCACCACATGACTTTATAAGAACTGCTCACTTTTGCTTTTTAAGCCAAACAAGCTCAAAAACATAATACAGCAAATAAAAACTGCAAAAAATGTTACCTTACGCATTTACAAAATGAATTTTATTTTACACGGATGGAAAGGCATCACAGAAACGCAAAACAATTTTATAGATGATGAAATTTGACAAAAGCTTTGAAAAGCACTCCAAGTCTGAGATTTTCTCACAACAATGAACAAGTACTCTTGTAGGAACAGGAAAGGCTCAAAAAATTAAAACACTCACCTAAATAGAACACTGGAAAAGGGAGGGGGAGAGAAGAAATTAAAAAAAAAAAAGGAAAAAAAAAAAGAAGAGGAGAAAAGACATCAGAACCTTATCACCACATCGAGAGAAGGAAGATAAAGTATGTTTCTACAGGTCACACCAAAATTCACGCAGATTTAGCTCATCAACCTGGATCAAAGACCTTCTTTTTTGGATAGGTAAGTCCAAAAAGAACAGAAGCATATAACCCACGGACAAACTGAATTCTGCTAAGCACGAGATGCAAAAGAGAAGGACATGCAACTTCATCTTCAGTTTTTACTGATGGGCAATTCTGAATCATACAACTTTCAAATAATTGTATATGTACAGTTAGAAACGAAATATGCATACGTATACTTAGAAATGAAAAGGCTTTTCCATCTTCCTCAGAAATGTATTTACAGCACAAAAATATTTAAAAAGAATTAACAGAAGTGAAGAAGTGTGGAATGGAACACAGGGGATGAAGAATGCATTGTTTCTGTAAAAATGGGAACTAAACCAGTAAGTTATTTATACTACAGCTACACTTTAGATTATGGAATTTATAAGAAAGAAGAATTTAAAAATATTAAAATGCGTCAAATTCTGAAAATGCCCCAAAGCAAAACAGTAACTTCTTGCTGAGATTCCACCAAATGAGTTAGTGATAGAGTTGTAATGGGATCTCCCCTATATCAAATACCTAAATGTAGAATTTGTTTCCCATCTGAACTTGTGAAAGTCATCCAAAGCCATGAAAAGACCACATGCGATACACTGACACATCTAGGACAGGCAAACAACTGCTCTGTTTAAAGGCTACACAAAAAGGTTCGTTTACTCAGAACAGCATAGTATTGTGTCCACTGTGGTCATAAAGACCATCCTGAAAAGTATAAAAGTGTACACTCTCTGTGTACTCTAGAATTAAAAAGGAATACAGGAACCTACTTCTGGAAGATAAAAGCCGGAAGTGCACTACAGAGGTGGTATCTTCCTTATTTATTCTTTTCAACAAGTAGTAGATCCTCATACCTAATGACATGATGCTGCACTTGACATACTCTTTTTGCTTGAAGTATCTCCAAGATATACCCACAGATATAAACCTATAGCCTTTTGAATGCAGAAGAGTAAACTGCAATGACAATCAATAATTAAGTTATCTGCAAGTAGCAACATCTGTGATATTGCTCATCTGGAAAACTTTCCAGCTTTAAAACTTCCGTCAGACACACGTCCTCCTCTCATCTCCCTTGCGTGACAGGTGGAAGGCTTTCATGGCCATAAACCCATGACTGCAGCTCTCAGGCAGCCAGGCTATTTGCTGCCTGCACCATGCTGCAGCCTTTCATGGACTTTTACACGTAGACACAAGGCAGCAGCAGCCGTGCTGCTGCTCAGAGGTGCCATACACACCACTGCTGCTTGCCACATCTGAGAGAAGGCTTGGAGTAAGTCAGGGTTCACGGTTTGAGGCGTAAAGTGCAAGGAACACTGTAAGTATCAGATACATGATGAAACTCCCTTCCTATTTCTCAGTATGAAACACACTGACCTGAAAATTAATAACAAAGAACAAAATCAAAAAGAAACAGTCATACTGTGGCCATTTACCAAGCAGAGCTATTTTGTACTGAAAGTACAGTAGAAATGAGAAGTTAAGATTCCACTCATTTAATCTTTAAGAGTATTAAAACAGGGTTTTTTTGAACAGGGTATTATCATGCTGCAGTAGCTGAACGTGGACCACCACTCTACAAGCCTTCTGACATTGCACCCCCACTCACTTTTCAGCCAACACATCTAGAAACCAACCATCAAACTTGACTTGCACTGGTTGTTCCAACCAACCCAGCTATGAGAAAACGTGTTCTCGTAGCCTCAAACTTTGCTCCAGAGCACTGTCTGTCAGAAAATCATGCTGTCAGTCTGCAGAAGGCAACCATCGGCAAGCCAAGCTGGAGTTAACTTGGCCAGCCTACTCCAGTGACATGCTTCCTTCATAGATGTACATGCAAGAGAGCAGAACACAATCACCTGCTGACAATTCACTCGGTGATTTCAGTATTTTTTATACATTTCCGCCACAAGGAAATGCAACCTTGTACCCAAGGCTTTCAGGAAAGAAAAGTTTAGCTACCAAGTCATTTGGCCAGTTCTCTCATCAAATTTCTCTCTGCAAGCACAGATTCTTAACAACCACCATGTTAATGGACATTTGCAAGTTAAAGGTATATAACAGGCGTAAAAGTGTATTTTATCTGAGGAAATTTATTACAGCAAGGCAAGACCATCACTTCTTTGCAAAAATGCAACTGTCTGGATAGTGGGGCAGGTAGTATATTAAATTAGCAGCAGCTAGCTAATAAAAAGCTCTCTCAGAGGCTTTTTAACACTTCAAGATACTTTAGAAACATCAACCCCCAAGAGAAATACTCAGAGATACTATCTGGAAAAAGAGTCTGATCCTTCTACAGAATCACTTTATCTTCAGAAACCAGTACAAGCCAAGTAAGAGACAAGGCTGAATGGTCTATTCATTCTGAGTTTTAAGGAAAACCTAACATCTTTCTTTTTCTGAAGAAAGCACAGATGGTGCGCTCTGCAGCACACTCTGACAGACAGAGGATATAATTTCATACTAATTTGTTCAGCAGCCATTCCAGTTTCAGTGCTTTCTGTTTTCCAGCTTATTCTCACCTTTGAATCACCCTTCCTCTATGACAGTTCAGGCAACTGCACGGTGAGAGATGGACTGCAAATCTAAAAATCTTTAAAAACCCCAGAGAAAAAAGCCTGCATGAAGCATTTTTACCAGCTACATCAGAGCCAGTTCTGGTTCTTTATGCAGTCACACAGACAATTATGCTGGCATAGCTCAGAGAACAACAGACTGCTGGGGGCTGCTTGAACCAAATTAGGCATCTCCAACATTGTCCTTTTAAAGCACTACCAGAGTCATAGTTTATCAAACTCCTTAACTTCATTTTTCAGCCCTGACTTCTTACCTCTACCTCCATTCAAAAGCCGAATCAATTTCAGTTGCAGGCACAATTAGGAAGCTGGAGATGGAAACACATGGTTTCTCTTCCCTCCATGCCTTCGGGTTCCTCTGCTTCTTCAGTCTTTCAATTACATTGTCTGTTTTGGAGTTTCACACCACACTCTACCCTACTTCTTTTAATGCCACCTGCATTATGTTATCAGTGTTGACATAGAATCTGGCTGGCATCAAGGACATCACATTCCTATAGCCCTAAAAACCCCCAAGTATCTGCTTTTCAAGACTGGCAACAATACCTATACTACAACATGTATTTTCTCTTGGCTGGACAGGCTTAGGTAACACAAGGATGGGTGAAATGGTTTTTGTGGGGATAGCTGGCAGTCAGATCAGGTGAAATCTTGCTCAGAACCCCACACACCATAGGGCTCAAGAGAGCAAACACACAAGAAAACCTCACTCCTGCAATTACTGTACTGTTCAGAGTACAGCATTAAAAGAAAAAAACTCTAATTTTTTTAACAGATGCAGTAGTCAACTATCACACATAAGAATTTTCGTTTGAGGTGAAGATCTCTACTTTCTTTCCAGAAGTTTATATATAAACAACTCAGTAACTAAGAATTTCCACTCTTTCTCAGCATGTTAGTGCTAAAACTTAGCAACATCCCAATGATACAAATACACAGATACCCAAACAAAAGTTGACTTCACTTTTCAAAGTCTTTTCAAAGACTGAAAGCAAACGGTGTGTTTATTTATACATATATGGGATACACCTCCTAAGCTAAGACCACAGGCAAGAGTTCAATGCCACAGCCACAAAGATGTATTTCTGTTACAGAACACAAGAACTTATAAAAGAAAAAAAAGTGGTTTACTAAATGCTTTAATGTTTTCTGAATGAATGGAAATCAGGCTTTTTGGAGACTTATGCAGGGAGTAGTGAGAACAACAGTTATGGTGAAGTACCATCTTTCACTTGTCCTGACCTCCTTCGCCCATTCAGAGCCTGTCCTGCACTAGGACGTGACAGAACAAAGTCTGGGGAGATTTGCTAACCAGCCTTCAGCAGAAACAAGGTCACACCACTGCTCAAGATGTTGACTTGTGTTATGGATATATATGCAAAATCACAGTGGCCAAAAAACTAGGGCATTAACAAGTGACAAATCTCTTCTCTAGTCCTTCTATTTGGGTGAAGTACTAGAGCTAAGACTCTATTACTTCCACTTAAGACATCCCTTTTCTACAAGTACCTACTTTTCTTACACTGTTACCATTTTGTAAGTACTTCAATGGGTTTAGTCATCTCCCTCTACTTGAAAGTAAATGCTCTCCATGTCACCCCACAAGCACCTTTACCTGATCAAGGTAATAAAAGGGACGAAGAATAGCAGAAACATTCACTAACATACATTTGAATTTAAGTCAAGGTAAGCCCCCTATCAGCACCAGCAGAGCCTTGGAAACCAGGCAGTGACAGCCTGGGTGCCAGGCTTGGCTCAGCACCAGTGTGCTGGGTGACCTTCAGCAGGCTTCCAGCTCCCCTCGGCCTCCTCTCAGGCAGGGGGAGACAGAGGCAAAGCTTCAGCTGTAGAGAACTACAGTTGTTTAAAGATGCTACAATGAAACTTAAAATAGCAAGTACTGAAGTGAAATATAACAACACCATCTACTGCGGGATACTTACTACTTTTTCTCCACCAGCTCTGACAATTTTTTTTTTAAATAGTAATGTTATAGGCGATGACTGTTGCTATAGGTGCATAATACTACAGAAATGAGCCTAACAAAGCTGTATTTCCACAGTTCTGTTAATGATTTTCATGAAAACACCCTGATCCCAAAAGGCAGATTTAGTCTATCTAAAACTTCCACTGGTAACATTTTTAAGACAACAAGATGAATCCACAAGAGTAAAATACATTGACATTCCCCAGTGTCTATTAAACAAAATTTATCCACAAATTAATGTACTTTTATTTATATTTGCCATGTAATTTTATTGCTTTCATGTGATACATCACTAATTGTGAAGAACTACGAAAATCACAAACACCATACAGGCAACCCTTAAAAGTCTGTATAACTTAGCAACTCTTCCTTCACTTCCAAATACCAGAACTAACACTGACCATGCTTTAAATAATCTTAAGTGCAGTTAAAATGAAAAGAAAGTACTCTGTCCAATAAATGGTTAAAACTTCTTCTCAGCCAATATTCTGGCATATAAATCAGGATTAGCTATTGTAAAAATCTAGAAACAACCGCATTTTTTTTCTGTAATCAATCCCACATCTAAAAGGAAAAGGAAAATCCTGCTAACAAAAATGGAGATATTATCCAACTTGTGTCTACACAGATAATAATACCATCATTTACTCCCTTTCTTACAGGGAGTGCTGACAGTCTGCTCCAGAGGCTTGCTAAGAGCACAGGTATAGCATAATTACTTCACTGCTGTAGAATTTCTCTTCTCTCACAACAAGTTTTAGCATGACATGAACCAAAACAGCATGAAGAGAAGCACCCAAGATCCCCCCCCATGAGCTCCACATATACTTTTCTCATTTCAGTCTCCAGTAGTCTCTCCATATATTCCAATTAGGCAACCCCAAACTTTGGTTCAGTTTGCATTTCCCAAAGATATTAAATTATTCAGTCCATGATAAGAATGCATTCCCCTATCAGCAAGGATTTAATTAGCTATCTCTGCTGTAAGAAAAAGGACTGCACATCAGTATACAGCCATGGGAAAAGCATGCATCTTTACCCCATAAAGGTTTGTTTATTTAATAACTGGACAACCAAACTTCTAGAGTTACTAATTCAAGAGAAATTCAAAGAACTTGAACCACAGGAGCTTTTTTCCCCAAGATTAGAGGAACAAAAAAATGAAACCCTGAAAATGCAAAAACCATTTCTTTTTCCTCTCCCCCCTCCCATTTTCCTATGAATTAAACTGTGATCTAAGGCAGTACTCAAACTGCTTCACTGAACCCATTCCTATCCTTGCCTTTACATCCAGAACACCCCAAAATCTTTTCAAGTATCAATATATAACTGCTAAATATTAGTACTATGTAACTACTAAGGATTAGTACAAAAAGCATTATGAATCTTAGGTATATGTAATTCTATTAGAAAGAATTAGAACAGGCTTATTTACGGTTGTATGACATCCTTCAGTTCTTCTTTCGCTGCTTTCATCTTCTGCAACAAACAACTCAAAGCACCTCCTCAAATGTAAATTGCACACATGTAAATCTCATACTTCGCTTCTTACTTAGCAAGGCTTTCCTGAGATTGAAGACAGATGCCACACAAAGCAACACCAATTCCAGCTGAACTAGAAGGTACTTTTGCAGCAAAACTGAGCATGATACTCCTTTGTTCCTCCCATCTCCCAGTGTACACTTTCCGTACTTGCCCCTATTCCTTTAAATAAATAATCCATTGTCTCACACATCAGAGAATTTTCCCAGCCATCTAATTTCCCTTCACTGACACTTTTCTCATTGCAGAGCCACCTGGATGCAACACTGAGCTCTACTTAACGCAGATATCAATATTTTCTTTGTAATGCAATGCAAAACCTTCACAGAGCCATCAGCTTTAGACAAGACCAACTACTGAATATCTGAACACATTGCACGCAGCCTTAAAGCAAAAAATCCTCTTCAAATGACCTCTTAAACTGATGACACACACTTGTCATTTGATGAAGGTGTAACTCCAAACAATTATTTAATGAAGTGAGTGAGTCTTCCAAAATCTTCCCAAACGAGTGACAGAATGAAATCTTAGTATAGTTTTAAAGCAGCTCCTGAACAGTAAGAGGGATGAACCTGGAGTATTAGTGATCTACCTTAAAATGCCAGGAGAAAATGCAGTCCTGTGTTGTTGTCTTTCTCTTCTGAATTTGCAGGTGGCCTAAAATCTGCTTGACTAGCCAGCAGGAAAATAGCGTCTGCTTGAATAGTTGCTAGCTAATTCAATCATTCAAAACAGAGCAGAGTTGAAACACTTTGATTTTTACATTTCTTTAAATAAGCAGAGTTCAAGCATGTAAGTCAGAATTGTTCATGTGATCAGCCCTGTAAATCAGGGGGAGGAAAAAAGTTTAAACCTGCAGAGTATTTCAAACAGTTTCCCTGATAAAGCAGCCACCGCTTCGGAGTCCTTTGAGACAAACCTGTACTGCTTTTTTAACTCGAAGAAAAATGTTTTAGGAGAAAACTGCCAGTTGCAGTAAAGCCTTTACTCCAACTTCAGAGACTTTCACTCTGCATTCTGAACTCATTAGAACGACCAAAAGCCCATCCCTGAAGCTCAGCAGTGCAGGCACCCGGTGCCTTAACCTCAGCTTGTGCAGATCCACTAGAGGGAGATCCTAAATTAAACAACCTCCAATTTCGCCAGCAGAACAGCTGAGGATGCCAACTGCAAGCAAAGATCACTGACATTTTTCAAATATATGCAAGAGAAGGAGACCATGATTTATTTTAAAAAGAGCGAGAGAGCCATACCCAACAGCTGACTTACAAACCAAAAGGATGCACACAGCACAATCTTTAATATTCCTCAGAAGTCATTTAGATTTCTGTGAACCCTTGCATAACATTTAAAATTCATCTACAGCTTTATGAATTTCTGAATAGTATGCTCAACATTAAAACTGCTTTCCTTTTATGAATAAAATACAACATAGAATAACCAAGCTAATAAAAGAAATTGCCAAAATGAGACAACACAGCAGAAAATAAGGATACTGCAAGAATCAAACTTCAGCTGTAAGCAATTCTAGAATAAAAGGGAAGTTACCTATATAGGATTAATTTGAGTTGGAAGTTCTATGTACCATTTTACATACACTAGCAAACAGCAATTTATTTAAAATACTAAGGACAAGTTGTCTTCAAGTACAGATTTTGAAGCAGTATCATCAGAATACCTGCATGTGAAAGATGTCTTTAAAACCCTAGCAGATACATAGAAAGAAACAAAACCATCATTATTTTATGTACTAATCTTCACATATTAGCACAAATTCCTTTTATAACATATTCCTTCCCGATACCTTTTTTTTTTAAAAAAAGGCTAATTTGTTTATTAAAAAGGCAAGTTGCAATCCATTTCCTAAAATGAAGAGCTAATATTAGAGCCTCAGAGCCAGTGACCTGTCTAAGTAAATATTCAGCTATTTCAGAGATGCTGGGGTGTGTGGGGGAGTAGGAATTGACAGCAAGGACTCACTTCTAGCTGAACTTTTAGGAAATTATATCAACTATAGAGAAAAGAAATGCATTAAACTTTGAGCAAGGAGTCCAATTTGTTTGATCCTAAACTGCAAGGTTCTCAGAATCCTATTTCCATTACTGAAGCAGGTATTTTCAGAAAGATACTTATCTTTTTTAATTCTTACACTGACAGGGGTCGGAAAAATTGAGTAATAGGTAGATCCTAGACTCCCAAGACAAATCTCCCAGCTGATAAAAACTTAGGAACCCTTGTTGACAGTGTTCTAACACAGAGACATTATGAATATGATCTCTAAACATTGTCTAGAAATGTTATGAGGCTTACAGAGCAATCCTCTATGCATAGTTAGGAATTTTTTTTAAAAGCAGCTGTGCTAAACTACTCATCTTCAAACATCTGCTGAAAACACTGCTGATCATGTTAAGCTTTGGTTTTATTTCATCTTGATGGAAGCTAGAGCACCTGAGTCAGTGATATAGGTAAGAGATAGCTCACCTTAAACAACCACAGTCCTTTTTGGCTGACAGGGACTAGGAACGAACAGTTATCTCCCTGTGTCCACCATTAGCTTGTGATGCGGCTAATTAATTCATTTTAACTCTTACCTATTGCTGCTACCAAGTCAAATCACAAGCAGAAACAAAAAGACTATCTTCCCGTTCAGGAAACTTAAAAGGTTACAACCAGTCACTTTCAAGCTTAATTACACAACTTCATTCCTGTCCTTGTTAGAGCTACATCTCAAAACTGTCAAGACCAAACCAGCAGATGACAGCTCTGTAGCCAGCAGCTGGGCTGTGATACTACAGTCATACTCAGCTCTCGTTTCAAAATTCACCTGGAAACAAAACAACCAGAGATTAACTGGTCTTAAATTTAATGAAGCAAACAAACTCCAATTGAGTGGCCACTTCAGAGACCAGCGAAGAGACTACTGGCAGAATGATTTGGAAAAATTCACAATTTGGGACAAGCAGAAGACTGAGTTCTATGTATAGTGATTTTTAGACTCATCGTAAAACTCAGCTCCCCTACTCCTCTCCCCTCACCATTTAAGAAATTACTGAAGTGATGCAACAGGAAAAAGAATAATTTACATTAAGGTGTTTACTCGTAAGGAACTACATTGATTTTAGGTTGTTTGAATGACATTTTGCAACACTTTAAAAGCCTTCTAAAAGCTATTTTAGCTTTATCCAAGTCTTTACAAACTGAAGTGGCATCTTAGTTCACTAGAATTTCTACTACTGAAAAGGGTACCAACGTAGCTGTTATCTCACATACGCTTTGCATAAGGCACTGAGAGAACTAGGATTAGACAAATTAAAATAATCCATGAAAGTAAAAATAGACACACTGACCAACTAAAAAACGAGTGAGTCCTGTCATGCCTGCCTGTATCATTTCGGCCTCTCTAGTAGCTCAGTTTTAGTGTTATGAGGAGTTAAACTAAATGATGAATATATGTATATGCATATATACATATACACATGGTTTGAAACATGCTGTACCAAACTCTCTACAAGTAGAGGTAATGGGAAACAACATAAACCCCTGAACTTTGTGGTAATTACCATCAATCAAGCCTTTTCAGACTTCACACCGAAGGAGTAGAAACCAACCCTTCATGTGTTCCCAAATGTTGGCCAGGAGACAGGTGACAAACCATCAGAATGGATGAAATGTTTATAACCAAGTGATCCTTAGGGAAAGAACTGAGGGATTTAGAAGAGGGAAATACCCAACTGAGAGGTAGGGGAATGGGCATCACAACTGGATTATTTTAGTAGGCAAAAAGAAACCTTATAACTCTAGTTACCGTTTCTATTTTGGCCTGTATGTTGCGTAACAGTGTAAGCACTGCAGAATGTATCATCCGTAGTCTAAATAGCTTAGTTTCAAAAGGTAAGTCTGGAAATAACTCCCAGAATAAAGAGCAACTTGATAAAGTCACCTTTTTTGCTGTAGTTGAGACAGCCCTAGTAAGGTTATCTACAGCCTCTCCTACACAAGAGAAAGAAAGCTGGCACAGAAGTACTATCTCTTGTTACACGGGCAATCTTTAAAGTTTAATGAGGACAAAAGCATTCTATTTGGTTACAAGAACACAAAAGACTCTTAGTCTTTTAAAAGAAAAACTCCCTCTGTGTGTATCACAGTGTTACACTGATCAGTTTGCTATAGAGCCTACCTAGAATATCTTAAAACATATCACCTGAAAACTGAAAGCCACTAGTTTTTCCACTCTGTATCATGCTGGTCTTCAAACAAATGAAATGAGAGGCCTGTTGTCTAAACTGTAGGTGTTCATCTGAATGTTACCCCTGGATTCAAGGTCTCCAAGCTAGAAAACTCTGTATGGTAAGAGCTGCCAAAGAAGACGACCTGAATTCCAAAGTTTGGAAGGAAAAAACCTCACATTTTCATAGCAAACCCATAATCAATGAGAAGCAAAAATACCAACACACCGTAAGAACACTGGATGTCTTTAGAAATCCTGAAAAGTATCCTAATTACAAGGTACATGTATCTTGGTCAGGTCTTTTGGTTTTTCTTCCTCAAAGAAACCAAAAGGCAAAGCCAGCAGTTTCCATATGTACTAGATAACATGAAAATTGATTTACTTGCTAGGACTTGCATTTACAGGGATGGCAGTGCAGTTGAAAATCACTGTTAAGAACCAATCATTAGTTAGACAAAACACTCAAATAATTAAAATGCCTAGAGGCCGAATCACGATTAGAAACAAGATACATTGACTTTTATGCATAATCATTTGAATTTTTTCCATTTATGTATTTGAAGAATCGTAGGGAAAAATTACTTAGGAGACTCTTACCAGCTTCCTGTGAATTTAATACTTCTAAGGCATGCATCATGGCACTTGCGAACACATTGGCATCTTCTTTGCTGCCAAAATTCAGACCATACACCTGCCTAGCATCACGCCACTGGTGGAAGGTCTGTGTAGCCTGATTGTACTTCAGCCCTTTTGGAATGGCACAATTTATCACCACCTACAATCATTAAAAAAAAGGGGAAAAATTACATTAAAAAATTGCTGTTTCACCTTTGTGTAGATTTTATTCCTTAACCACATGGGTTAATTCAAGACCCATAATCTGTAAAACCACAATGGTGAAGCACATAACCCTTTTAATTCCAAAGCTGTATGTAATCAGTGATGGGAATACACAAGGGGACTAATGAGACATTTTGTATCAACTTTTGTAGCTTAAGTGTTCTCACTTCAAAAGATGCAGCAATGTTTCATAACAGCAGTGGAGTAACATCAACAGTTCTGACTTTCAGCAGCAGACTACTTGATGTGAATGTGCATCTGGAACTCACAAACTCAGTTTTCCATGAATTTCACAGAGTATTTGTTACAATTTTATTTTTCTTTTTTCCAAGTTATCACCTTCTCTCTGAGGCTGCTGCACCCTTGGTTTGCAGTATATGTGAACTTCAGCAGTGCATCACATGGTATCATTTTGCAAGATCCTTACGGCTCACACACAAGATGATAAATTTGAGCTGGTAGTACAACCATTTACTACAAGCCATCCACTAAGAGGAACCCACTGCACTTGGATCACTATATCCCTCTTGCCTTTTTTGCCAAATAATGGGAGAGAAAATCCCCACATTTGTTCTCAGATGAATGCAGAAACCATTTATTACTTGGAATAAGTGTTTAATGACAAATCACATGGGTGATCATCAGTCTATGCTTCAGGTGTGTGACAAATGACCAAGAACAAACCAAAGGAATTCTATGAAATGCTGGGAGAAAGGAAAACTAATATAAGAAGCTTTCCTCAAACGAAAGATTAGATTTTTAACCCCATCGCAAGTATCACGTGGCAGAGCATATTTCAAGAGTGCTAAGTTTGCCATTTAATCATGCCCCAGTAACTTCACTGAGGAAATTAAGACATAATCCTTATTACTCCTTTCTCGGTCTCTCAGAGCAGTAGACGATCAGCATTACCAAGTATCAGAAGGCTTTTTGAACAAAATCATCTGGAGAAATGAGATAGCATGCATCCAAGTTTTCATAAGACAGGAAGAGCTACATGAGAACTGCTGGTGTCTACACAGACTGCAGCTGACAGTGTAGAGTAGGGAAAAAAAGCTACTTTGCCTTAAAAAGAACCAGATGACTTCCATGGACACCACTAACCTTTGCAGATAGATGTCTGTAGGAAGGAATGGTAAAAGGACTATTGCCTTGGAGCTAAAGAAAGTACCTAGTTCAGTGGGAAAGAGCAATAATACGGTTTTGCTGCTCCAGTTTAAAAAAAAAATATTATTTACTGGTCCCATAATTTTGCTGAAGACTTATTTCATAATATTCCATTTTGGAGATTTCCTTACCTGATGATCCTGAATCTTCCTTCCCACTACTCTGAACGTGTTGTTGCCTGTGTGATGATATATATGAACTCTGCTGAATCCAGTTGATCCACCAGCTGGTACCCATTTCTTATTGGCATCATCATAGACCATTACAGCAGCTCGTGCTTGGCAGATACTCTGTTCACTGTTAAAATACAAATGTTTGGGAGAAGAAAATAAAATTACTTATGGCATAGCATTATCTTTTCAGTTAACTTTTTTTCTTTTAACTCAAAATGTTAAAGCAATATTCCTTGCAACTTGCTGAAATACCCACCTTCCTGAATACAAACTCGCTAGCACTTCGACACTTGGCTTACTTGTGTTCATTCTGAAAAGTTATGGTCGAGACAGACAGGACTAACTACTAATGAAAAAGATCAAGAAGATATTTACTTTTCCCCCTGCTTTCTCCTCACCACCAACCATGAATTTAAACTAAGCTCCATGACCATACACAAAGTTTTCTGCAAAGGCTGAAGAGCAGAGAACCTGAAGCTGCACTGGCTTCATACAGTCACATTTTCCAGCAGCAGTTACTTCCACAAGAGATGAGAATTGGAAGGCCCTTGCACTTTTTAACATATCTAGAAAAAAGCAAACACACATGGGGCAAAGTCTGGCACAAAAAATTCACCAGTTTGTAAATGAAATGCATTTTGGCTTTGACACATTGTACAGCAGTTGAGATCTGGATGTAACATTTTCTCCCCAGGGAAAGATTCGATTGATTACCGAAAACTGCAATTTCATCAGGAGATTGCTATCAGTAGCTAATCCTGATTATGCCAGTCATCTGGGAGCTAAGGTATAGCCTAAAGATAAGAGGGAGCATATCATGAATGTCATCATATTAGAAACACAAGAGATCAGAACATACCATAAACACACTATTTATTAGGAGAGGAAAGGGTGATACCATGCAAGTCGGCTTTACGGGAAATGTCCAGATCCAGACAGGAAATAAAAATAGAAAGGAATTATTTCTTATCAGTAAGTCGAATTCTCTGAACATACCACTCCAGTAGATCCAACATTATAGAAAGCACATGATGCCTGGCTTGCAAGGAATGTGGCCTGCCATTTGGAACACTGAGAAGGCTGAGGAGACATACATTCTTCCTAAGTTACAAAAGGAAATTAATGAAGTATTTCTTCATATTTTATGAAGGAGGAAGAACATGTCTCTCCCAGACTTCTTTCTTGGGTTCTTTTTGTGGTTTTTATTGTTTGGTTGGTTGTTTCAGGGAGGGGCGTGTGTGTTTGTTGGTTTTTTTTAAAAGATTCCCAAAAATTTCTTATTTCTGTCTCCCAACACAATTCTGCAGTGTATCCAGCTGTTTTGTTAACTTTCAATACCGACATTTGAAAAAACAGCATAAATTTCCATCGCACTTTCCAATTAGAAAAGCACTAAACACTGGGATGCTTTTTAAGGCTAGGGGAGAAGAGGGAGTACTGAGATCATGTCTCTTAGGCACACGAGAGATTCGAGAACAAACAAGGGAATATGTTCCTAATCTCAAAAATGCACGTGTTCTAGCCTCATCACCTACTCAACAGCTGGATGAGAATTGGATTGCAACCTCTAATTAGACCAGACTTTTTCTAGCCAGAAACTAGTTCATTTTAGGGACATTAAAATTATAATATACATACATACAGTGCTTCTTTACTAAGCATAGTTTACAGTTTAGACTGAAAGGACCACATCTGATGCAAGAAGAAAGATTAGATGCAAAGAAAATAAATTTAGTTACAACTTCTATGTGTTTCATAGCCCCATTAAAAATATGGCACAGTTAAATAAGGCTCACTCACTTGAGAAGAGGGCAATGCAAGAAGCTACTGGATTTCTTTATTTTTAGATATTTTGGCACACATCTTACAGTTGAAACCCAGAAACATTCTGTACCGTTCACAAAGTACACGATAAACAGTAGTGGTTTTTCTAAGATGCCTAACAGTATTACAGTAAACTTGGAAAACTTCTAAACCCATAAAAAAATTTTTGCTGCGTTTGAATTTGGATCGATCACAGGCATGATAAAGCGTAGGTGACAGGACCTAGATACTGATTTGGAAGCAGAGCCATGTGGTTCGCAGAGTTCTTGCCAAAAAATAAACTTCAACTCAGTCATGTGCCAGACAGATTGAAAGAAAAACTCTATTAAAAATTAAGACCATGATTCTAAGCTAATACGTTCCAATTACAACGAAGGTAGAAGCAGAGAGTGATTGAGTAGTGGTACAGTGATCAGAAGATTTAATTATTAGGACAGACCATCAAGGATGAGGTGTTCTTATTCAGAGAATTCTCCCTTGGTCCTTCCACAGGCTTAAGTTTATAAAAGTTTTCACACGATTTTATTCAACATACTGAGAAAAAGAGAGAAAAAAAAAAGAAAGAAAAACCTATTCATTTTAGAACTATTTGGTATTCAAGTGGCACACTTCACAAGTGCAAATGAGATGACCTTGAGTAGAATTTCTAGCTTTTCTTTAACAACCGTTAAACTATTTTTAGTTCAGCTTCTCAGGCTATGCCTTGTAACTGGAAATATTACCCAAGTCTAGGTCTCAAATAGTTCATGCTCCATTTGAAATAAAACAATTTTCATAACAGGGGAATTATTCTTATATATATATATAAAGATACGAGATGACTCACATACTTTCAAAAATGACAAATACAAACAATTTCCAGTTGACCTTTTCAATCACTACACAATGAAACTTGTGCCTTGATGTCACATAAATCCCATAACTAAAATGTCAGTGTTCCAGGTATGCAATTTTCACATCCAGGTATCAATTAGAAGGTGACATACTCCCCCCCTCCTGCCAACAGTTCCCACTACTCATCTGGTTTTTTTTATCAGGCTGCAACAACAAGATGAAAAAATGAAGCTATCCCCACCAGAAACAAATTAAACCATCATGGTATGCTAGCCTTTCTCCAGAGTTCAATAATTCCATGTTCCCAGATGTTGGGGAGATTTATTTAATTACTTTCTCTTAGTAACAAGTTCTCTATAGTGATTACATTTCCTTTTGAAGAAAAGCACAGAGGCAGGAGTTTTAGTAAAGAAGAATCTTGAAGTCTGCTCTTCAAGGGCCACTTGATAGTTCAGAACTGGAATACAGTATATCCTATATTATAGCCATTAGACACCATAAAAGAACTTAAGTCTCAAAAAAACATCACTTCTTAAAAACAAAACATATACTGGAACTCCACTAACTTCAAAGGGCTACACCAAATCAAAAATCCACGCTGTTAGCTCATAACAATCTTTGACAGGTCTATTGAGAAACAAGGCTTGTCTTCTTTTCATGATCCAACTTCGCCTAGGAAAATGCCGAGTCTAACAGATTCTTGCTAGAATCTGAGCCAGTGCTCTTGCATTCCTTTATCTATATATATGAACTTAAACTTTAGTTCAAAGGGAAAAGAGCCAAGTGAATCAGAACAGTATCATTTATTATATTTTTTGCTTATTGTGCTTATTACACTTCCCTGCTATACTGCTTATAGGAAACAGGTCTTCAGTGATCTCAGTATTTATTATATGAACTCTCTTCATAGGGTTTGCTGTAACACACATGTCCCTTAGATGCAGGAACTGACCTGTGCTAGGATGACTTCATTCGCTGCACCAGAAATTCATATTTCTTACAGACAGGTTACTTTCCACTTATGGGAAACAAGTAAATTGTCTACAGACACGTCACAAGAGAAAAGAAAAAGGGTCTTCACCTATTTGCCATGTCACTAGGCCCTCAAAAGCATCCTATAGGGTTTACTTGCCTATCTACAAATTTTCCTCTTACTGGTGGGACGTAACAGTTCCAGAAATTATTAGACTTGGATTAGCCTGCCTCTTCCCAATAGGAGAGCTCATTATGGGAAGCGGGAGAATGAGCGATGGGATCCATCTCCAGCTTCAAATGCTACTGCCAAAAGGCACAGCTGCTCGAATTGATAGCTAACTTATTAGGGCAGTGGTTTAGGGAGCTAAAGTGACAATCTAAATATTAACTAAGAAAAACAGGGAAATTGTACGCTTCCAAGCAAACTTAAGAAACCAAGTATATGAAATTATTTGCAGAAAAGAGAAAATTCACACAAGAGAACATTCAAGCAAAAGAGTGCTTACCAAACCTTAGGAAACAAAGTGTACAAGCTCTCTTCCAAAAATGTAAAGCTTGACAAATAGCTGGATAAATGTAAGAGGAGTTCTTCTCTAGACAAAGATGCAAGGCTCTGATTGTTAAAGCCAGCCATTATTCTGGGTAAGTCCACCTACAGCAATACCATATAAAGCCAAAGACAGGGTGGCTGGTTTGTATTTGGGGTGGAAGTGTGGGGGGAGGTCTGGCACTCAAAAGGCTCACACAAAAAACCACAGTAGTAATGAATCATACGTATAGGATTATTCTTATGGGAGAACATACTTTCCTCCTCCAGTGATGAGATCATACGAAAAGCTCAAAAACCATAGCAAACTGAACCCTAACAGACATCATTCTTTTGCCCAGATGGAATGTGTTCATTCTTTCACATCCCAAGTTCTTAATCTCAATTCACAGTGACACCAATCCACAGTCTGCAGACTTAAGCCTTTTTTTTTATTATTTTTTTTCTCTCTCCACAAAAAGTGAATGCTTGGTTTTCCTCTCTCAAGAACTAAAAAGGATAAACATACTTAAATGATCAAACTCATATGAAAAACAGCACAAATGCAGCCACAGAACAGATCATTTAAATATACTAGCAAGAGCAAGGAAAAGCTGTGATTGCTCTCATTTTCAACCTTTAGTATTTTTCTCAGTGATGTAACAACGAGGGTTTTGAAAGCCATTTCCCACTACCGCTGCTTCTGGTGATTCAGGGATTTTTTTTTTATTTTTTTTTTGCTATGTTCTCAATTTAGAGAGACATAACAACATGTTCTTAAATGTGCAGTCTTTGCGGGGCACAAGGAATGGAAAGAGACACTGATTCATCAAACGCCTGTTTAGGATTTTCAAACCATGTGGCACAAGGCTAGAAAGAAATTCCAAACATTTCCAATCCTAACATCTTAAAAACACTCATCTTTGAAAAGCAGCTCAATGCTGGGCCAGATATCAAGTCCTGTATCTTGCTGGTGGTGTTCTGCAACATGACATTCCCCGCTTGCTCATGAACCCTGACTGGCACATCACGGTGAAAATACGTGTTCTCTATTTTGCTACTAAAAACATCAAAACCAACCAACACAAAAAAAATAATAAAACCCACAACATACCATGTGCCGTACCACTCCTTTCCATTGTGTGTTCTAACACACACACTGTAGACAAAGTTGTCATGTATTCTAAGATGATCATTTGGCTTAACATAACAATTAAGCTACTTGTCAGCATCTTAAAGTTGACATAAAAATGTTATCTATGCCTTCAAATATGTTCCTGACATTATAGTCTGCTGAAAACCAGATTGAACTCAGTTACATAGATTAATATTGATTTTTGGGAGTAAGGGAAAGGATTTGGCTTTGTTGAGGAGGGTGGTGTGAGTGGGTAGAGGGGAAGAACTTTGGGTTACTTTAGTTGTTAACTCATAATCAGCTGCTTTAATTTTACTCATTTCTTGAACTTTACCACTTCAGCCAAAAGGACATCTCAGAGGATGCTGAGTGCAACAATTGCTACCTCCTCTTGCCAGCTAGATAGGCATTCACACCACCAACAGGACAACATGGGAAAATACAACCCATTTGGGTGCAGCAGAGATGAATACAGTGGTTTTTACAAGGAATTAATCTTCTCTGACTCTTCCTCAGCTAAAAGGTAAGAGTCTCAACTTCTGCATTACTGAAATCCAGTTGAACATGCTGCTGCAGGGGAACATTTCAGGCATGATATGGCAAAAGGAACTAAACTGTGCTATGCTACTTGCACCCAACTTCAAATGACCACTCCAACACCTCAGCTAGTACAGAATTTACTTGCTATTTAGGTTTTAAAATAAGACTCAGTCAGGACCAGCTGACTAATCTCACTGGTTTTCATGCAGATCCTTCTTCAGACATTAACGCCTTGGAGAGCAAGAGTGCTTATTGATTCCTTCTAGCAGATCCAACTCAAACAAGAGTTGCTGTTCAAATGGGAGCTGAATGCAGAGGGAGTAGTTCCAGACTGCTTCCCTAACAGCTCTGCTGCTAATGAGTTAGTACTTGCCTGTGCCTAGAAAACTTTTGATTGATAACTGAGAGATTCATTCATCTCTCCCACTTTTCAGTCTTTGATAACCGAGAGATTCATTCATCTCTCCCACTTTTTCTTCTCATGAATTACTCAGAATACAGATTAGATGCAACACCCAAAACCAGTGGAAAATTCTGCACAGGAAAGTCCCAACTAGAAATAAAACTAGTACTGCTGAGAAGCAGGGGAAACTGAATCACTAGGATTAATAGCTGGCATAGGAAAGGTGCTTTGCTTTTGGCACAGAATTCTGCAACACTTCAGTTTTAGTTATTAAAGCTTGTTGAAGACCAACTTACTTTGCTCCATGAGCACCATCCACTGTAGGAAAATTGCTTTTCATCCCATGTATAAAAGCATTTAACTTTAATTTAAGAGCAGTCTGCTCTTGGAGCCAGAAAATTTACAGCATAAATTTCTCTTCTTGCTATAAATCTGCTCCTTGATGATTTTGCAATTGTAGCTTGTTCCATAGCAGCAGGTGAATATCAAACAGCTGAAGGAAATCATTGCAGGACACTCAGGCAGAAAAAGAAGCATTATTTAGAACAGCAGTTTGATGTCAAATGAAAGCCTACCTTTCACACAGAGTTATCAACTGAAAACCCAAGGAATTTTTTTTTCCCAAACACTGTTTCATATACCATATTTTCATATTTCGTGCAATGAACAGAGTAATTTTGTGTTGGCAATTCAATATTGTCTCTAGGTTTTCTTCTATGCTGAGTCACACAATTCACCTATTCCCTCAAAGGAAATCAGGAATATCTAAGAGAGAACATGACAACAGTCAAGCCAAGGAACAGCAACACTACACAGAGAAAAACCTTAAAAAAAAAAGAACAAACCAAAGTATTGACAGGAATTAAAAAGAGGAGAATGAAAACCATAGATTTTGAATAGCACGAAACTAGTTGTATTAACATCAGCTAACTGTATACACACATGTAATATATAGTAATTTATTATTATAATTGTAATATATAGTAATTTCTTATTATACAGACATGACTAATTTTATTTAGTTGCAATCTGCACCCTAAATTTAAATTTATAAATACTCTCTGAAGTCAACCTTCTGACTGTCATCACAAACCAAAGATGATATTAAGATACCCAGTATGTACACATTTCAGGCAAGGAACTATTTAACCAGTACAAGTTATCACTTCTCAACTCTTAAAGAGACCAGTTCTTAAATAGAAAGGGAAATTAAAACCATTTAATACACAAAGGATTGGGTGTTTTTAAAGCAATTACTCCAGCAGACAAAAGGAACAACCATTTGTTGTCTTGATTTTTAAAAAATTAAAAATTCCTAACATTTATCATCCATAGCACACACTGCCTTCTATAAAACTAGAGGTGCTCAAAGCTATTATCCAAAAACACCAAGCCTTCACATCCATTACTTAATTGGCCATATGTTACCTGCCAACCTTGATTTGTATTTATACAAACACTTGTATATATGCAAATATTTGCTTGTATTACTGGACTGTTCAGATATTTTAACTATTTTTGTGTCTGTTGAACAACTTTTCATGGATTGCCCTGCAGGTTCAAGGTCTTCCTTACAAAGAATTTGGGTTTTAAAAAATGCAGCACTAGACTGTTATTTGTATGCACCCAAAAAGAATCCTCAGCCTTGTATGGACAATACTTTAACCACTTAAAATAAAAAACATGAGGATTTTAAATCTCAGTAAAGAATTTACTATGGACAATCAGACATTATAAAGTTTGTCCAAACTCTACCATCAAAAAAAAACCCCCAGATTTACTTAATATTGCAAGTTTGAGACAGAAGTAAGAATTTGGGATATACTGGAATTTTATAAACAAGATTTGGTCCTTGCCTTGTATGCAAACCGAGCGATAACTTCACAGAAATGCTTTATTAGAAGCCTTCATTATTTAGCTTTAAGATAAGGTTTTCAATGAAGCAACCTGCAAGTACAAAAGCAGTATTTTCGCACTTCTAGAACTTTCTAGATATTTTCATCCCATAGAGAATCATTAAGATTGTTTCCAATAAATGTGTCCAGATGATGTTTTGAAAAAAATCAGAACTACACAGAGACTATTTCACTATAATGCATTTACACTGATGAGGGAATCTTTCTAGCCATTATTTTTATCCTGGTAAAATAAAGTCTCACATTTAGACTCCACAGAACCATGAAATAAGATAATTCAGTTCATGCTTCCTCCATGCACTCATACATATTCTTGTTTTGTTTTATCCTTTCATACAGGATGTTCTCTTAGACATGGCATTTTTGGTAATTTATCCAGATTTTTTTCTGAAAATACTGCATTGTTACAATCAAATCCATTTTTCCACTGATTCTTCAAACATATTTCTTAAGGGCATTTACCACTTTACTTACACTAAAAGGTTATGCAGAATCTATGCAGCAATTGAAATAGATTACATTTCCTCAATGCAGATGCGATGAAGTGGCATTGCAAACCAAAGGGTTTGCCACAGTAAAGGATAATATTGTCTGGATAGTCATTTACTCCACAGTAAAACGGGAGCAAAACATTCCTACCATGACTTTTCATTTATCTCAAGACAGATTATTTTTTTATCAAAAATCAGTTTCTGGGGTTTGTCTACCTGTTGTCAAAGCTAATGAAAAAAACAAGCTCTACAGCAAAATCTGGGAAAGAACCCATCTGTAAGCACCAGGGTACCCTGTACTTGAACAGAGCTATCAACCATAAAATCATTATCTTGACTAAATAAATCATTAAAGATTGAGAATTTCAAATCTTTTAACTTGAAGGTCTTAAACGACCAGGGCCAAAAGCTATCCAGATACATTACTTCTTTCCTACAAATCATCTATTTTTTGTTGGCTTGTTGCTTTCCTTGCTACAATTCCGTGAATCTGAGCCCAACATGCTGTGGAAAGCCTTTTTAAGTGGGCAAGGAAAACAGCATCTTCAGCAACTAGACTGACAGCTGATGATTTCCTGTGAAAAACCACTTAACATACATTTCCTATCTTCTATACATATTTTAACAAAAAGTGACCTTCTTACGTTATTTCTTAAGCCTTCGACACATGGCACAAATCACAGCTTTGAGAGCCCAGATTCCCTGGGCAATCTGAGTTCCCAAACACACTGCAACAGAATCCGTCATTACATTGCCATCACTGCAGATCATGTAACTCATTTTACTTTCGGATAACGAACGCCCAGCTCCTCTTGGAATAGCAAGACAGAAGGATTTTTACATTACCTATTTAATGTAGTGGCAGCCTCTGATACAGAGCTGTTTAAAGGGAACATGGCTGATCTTTGATTGAGGCATCCTAGCCCCAACTTTAACACATGAATAAGCAACTCACAGTTCATTACAAGAAAGATCCTTTCAAAGAGTGTCTTTCTAAAACTCAATTTCACCTAAAAAATATGAAAATAAAAAAATCCATATTTTCTTAACTGAGCACTTGTTTTTAAATGCCAAATTGACACTGACATGAATGAAAATCAGGCCAGGCTGGATGGGCCTTTGAGCAACCTGGTCTAGTGGAAGGTGTCCCTGCCCATGGCAGAAGGGTTGGAATCTTTAAGGTCCCTTCCGACCCAAGCCATTCTATAGTTCTATGGGTTAATCAAGGAAAATGTGAGCAGCAAAGGACACAGAAAAGGCTATACGTATTTGCTTTGGTCTCTGTGGGCAAGTTTTGTTCTCAGACTTCCCAGGCCTGCATGGGTCCTGGAGTATGACCTGCAGCAGAGGAAAATAAAGCTGGGCGCTCCAGTTTTATGAACTGGATATAGGGAGTCCATCCAATGGAACAGGCTGCACCCAACACAGGTGAAGGTATCATGTGGTGAAACCATTGAGGCCACTTTAACATCTTTACAAGGTGATCAAGAGAAGTTCTTGACAGCTTGAAAAAGGCAAATGTTGTGACCACCCTCTAGCAGACCTAGAACCAAGATTTAGGGAGCCAGAGGCTCAAAGCGTTGCAGTGAGCAGTTTGACATCTAACTGGTAAGCTATAACTGGTATATTTCTCAGGGGGCAATGCCAGCTATGATGCTATTTACATACTTGTTAACAGCCAGTAAAATGGGATGGGATGCAACTTTAGCAATTCTGGATCCCTTTATGTAAATTGGGATAGATTGATACGCTGGAGAGTGGTGCTACTGTGCAGAGTTGTCTCAGTAGGTTGGAGAAACCAGATGACAGAAACCTCAAGAAATTTGGAGGTAGGAGCAAAAACTTGTAGCTAGAACAAACAAACAAAAAGCCAACAAAAATAAATTCTGTAGAAAGTCATTATTCCCCTCTATTCAGACCCCATCTGGCACATTGTGCCCAGTTTGGGGCTCGCCAGTGGAAGGAAAGACTTCAACAAATTGGAAAAAATCGAAGAGAAAACCATTACAGGGGCTACCAAAAAAGATGAATGAGGAGTGGCTTCAACAACTGTGCTTGTTCAGTCTTAAACTAAAGCAGGAACATAATGGCCACTCAGTTACTCAACAGGTCATTACAGAGACTGAGACATCTTCTCAGAAGAGGTAAGCATGAGTGCTAACAGTCAAACAGTGCAGAAAAGGAGCTTTTAACCAGGTAAGAAAGAGTTGCACCAAGACATCAGTGAAATAATGTGAGAGGCTGCCCAGAGGAGCTGTGGAATCTCCAAACCTGGAGACTTCAAAATTCATCCAGACAAGGCTCTGAGCAACCCAACTAAGATGACTGGGGCAGATGAACCCAAACAACTCCCACCTTGACTAAGACATTGTATGGCTCTACAAGAAATAAAACTCTTTGAGAACACCCCACTGAACTGCAGATACACAAGTACCTTATTTATGACAATTCCTGCTTTGTCACCTCATTTTATAGGAATGTTCTTCCCAAAAATAACAACATGCATTTCACACTTGAGATTTCAACCAGCCTCTCCTTCTGTAGCCTATAAATAAAGATCTTAAACACTGCTAGTAGTTCTAATATTCAGTCTCTAAAAGAGGTTTAAATAAACTACATAGTACTTATACTGCTGACGTGTACTACCAAATAAATGCCTGAATATTTAATAATAAGCAATAAGCCTTATTTCTTGTACACTCTCCTCCTACCAAAACACGTAAGATTGATTCACAAATTTCCAAAATCTCTTAACAAGTCTGTGCTACAAAACACTTCAAACATAAACACACCTCTTGACAATCTTGTCATTATTTCCAAGGGCACCAGGATAAGGCAAAGTTCAGCAATTCATTCCAGCAACTCTAAGCAAGTGAATCCTTAAGCAACCCAAGACCAGTCACGGTGCAGTAAACTAACACTGACCTGTAAAAATTACTCCAGTTCCAATTGCTTCCTTGTACAGGATGATCTAATGAGAATTCTCATGTTGTGCATTCAGTAGAGATATTTATGATAATCTGCAAACCAAAGGAATAGTGAAGTTCCACTTAAATGCCTCTCTACAGGAGAGCTCTCCTCTCCTCTTTGAGCCCAGGTTTCCACATACAAATTTCACAAATCAAGAAGTTATCATCATCAAGTTGACACAATCTGGAAGCATTTTGCTTCCACTTCAATTATGGTTAATTTACATTTACCATTGAACACATTCAAAGTTATCACCTATACTGAAATATGAGTTCAATTTTCATGCCAAACTACTGCATTTTCTCACTGAACAGCACATTTTCCTTCCACTCTTCTCTTCTTTGATCCAAATTACTCTTTGGCAAGTCTAATTCAGCTTTATTTTGAGTAACTCCAATTTCTTTCCTACATCATTTTATCTCTAAATATCACTTTGTAAATGACTGATTATTTTTTCACTCCTCCTATACCCTATCTATTAGTAGTATCCTTCTTGAAGTGGCTACTCACACAGTCATTTCAGAAGCCTTTCTTCCAAGTGTGACTTCAAGTCAATCAAGATTTCAGCCTCTAACTTGCAGAAACTTCTGATTCCACCTCACACATGGCCCTATTCCTTACCTCTTCCAGCAATTCTTACCAATACATTTCCCTCAAGGTATTAAGTCTGGTATTTAAAATCTAGTTCCTTAAGTATAGTCCCACTTTCATACATTGCTTCTATTAAATGCAGCTTAAATTAACCTATAATCATTCAAACACGACCATATTTCCTCTGAATATCCTTCATACAGCGCTATTTACCAACTAACAGTAAACAATTTTGCATTTCCGTAAGTTTGAAGGTGGCTTCACCAGTTAATGACTTTGATGACAAGACACTAAAGGCAGTATGATCTAAAAATTCTACCACTATTTTATAATACACACACATAATTCAAAAAGAAAAACTCTTTTCAGTAGCTGGCAGAGGGATTCAAAGGATCCTGTCCTGTAAGTACAGGCTACTGCATATCTGACAGAAGGGACAGGTGACTTGTGCATTAATAAGGGTATAAGCAAAAGGCTTGAAGTGCTCTACTCTTCCTTTCTAAACTATCAGGCAAAGAAGAGCACAAGGAGAAATAGGAAAATCAATGCTAGAATTCACTGCAAAAGTATTTTGAGACTCAGTGACCCACTTTGAACAGCAACAGATGATTGCAGTAACTAATTCAATCTAGTTAATAATTAACACTAACATTTGTGCATTCATTACACCTAACTTTCTGTCCCAGAAAATTGGATGATCTAGATGCACCACGAACCACTGAGTAGAAGCTGTTTGATTTTCCCACAATGTCAGCTATTTCAAGCATCTTTTGCAATCAAAATTAAGCGGCTGGAGTGAAGAGGCAGTAAGCACACAGCCCTCGAACAGAAGTGTATCGACGCAGATGTGTGTTTGAAACACTTCTTCGGAGGGGATTTCTCCACACAGAGCAGCCAGCATAAATGGACACTGCAACTGGCACCTCAAAGAGTAAAAAACTATTCTTCAACATATCTCACCTCTTTGAAATAGGTTTAAAACTCTACCGAACGGTTACGCTGTGGAAAAAAAAGAGCAATCTCACTTCAGAGCAGGCAATTCCCACACAAAAGAAGTTACTAAATTATGATGCAAGGTCATAAAAGTTAATATATTGATCAACATCTTTATCATAACATTAGACTGGTTGTTTTTCCAGAGAGAGCTCTTTCACTATTTCAAACCTCTTGGTAATGCAATTGATGTTTAAGATTGCAATACTTTCTTTAGCCCATTTTAGGATTCTTTGCTTGTTAGCTTCTTAAATATTGTCACTGAGATTTGCCTTCACACCAGAAAAACAGTTCCCAAGCTAAACAGTGAGAAATTGTGTTTGCCTTGGTTTCCTGGTCCCAATTCGTAAGCATTTCGGCTGTCTCTCCAGTTGCTCTTTCTGCTTTGCACATGCTCATGTTTAGAGACAAAACCTGAATTTCAAGACTCGAAAGTCAACTCTGTTTTGCGGTAACTTTAATCTTAAATACGTGTCCCAGCTGAAACCGGGACAAGATACTAATCTGTTAAACACCAGGATCTACAGTAACAGGAACTTATCCATGTTCACACGCAGGACTTCTGTTCCATTACCAAACCACCTACCTCTAGCCCCAAGTTCTAGAACAAATTGCATCACATCTACTGATTATAGCAAAAGGAGGTTGCATTTCCCAAGAGTCTTTTCATTTTGAAACTTTCCCAGACATGACAAATCATACCTTTAAGTATCTCTGCATGAAAAAGTACAAATAATTATTCAACAAATCAAAACCTCTGCATGTGACTTTCTATTTGTACTTGGGCACAATATATGACTCCAGAACAGCCAAAATTGGATTAAAACATCACTCAGAAGAAAAAAGTCTACGGGTTTTTATATTTTTGTTTGTTATATTGTATACATAATGCATTATATTAAAAAATCCTCTAAGTCCTTTATACACAATGGTATTAACAGCTCGGGAAGTCCCTTAAAGTTCTGACAAAAATATTTTTTTCCTTTAGGGCAGGGACAAAAGTAGTTACTGGCTTCCTTTACTAGAAAAACAGGAAAATAAAGTTTTCAAAATAGCAATTAGATCCAAAAACCTCCTAATCCAATAAGAGTGCATTTATTACATTACTATCAAAACTGGAAGAGATGTTTGGACACTTTCTTCTAATATTAGTTATAATCAGATGTCAGCTACTCTATTTCCTCCTTAGTGTAACTCACTACACCTTATCTCAAATTGAGAGCCCAGTATTTAAACTGAAAGTAGTTCATAGGTTACTGCTGCTTTGTTCTCAATTTTTCTGCTTATCTTTTCTTACCCAACTTTCTTCAGTGAATCATTACATATCAGCAAATACTCCTCATTAAACTGAAAATATAAATTCAGTCTAGAAAGCAGGAATACAAACAGCCCATAGAGAACAGCAGCTCTAGCAAATTGAGGCTTTTCAGTATTAAAAATACATCAGAGGAATAAAAAAGGTAGAGACCTGTACCAACCATCATACTTTCCAACTCAAAAAAAAATTGTGAACTCCGACCAGGAAAAGAGTATTTAAACACAAAATTATATATTCACTGATTATTTGTACCAATGTATTATTTAGTGGAGTAACTATAACGCAAAGGTGAGTTGAAGAACAATTCTGCTCACACTAGAAAATTAAGACTCCTTCTCAGCACATCCATTGTTTAGGTTTGTGCTAACTGCAAGTGCCAGAAAGCTTTCTCTGAACAGGGATTTTCACTAGTTCAGCTAATCCAGCAGTAATTATCGGAAAACGCTTATTTTAACGCATAAAGGCAGCACAATCCAGCTGGCATCCCATGGGCCTCTCTCATTGTACAAGATGGCTGTTACGGAGCTCGAAATGTAACATGGCTTTCATCACTCTGGATCAACAGTCCAACCATTGTACTATCTTTGCTCTCCAGCTATAGCTTCATTTCAGAAACCACCTCTTCCAGGCAATCTTGCATTGTTTTAGTCAGCATTTTAATTTATTATGTTGCTGTCTCTGATAGTCCTTTCAGTGCCAAGGTATCTTAAGATTCATGTCACAGAACATTCTTCTGCTATTTACAGCATTTACTACTCGGCTGGGTTTTTCCAGTGTCACAACACCCTTTTAACAGCTACCCTTGGAAGTTTAATCTTTAAAGCACAGAGGGAGTGTTTTGCATCTTCCCTCTTAACAGAAGCTTTGGGAATCCTACTTTCTAATCAGGGCGTTTGGGTCTGCTTGCAAACGAGTTTTGAGGCAGTTTGGGGGTTTTCATTTGGATTTCTTTTTGCTCGTTTTCTATTAATGGGTTTTGGCGTTTTCTTGTTTTCAACCCAAGCTATCGTCATGCACTATACACATATCAGTTCGATAACACCAGCTACGCACTTAACAAGACTTAATTGTCTTTGGTTTTACCTGTCCCACAAAAGCCCTTTTTAGGTAAGCAATACACAAGACAAGTGGCTTAACATAATACTGCAATTTCAGACCAGCCAAGCATTCATATTGTGGAATACATTGTGTGATCAGTTGCAAACTTAAGGTAAGCAAACAAAACCAGCCCTAGAAAGGTATTTTGTGGGGACATAGAGAGAAAGGTAAGTTCTGTTATCAGCTTTATGCCCTATGTGATCATCTGCTAAAACCGCAGTTCAATTAGCTGGTCCCTGATATAGTATAACCCATTTTCCATTTATGCATATTCAATTGTCCAAATTAATTTCTTAAAGAGCGTGCAATGAAATGTAACAATAAAATGTGGTTAATGTAACATGCTACAAAGTCAACAGAACTTAGTTTACACATCCCCATGCATAAAACGAACAGGTAATGTTCCAGAAAACACTAAAAAGCTCAATACAGACTTCAGAAAATTATATACTTTAAACCTTCTATTCATTATGACCTTTTCCCCACACACACACACCATCATATTAGTTGTGGGAGTTGTTTTGTTTATAAAGTTTATCTTTAAAAGCAAAAGGTGAACTGGTTGTTCTCCCTCCTTCCATGTACAAAGAACAGCATTCACTGCTTCTATGAAGTACCTAAGGGCTGTGAGTCATTTGTTTTGGAAAAAAGCTCCCAAAGGCTATCAAGCAAAACTGTTGAGATAAAGCCTTTCAAGACTTACATCAGGGTTTCCCAGACACTACGTGTACCAGTAAGTGCAGACTAATCATATTCTGTCAGACTGCAACTACTTCTGAATCCATCTACCAGCATGCCAGTGAGGATAATGTAACCATAAACTATTAGAAGCACATGCTACTCCATGCAGTTCTGCTTCTGCATCCTCACGCAAGTTGCTTCACAAGCGCTTCATGGGTTTTTACAAAATTTAAATTGAGACAAGTGGATTTACAGGAAGCAAAAACAAGCAGGGGGGACTCAAGGTTCTGATTGCCAGCAACGGGTGAACAAAGCAGAAAGCTACAGAGAGGCTGTTTCAGGCCATAGGAGAAAAGAAGTCCCAGCAAATTGGCCAGCTACCCCATCAACACAATGCACTGAATAATCCAAAGTTATGGTTTGGTTTAGAAACCAGCTACTTCAGCTTTTATTCCAGTGATCTAAGGCTGCCAGTGACCTAGGCAGCCTAATCAAATCCAGGCCTTGTTAACAGCAGTAGTTTGAATATCAGCAGCTGTTTTCCTTATGGTACTGGGTCATACTAACAGCATCATTTGCACTTAAAGCGGGACACAGAGGTTATTTAAATCTAGCTGTGGCAACATCTCCCTCCACCAGCAAGGACATCAAGGCAATGTTTTATAAAAAGTAGCATCTGCTATATTAAATGGACATGCACAGATGTTCACAGGAGCAAGAACTCTCAAAAAAATAACCCAAAACCAACACGAAAAGCACAGTCACCGAGAAGAAAATACCTAAATGAAAAAATACAGTAACAAGCACCAGCACGCAGTCTTACCTCTTCCTGCCTAACAATGGTCAGAAAAGTGGCCCAGTGCATTATAAGGGAGCATTCAAAGCAAATTGAAAAGTCTGGGAACGGACCAAATACTATTCAAAATGCTTCACACAACACAGCATACAGGGGAACCCACCATGAGCACCAGTGCTTCCTTTACCTCAACAGCTAAAGAAACAATTAGAAAAGCCTTCAAAGAGGCAGCACCCTGAACTACCTAAAAGCACCATTGCATCAAGTAAAGACATTCAGTTTATGGAGCAGACTCATGAAAATACATGCCCTTTATAGAGCGGCATAAGCCAATAGGCAATACCTTTATACAAATTAAAAAACAAAAAAGGAAAATAACCGTACAAAACACAGATGTCTAAAACAGTTTCTTTACCTCCATTAAGTAACTAGCATTCCTACTGTAAGATATGGAGATCCTAACACTGGCTTGGCCAAAACAATCCAAACAGTATCAATTACTGCCAAGAGCAAGAACTTTCTGTTGAGAGGCAAATCTACCCCCAAAGTATGAAAACCATGCTCATAAAAACCAAGATTACCGGTTACCTGTGGAATGTAAGATTTACCCCTTTACAACCTTTTCTGAAACAAATCCACTAATGAGTAGCTTGTTATGACACAGTGCATCAAGGGAGGAAAAAAAGCTGTAACTACTAGTGGCTATTTGGGAACCATTTGGAATGATCTGGCTCACAACGTGGGAGCATACAAGACTATAGGCAAAGTACCATGTCGCTACCAGGAAGGACAAGAGATCACACACAGAAGACAGCCACTACCTTTCATCATTACCCAGCTTACTCAGGGCAGGGGGGAAGCACTGCACACTAAAGATACAGTTTAGATACTTAAACATTACCATATAAATAATTAGTAAAATGGTGGGAGATGTAAAATCTAAAGTATAAGGAAAAAGTACCTCCAATTAGCTTTCTACAAACGTAAGCACTAAGTGGTACACTTCAGACTGCAGCAAACACACAAATTGGGAAAACACTTGGCAAGGCAGAAGTGCATCAAAAAAAGGACACAGGGGTTACAAGGTTACAAAATAAAAGAGCAAACACAGAGGAAAAAACCTGGGCATGTATTAACAACATCCTCCATAAACAAGAATAACAGGAAAATTCCCCTAACAGTAACAGCAGTGAAATACTGGAACGGGCTATGTAGAAATATTGTGAAATCCCACAGAAGATTCTGAAGAAGTTATACATGTCAAGGTCAGTTCATTGTATTCTTAATTCTCAACTTGGTATTTTAGGAGCATGCCTGTGCATAGGCAGCCCTTGAGCCCCACACCCACCAGAGCACAGTTCCAGGCAGGAGGGACAGAACCCCATCGCACGAAACATCTCCGGGAAGCGACCAAGTCCATGACCTCACCACCACAGCACCCTCGGGTCACAGGTATCCCCCACGGACGACCCCTGCCACAGGGGAGACCAACACTGGCTGGTGCAAAACAAGGCCACGATCCAGCAGCAGAGTCACTAAATGCATCGCAGCGCTTCGGAGGTGCCGGGTTTATCGCTTTCAGATCAGCAGGCTGCTGTCTCAGAAGGTACAGAGTAAGAATCAATCAGCCAAATGAATCTGGCTCAGATGTTCCCAGACCATGGCTCCGGTCCCATGTCTGAGAAACACCCAAGGAGCATGCATAACTTTATTAGGATCTGAAGCTACAGCTCAGCTAATTTGCAATTACAGCACCAGCTGGTGGCCCAAAACACCATGCTGTGTCATTTGAGCCTCTCAATATTCGTGGCAGTAAAAAAACCCAACGCCTACAGTATCCCAACTTCCTTCAACATTCGAGAGACAAAGTTATATGTAGGAAATCAACTGAGCAAGGATCTAAACACTCACACTTACGATAGTAGTTTAGGAAATGAAAAAGTCTTCTCTGAATTCAGAGTGTCTCATCAACACAAGTGAGACACAGCTTAGAAGTGTTCTTACTGTTTTTTCTCACACTTCTCCAAGTGATTTGTATTTTGGCTTCTCTGCCCAGGATAAACAGTAGCATCTAGAAAGGATCCTGGTAAACTGAGTAGGCATCTAATTAATTCTGAGTCTCAGGATAACAAATTACAGGACAAGCTTTTTCGGGTTAAAGCTGAATATTCTGCCTTCTTATACAGATGACTTGCACAAGATACACCAAAGACTTTCAGGGCTGCTGACAAAGAAACAAACAACCCCTTCCCTGCCAGAAAAGAGCAATACTTGCATAATAACCGTTCTAATTTAGTGGTCCCCATACACTGATGGAGAGACTAAATTGTCTGTTTTCAAGCTCAAAAAGCAGCATTCCTAAATATTTCAGACAAGGTATGAGAGACAGGTTCTCATTACAAGTTTCAAATATGTCATACAGTAGCACATGTAGAGATAACATCTTGGGGAGGAGGAAAGAAACAAAAGAGAAATCTTACCTTTGCCATCCCAGGAGCCTATTCTGAGCACCAGGAGATACTAAACATGGAACTATAATCCATCCTTATGGATGGTCCTCACAACTGATGGGAGACTGGGAAAGAGTAAGGCTGAATAATCAACATCAAGTGTTATCTGTTTTCATAATTTCTAGAACCCATTAGCCTTTAGCAATAAGTTTCCTGAAAATTAAACAAAATGAAACCAATCTCTAAATAGTCTAGAAACAGACCCTTGGTTGCAGTTCCCAACAATTTTTAATATAGTAAAATTGATAATTTGGGGTTTAGTATTATTCTACTTAAGTTTCAGTTGTTTCAATTATTTAGGTGCCTGGTGAAACTCATTCCACTGTGGTTACTCTAATGGTATATTTGTTTCAGCTGATAGGAATATGCAAGTTTTTTGGTCAAACAGCCTGGATCTCTATCTGCTTCTTCTAAAAATTCTGGATTACAGATGGTTTCAAGAGTCCTGAGCATGTACAGCTTCTCTTCACATATAGCACACCATCAGCTTTGCTCTCTGAAGCATCTCTCTTGCGAGGAAGGGCTGAGGGAGTTGGGCCTGTTCAGCCTTCAGAAGGCATGACTGAGAGGGCACCTTATCAGTGTCTATAAGTATCTGAAGGGAGGGTGTCAAGATGGATCCAGGCTCTTCTCAGCGGAGCCAAGAAGAGGACAAGAGGCAGTGGGCAGAAACTGATGCACAGGAAGTTCCACCTGAATATGGGGTAGAACTTCTTTACTGTGTGGGTGACTCTGCACTAGAACAGGTAGCCCAGAGATGTCGTGGAGTCTCCTTCACTAGGGATATTTAAGAAGCATCTAGATGCAATCCTGTGCCATGTGCTCTGAATGACCCTGCTGGAGCAGGTAGGTTGGCCCAAATGACTGAATGTGATCCCTTACCACTTGTCTGTTCTGTGAAAACACTGCTGTACCTGGGTTGCTCTAGAACCCCAAGGATGTTGGCCACCACAAACATCTGCAGGTGCCTGGCAGTTCCAACTACACTACAGCGATTTGTATCTGTTCCCCACCTGCCCAGAGGTCCCACTGCCTGCAGCACAGCTGCAAAGCACACATGCATGAGCTTCTCAGATGCTGCAGTCCATATTTAAGACTTATTTAACTTCAGTTATCAACTGCTTCACATGTAGCAGCTCAGGGATAAACTTCTGCCATAGTAGTAAGTGACAACAAATGCGTGAGCAATCAGTCTTACCAACGTCCCTGAGAAACGTGGTGTCAGCTGTCCTGTGTAATTCTACAGTGTCTGGATAAATTCTAACACCTCAGGACAACTCTGATAATTGGGTTCAAACAACTGACCACTGAAAGCTGAATAACTATTAACTTGCTCTTCCCAAAAAGACATTGACTATTTTGGGTTTGTGGTACTTGGTGTTGGTTCTGAAATCAGCTGTTTGCTCTCCAGAACTCCAGCCACTGTGAATGGTCTTTCATGCCAGGTGCATAAATACATTTACATTAAAACGTATAATTTACATAAAAATGTATAAAAGGATGAAGAGGAAATGTGGATCCTTCTCTTCTGCTTTTTGTAACAGATTGATCTGAATCTGTCTGCAAGAAAACAGAGAAGAAAATTGTGTAGGAAAGTCTGCATCGATGTTCTTTGTCCTATAATTAGGCTGGTGCTATCCATGCTTCTCTTTGTATACAAAGTCAGACACTTTTAGAAATAGTGGCTAATGAAAGCTTAAGAGTTAAAACTTGCACATATCAGCAAATTTTTGAAAGTTTTCACTTCAGCATATATGGAGAGGTTACATTTTTAACAAAGTGAATTTTAAAAACCTGCCAGACGGTACACAAGGTCTGTTTGCAGAGTGACTGCACAAATTCCTGCTCTGTGCATGCCATTTGCCTCACAGTGCAATCCCAAAGACGACAGGTCCCTAGTTTTTGCATAGTGAGTTTTAGCTTGATTCAGTCAATACACTGCCTGAGTTTTCATGACCATAGCTGTGATGTCAATTAAATAAAGTTCTCCTTCCTCAAACTTTTAGAATATTTTTTGGTAACATAACACCACTTAATGTTACAAAGCAGCCTCCAGCATTGAAAACTATACTTTGGCAGGAAAAAAAAACACCGCACAAAGCCCCACATTCTTGATTTTGAGGCTGTTTAAAACAGCTTTCCACCAAGTCCTACACTTTAAACAAAGATTTTCTGGTGTCTCTGAAGATTCTGTAGGATCAGAAGTCAAAGCACTAATTTCTACCATTGTCCCACATTTCGTACAGTTTCAGGTGGTGTCTCCTGGAACAGTGGGTTACTGCAGAACCTGCTGAGGCCTCTCCTAGCAGCCAGGCAGGCAGCCAGGTGTGGCACCTGTGACAAAAGGCTCCTTCCAGATCCCTTCTGTGGTCAGTAAAAACCCTGCTGGATGCTTACAAAGGAGACTTGCAATACACCAGCCCTTCCTCTGAAGAGAAAACCATAGCATTAAATTAACATGCCCTGTAATATTAGTACTGTACTCTAAGTTTAGTTTACTTGATGCAGCCTAGATTTAACTCACCCAAAATCTCTAAACTTACATTTAACTAACAATACCATCAACTTACATTTAACTAACAATACCATCAACTTACATTTAACTAACAATACCATCAACTTACATTTAACTAACAATACCATCAACTTACATTTAACTAACAATACCATCAACTTACATTTAACTAACAATACCATCAGCATTTTGATTTTTATTGGAAAAATATTTCTTCTTGCTTAATACTTTTTGTTCAGTTTGTCTTCTGTGCACCTATGTAGAACCACAACAACCAAAAATGCTATTGTCTGCAAAATTTGTGCAGCAACAACAGCCAGAATCATGACTGCCCTCCAACAATATTCAATTTTGGGTGCTCCAGTGAAAAAAACTTAAAATAAATTGTTCAATTATAATAGCAAGTGGCCATAATCAGATTTTCATTATCAATTTGCTGCCACTACAATTTTAGAAGGAATCCAAATTTACTGCAGTATTTTTGTATTTTAATCTAGGCTATGGTATTATATATCTAAGAAAGCAAGTAACAGGAAAAAAAAATCATTTATAAAAAAACCCCCACAAATATTGAACATATTTTCAGTCAAAAAGTTTCATTTCCATGGGCAAAAGAAAGCACGTGAGAGGAAGTTATGTTTGAAACATTTTAATACGCTCTGATTTTTGCAGCTAGCTATCTGCAAAAATACTGCAGAGAAACAAAATAGTTAATACAACGTTGGGCCTCTTAACTGAATCAAACAGGTAATTAATTAAGTTCACAACTGCTTTTAATGGAAACAAAAGGTAGAGGTTTTCTGTATTAGAAGAGTTATCCACCTTAAAATGGGAGCTCTATGCAAGTTACTTGCAAAGGCATCTCCCTGTGGTCAGTATGTTTTCTCACTAAGTCCTACCCCTATGCAATTCTAATATACAAGTAAAGCCTTTCGTGCATCATTCACTGTTCCAAACCATCCAAAAGAACCTAGTTTGGCCTAAATTTAAGCTACATAACCTCTGCTTCTTTCAACAGGAGCTTTACAAGTGTAAATAGAGCCAGCTTTTGGTTCTGACATGGAAATGCAATTGCATTTTGAATTAGCTAGAACACAACCACATTTTCTTACACACAGCTACATTCACTCTGTACAGCTAGCAACTGCCAGACAAAAAAATTAGAATTTTGCTGTAACTACACCTTCTGAGTGCACACTACCTGTGACCTTTTTTAAACAATGTTTCAGACTCCCCAGAACAAACTGGGAAGAGTTACTGATCAGTTTCTTGCCTGTAATTTAACATTAGACTGTTAACCTATTCAATATCCAAAGCCCAAAAAACCTCCACTTCTCATCACTGAAGAATGACTCCTACACCTGTTCCTAATACTGGGGGATGTAAGAGAAATCAAGCCCAAAACCTTCATTAGTGTCAGATTAAGACTTAAAACATCCTGAAATGTTATGTGAAAATTCCCAGAGTAATCCTTACATTCACAATACACAAACTATGCCAACCCACAAATATAAGCAATAAGAATGTAACTGCCAGCAGAGAACATGAAAGAGGAGTAATTTCAAGCATTTCACTAGATTTTAACTGTGATCTTATAGATAGTGGTGGTTTTTCAGTCAATACATACTTACACTGAACAACTCAAGCATCAAGGAAAACACTTCTATCAAAGTCACAGTATATAAAGTGCTGCCACCATAACTATCTTCTGAGGTCACCATGTTTTAGTTTTACAACTCTGCTAACAAGGAGATAGAGGAAAGGAATGTTGAAGAGCCAACCGATACTACTACACCATAAAAATGTATTGACTTTTCTCTGGACGTACAAGGGTTCTGTGAATTTAAAAACCATTCCTGCATTACAGGTTCTAAGCTTGCAAATTTAATATTCCTCTGTGTCACAGGATTTCTACTGTTTTCTGTGCTTTGTTCTAAACACAGCTACCTAGGTATAGTTAAAAAACAATGGAAAGAAAATAAAACAAGCAAAACTGACCTGTAATATGAGTAATGAACCAAGTACAGCAGCAGGACAGTGCCCTGACTCAATAGCTGCAAGGAAGCCCTGTTCCTGCATAGTGTAAATCATACACAGGAGCTCTACAAGTTTCAAGCTCTCCCCTCCAGTCATAAGAATTATGCAACATGTACTGCCTCTGTGCTAGACACACAAAGAATACTTTTATAGAAACAGTTCCATAAAAATATTACAAACTGCTAGAGCAATCACCAAAGGAACCTGTCAAAAAATTGTCAAAATGTTTAGAAAGATCTTTCCTTACAAGTGCAGACCTTTATTTGCTAAAAGGAATAAACTGGAAGGTGCTATTTGGATACTCTAAACTCCTTCATCTGCATACTCGCTTAATCCACACTGAGGAAAATCAACAGCACCCTTTTGGTCTTATGGTAGCACAAACAACGTGATTGCTGCTCCTTTTCATTTCACTTGCAAAGAAACACATTCACTATACTGTACTGCATACCATAAACCAGGCTGCTTAACAGAAGCAGGATTCAATGACAGGGCAAAGTCAAGCCAGTTGCCAAATCTGAGCTTTTGATTTGACTTAACATAAATCCCTACCACCCAAAAGGTTAAAAAGTTACACACAGAGACAGTGAATTTCTGGACTTCATTGCTACAGGAAGTTATGGAGGCAGATAAGATCAGCAAGCTAAAAAGGAATTAGAAGAATTCATGGATAACAGGTTCTTTAAAAAAAATTAATAAATCAATAGGCAGGTTCCAAAACACCTTGAAACAAAGGATTCTAGGGTGCTGGCAGATGGGGAGGAAAAGGGATTGCTAAGGGGCTGCTGGTAGTTTCTTCCAAGCAGCTTCTCCTATTGCAATTTTCCAGGACAGTGTATGGGAGTGCATCAAACACTGGTCTGCCACAGCAGGACACCTCTCCCATTTTAATGCTACTCTAACACTGAAATCCCTCCCACTTGCACAAAACAGAACTCTTTCCATGGGCAGGGAATCACAGAACTCTGAAATTCGTCTTGTTTAAATTACACATCCTGTTTTCTTTGTTTTGTTATCAAGGCAGTTAAATCTAAGATAGGAAGCAAAGTCTTTCAGATAAAGAGTCATTTTCTATTGTTCTAAGTAGTCAGAAGGAAGTCCCAGTTTAAACAAACAGCCACTCTGCCCAGGGATCAACACTGGGGAAATCTTGGCAAGCTTTCCATTTTAATCTGGCATTAATTTTAGCTATAACAGCTTTCAAACCTACTGCATTATTTCATACTTAATCTACAGATACACTACCTCTGGTCTATTTTTCTCTAGCATTTCATAACAAACATACCAACCTAAACCAAGGCCCTAAAAGCCCTGTCCTGTAGTTATCAGGCAACATCAGAAAAGCATCGTTCCCTGCCCCTCTGACAGCATGCTATCAGAAAGACAAGACACTGAAGTACAATGCAGACTAAGACTGAATGAGACTACAAACAGATCTGTGCACTCGGCAACGGAACTGTGAGGAGTTCAATATCCAAATTTTACACTGAGGAGAAAATAAAAGACGGGAAAAAAGATTATGATCTCTTCTGCAACAGGCAATAGCAAAGAATCACACGCGTGTGGGTTAGCAACGCTGTTGTGTTTGCAAGCTAGATGTGACAATGTTGCCCTCATTACCATCACACACACAGTGTTTAATCTCTGTGGTAAGGAATTATCCAGGAAAAGCGCTTATACTTCCAAGAGACTCTAAACCGAACAGGAAAGCTGAACACTGAACTTTATAGGCTTCAAGAGGTACACTGCCTGCAGTCTCCTGAAGAATTTAAAAGCAAACCCAACCACATAAGTTATGATCTCCCACATCTCAGCTCCCCCATGGCTACTAAAAGGATGGGAAGTTTGCCAATGCTATCACCTTTAACTACTCAAGACCGATACAGCAGTGTCTAGCCAGACCTGCTGCAATGTCAAAAGAGAAAAACAACTCCTGCTCTTGCTTCAGCTGGAGAGCTAACAATAGATGCAGTGCATTCCACGGATCAAATAGAGCTGCAAATAATCCCAGCATATTTTGCCATGGTCACACGGAATGCACAGGCTGTCACTGACATTCCCCCTGCACTGGGGACCGCCTTGGGGCTTCTATAGCCCGCAGTCACTTTTTAAAATGGCTTTTTACATTATTATCTCTGAGGACAGAGCAAATAGATTCTAAAGTGGTTTGAGCTGACCAAGCCTTGCCTAAACTGTAGCTCAAGACATTCTGAAGTGAGGAAACAAAAATTCTCATTTTTAGACAAAAACCTGCCTTGCAAACAAGGCATATAAAAGAAAAAAATTAAACGCAAGCTACATTTAGAATTGATACTTCAGTTGCAGTTTGTCTAGTTAATCCCAATCACAATTAAAAAAAAATAAAGATCTTTACAGAAACTGTTTTTTAAATGTCTTTAATTGGTATTACAAAAAATAATGTTCCGTTAACAACAAAATTTTTAAGACAAGAATAATGGGAAAAAAGCAGATACACAGTTTTAGACAAAAAAATGATTCTGCTGTAATTTCCACAAAGCTTGCAATGAACTACAATTTTAGTAAGTGCTAGACATCACTCATCAGCATTTACTGAAGCTCAGACAAAGCACAGATCAGATCAGCTCTATAACCAACATTTATTTTGACCAAGCCTAATTAAATTCCAAAACCTTGTCCTGAGCTAAGTTATAGAGGTAAAACACAGAAAACGAGAATGGCTATATGCATTACACAAGTCTGAGAACTCCACTACCAACCAAATCCTGCTCACCCCATTAAATTTTTTTATAGCAGCTCCACAACCGCTGGGCTACAAACCCAAGCTGTAAAGATGGCCTTGCAGATGTTCTTCTGATCAGCCCATCTACAGGTATCTGTAACCCTACAGCAATCACCTGGAAAGCACCCTTGGCAGGTTAAGCTAACAGAAAGGCACTGACTGCCAAGCGAACAGAGAAAGCATTTGTTTCATTAAGAATTCCACTGACAGAGGTTTAAAACGTAAGTATCTATTCCAGATTTTCATTTGTGCCTTTGCTGGCCCCACTAGCTCAGATGTACAGGGGGAAGCAAAAAGCAGCACTCATTTTTTAAAGGGATGTGACCCTCCTCATAGGAAAAACAGCCACTTACCTCGCACCTCTGGATTTTACTTAGAACAGTAAGTTAAACTCTCTCTGTACATGCATTTGCCAGAGCTAGGTTAAAAGTCTGGGGACTCTCCCCACTCCTATTTCCCTTATGATCTGTTCTTCCATACTGCGTGTGAAGCATTTTAAGCCTAATATCCAATAGAGGGACAAGCAGCATGAAGTTACTCACTTAAACCAAAAGATACTTAGCAGTGTATGGGAGATTAAAGGAATTCTATGAAAGGACCATAACTGCAAATAGTAGTTTATTGTAACACAAAAGGAAAGAAAAACGAACAGGCTTTCACATTTTCAAGCTATTCTGCAGACAGAAGTGGCCACAATGAGTCTTTAATGAAAATTCAGCTAGTTTCTAGAAGTAAATAATCCATGATTACCCGTTTAAGAGCTTATCCCCTAAGTGTACCAACTAGCTACACAGCAAATCAGTATTTAATAACACTGTCTAGCAGTATTTCCAACACTTTCAGGCTACTGTGAAACACAAACAAGCCATGTGCAAAGGAGGCAAAACCACCTGTCTTTTCCGGTAGTATTTTTGCTAGGTGCAGAAGCCACAAGTACTGCTAACTACATCTCAACAAAATTAACTCGCATGGTACAAAGCTGCTTCAACCAGAGATTTATTTTGACCTAAAACACGTTTTAAAAAACAATTAGCTTTATACTCTAGAAGAACAGACTGACCATAAGTCACAAAATACTAATGCATTAGACTTCCTGGAAGGTTTCTAGACTATCTAGATTTCTGTTCAGACAATATACCTCATTCTGAGGAAAACCTGGAATTTCCTCTGAAAGTCAGAGCGAGTTTAAGATTCAGTACAGAACTCTACTACAATCCACTGCAGCAAACAACAGTCTGAAAGGACTTTAATCAGGTGCCTGCAACACACTGGTACCACAGCAAGGGAATGAAATCTGAAGCATATTGAAGCATACTGCAGTTGTGTAACTATAGCAAAAAAAAAAGTTATTCCTGTGAAACCAACCTCCTCTCCTCTTTCAGGTGATTATCAGTAGGCTGTAGACCAGCATCTTGCCCCATAAATTGATATATCCAGCTTGGATCCCAAGAGGGTGATCCTTCTCAACACCGTACCCCAAGCATTACTAGGGAGGCTCATGCCATTCTCACTGTTCATGCTTTAGTCTTTTCTCCATGATACTATTAGTGACACTAGCAACAGATTGCTCCACACTGCTTCTTACAAAGCTCATGTTCTCAACTGCGTAAATTTGCAGGCTTCAACCAGGACAGATGACTCTTTTTGTATACTTTGTGTCTGCATTTACTATGTGTCTTTTCCTTATGAGAAAAGCCTGAATGTCATGGCTACGAGCCTCAGCTTTCAAGAGACTGCTCTTGTTTGGCTTACACTAAACAGATTTAATTCCAAGTTGAGGAGAGACTCAGCAAAATTTTCCCTGAAACTACTACCACTGTGTTTTCAGCTGGTGTTCAGAACCTCAGACCATGGAGGGATGTCAATCAGGTTTGCACAAACCCATGGCACAGGGTTCCGTCCAGAGGTTCTGAACAGAGAAGGAAGCAAGCTCTCAGGTTTATAAAGGACCTATATTTAACTTCACTCCCAAGGAAAACACCAGTAAAATCTTGCCAGGAAATAACAAATATGTGTTCAATGCTACTACTTATGAACTAATAATGTTAAATAAGTATAATTTCCTCTAGTTCTTCTGGAGTCCTAATCTAATTACCATAGAGAAGTAGCAGATGCTGTAGCATGACTTGGCTCTTGACAGCATTCACAGGACATTTTTGCAAGAGAGATACACACACAAATTACTATAAGGAGAGCAGAAAGGAGTTTTTTAAAGCCATATTCAGACATCAGCTATTGATGCTACATGCAGAGAAAATATATCAAGTGCAGTTTTGCAATGCCTGTGCTGCAGCAGAACCATAAAGTGATGGAAGAGTATGCTTGCCATCATCAGAGAGGACAGAAGCCCAGAAGATGCAAGCAGGGTAAGAATTCTGAGTAATACTGGCATACCAGAAAAGTGACTGGAGAAAAAAAGTTCAGGTCTACATTTAGATACATTCCAAAGAACAGATGCAAATCAGTACAGGATAGACTAGACAACAATCAGCCTCAGCTTCCAAACGATGTAGACCAAGTGGAGAATAATAACTGGAAGGATGTCTTAAAGACAGATCACAATGAGAGATTAATCAAATTGATGATTTTAATCTTGAAAATACTTAGGAGGAACACGGAGCCTCACATACACTAGATGTAGCTTCAGAGAGAATAAACAGTGCTGTACTGTCCAAAGTTAGTGAGCATGGAAGCCTTCATATACAGCAATATTTAAATCACGTAGTGAGACAAAAACTCCAGCATAATTCAGAGTAAGTTTCCTGAGAGAGGTGACACCATCCCAGATTAAAGCTGCATTTAACTGAAATGTCCACACTGCAACCTACAGATCAGAGTCTGCCCAGACTGGTGCCCGTCATCGTTTTAACCCCAGACCCTACGAAGACATAGCCAGAGAGCACGTACAGTTGAAAACCTGTTCCTTGCTGCTCAGAGGATACCCACAACACCTCCTTTCTTAATAACCAGGCCTATATCTGCCATGGAGCCAAAACACACAAAAGTCACCACTTCAATATTCATTACAGACCCACTGCACATCTGAGTATCTAAAAGGAGTCACCAGAGAAGACTGTCCCATTATATAAGACAGACCAACGGAAAGTAAAAAGCCACCTGGTCTAACCTACACAAAACACCAGAACAATGAACTAAGTGTCCCAGTCCTATCTTAAAAACTGGCAGATAACTAGAGGTGGATATTAACCTGGTTGAAGTTAGCAGCTCTGATTAAGCACAGTACAAGACCACCGTAGATTCCAGGACTTACTGTTCCTGTCTGGTAAGCACACCTTGTCATAACCACAGTTTTAGCTTCCTACATGTGCATGCTCTACTAACAGGACAAGAACTACCAAAGGTTGCAGTGATTTTAGGTAGCACACACTGCTGACAATCTAGCTGTTCCAAATCTAAATGTATTTCAAATATCATGGCACATTATGTTTGACTTAGTATTTCAACTTTTAACGAACATGAGAAATTACACTGTACTACGATCAAAAAATAACCTTCAAAGTTAAAAAAATTTACAAGAGTCAAGAACGACTAACAATTCTGGTTGCTTATATATGAAGGAAGAAGTGACTTACAGTTGTAAAACCATTAAAAAGTCTTAGTTATATACTAACTCCTCTCACCCCTCCCACCTTTTTTCTCAGACTGCCTCTGACTTAGGCTAGATGAACTGAGGAGTAAACCAACAGCTAGTAGGTTTCTTCATTATTCAATGTGTAGTGACTTTTTTGCACATTAATCAAAACTTGTTTTGAATACCAAATTCAGTAGTTATTCGCAGTTTAAGCAGTGTCATAACATACATCATTTGAGAGCTTTAAACTTGAACATGCTTCTCTTTAAGAAATTAGCAAAAGTTGGAAATTAAAGATGGGAAGTTGTTTCCTTCACTGCAGAGCTGAAGCACAAGCGGTGCCTCAAGCCTTCTGACGGTGATCATTTAGTCCAAGATTATCGAGAGTCCCCTCTGTCTTTAGTGGGCATATAATGTTTTCTGTGCTTTGAAGGACAAAGGTATATGCTGAATGATTTAACATTTTGACAGATTGAGCCCACAGACTTAAGTTAGTCAGCAAGAAAACAAGTCAGGAAACAGCTAATGAACACTCCTGACAATTCTGAACAACTCAACCAGCACCAAAGGATAGAAACGCTTTGAAAAATAAAAAGCAGTGAGTTCTTGCAGAAAACACTGAGCTGAGTCTATGAAATCATCTCATCTTCAAGCAATTCTCTACCTCACTCGTTAGAGACTTTCCAGCCTCTGCCAACAGAGAAAGATAACCTGAAAGAAAAAGCAGCCTTCAAACCACAATCCATTTCTTTCTACAAACCAGAATCCAGTCTCTATTGTAAGGGAGAAAAAATAGCGTATCATCATTCCCATGCTTCATCATCCTGTTCAAGATAATTCTGCATATAGTATATACATAGAGGTATTAACCAATGACCAAGAGCTAGCAGGCTAGTGTCATTGGTCACACATATATAAAGAATGTACTGATTGCTTTTCTACAGCCAAACAGAACTTTGGACTACTAGTATCAAATGTACAGGATTTGACACAATGTAATTTCAATTTGGGGGGAAGATGATGGATATGAAAAGCTGACCATTTTGTTATGGCCCTATTTATAGTACCACAGCCCCTGAGCTTAACTTTTAAATGCACTTGGCCCTACAATCAGAGTGTTTTAAGAACATTTTTGAGTTCCTGTAGGACTTACCCAAGTAGCCTATCAACACACTACTTATAACTTTCATCTCAAGTTTCTCAATTTTCTGTGTACATTCTAGAACTTCTCCATCTACACATTAAAATAAGTTCATGTCATTAGAGAGGAACCTGTTACCCTCACAATTAAATTACATTCTTCTCCCTCCTTAAGAAGCGGAGACAGTTTTACAAATTCCTACTGTTTCCTGTGCAAAAAGATAAAATAAAACAAGCTATCATAGCATTGAAAGCCACAAGCAGTTTAGTCATTCTCACCAAACAGTTGTGCAATAGAAGCAAAGATTCCTATTGCAAAAACAGAAAGCAAAAAGTCCCCAAGCATCCCAATCCATGTATTTAGATTATTTCTCTGTGACAAAGCTCAGGTTTGATCTCACCAAATGCCACAAGAATTTTTAGGTTGCACCTAGATCTCTTTGTGTACACAGGGAAATGTTTCTGTCTGCTTAAGAAGAGGCACAGAACTCCCTGCATTGAAATCTGAATTAAGCACCAGACTACAAGAAAGAAATCTGTAATACTAAAGGCTGCTTGTTCAATGATGTATTACAGATTAGAGGCACCCCCTTGGCAAAACAAGCAAGAGTACAGTACTGAGAGGTGTTCTGAATCTTTCCTAACTTTATTTTTATTCTTCCTTTTCATTTCTGCTTTATTAAGAAGCCACACATAAGTACATTTACCATAGTATTTTAAAAAACAGCTACTTTTAAACCTGCTTCACACTAACAATTTAAAGTGAGGTTAGACAATGGCATCTTTCAGTTCCAAGAACAGAAACAGTGACAGCATTTGACCTGCTAATTTTAGTACCTAACTTAATTTCAGCTAAGATTTTGTAAACTGGCTTTCAAAATCCACAAGAAAACTCAGAGAACTGCTTAAAATAAGATGGACTGTTGCACAGTATAAACATGATGGCATGTAAGACACAATGCATGCTTTCTAAAAGCACAGTATTACAAATCCCCCAGCTTTCAAGTTTCTATATTTCAGACATCTATCCTGCACGAGAGACTTTGAAGCAAAGATCAAATTAACATCCTTCGAGTTTTCAAATATTATTTTTGTCTTCTTTTCCACTACGGAAGTCTAACTAGATTACAAAATAATGCCTTACCAGATGTTGTCATTTGTCCATTACTTAATTACTGGTTCCAGAGCCATAGAGAGTAATTTTCTCAAGCACGCCTAAACATCTATTCCAGAATCCATCAAGAGCAAATGCAAAGACTTTAGATGCCGAGATTGGTTGGTTTTATCACTGGGGGGAACAGGGAGGTAGGGAGAGGAAGTATCAACATATTCAAATATCAAACTTAATTCTAATCATTAAAAATTTACTGGATCTTTTGGTTTAAAGATTCATATAGTGCCATCTGCATTAATTTTCTCGGCATCACGTGCAAGGTTTTTCAGAATTCGGAGCCTAATATTTTTTCCATTTAAGAAATTTCTCCCTTTTGAAGCGTTAACGTGTTGCTTGGCAATACCATCCCACCTCAGGGAAGACAACCACCACCCCTTTTTGTGTGTGTGGAAGGCTGATTGTGCTGCACAGGTGTCCCATCCATGCGAAAACAAAGAAAGGCTCTGCAAGTGCACTGACGTCACCGCAGCTACAGCAAGCACCAGAATAGAAGCTCAAATATATACTTCATACTACAGTCCTACAGGAAGCCAGAACCATACCCTCCTGTTAAAGTATAAAATGAACGGGCAGAGATATGTGCTGGGAATACCAATTTAATATATCCTGTACTAAGTGACATTCTGTTTGTTGCATAGCAACAGGAATCTACTGCAGAAAAACAATATGGAACTCTTTTTTTTCACTTGCCAAGATACAATTAACCCCAGTCTTCCTGAGAAACAGAAAAACCACAGCATAACTATTACCCTTGTCACCAATCTACCAAAGATGCTATCTCTAACACTTACTCTATTTTACATGAAAATGATTCTCTGTATTTAAACGGCTGTAGGGTTTGGGCCTCCCAAGAGAAAATTCACTGCTGCAGTGCATATGGCCAGCTACATCTTCATTGTATAGTTATGGCCAAGAAAAAGTTCTCAGATGCATAAAACTTCCATTCTTAAGTGTGAAATGCTTTCATCATTTAATATAGTATTTCTGCCATACTACATAAAAACATTCAGGCACGCAAATTCTAGAAGAAAAGCCTATTGCTTTATTTCTAAATGGTTTTGCTTCGTTTTGTTTGGGGGGCTGTTTTGTTTTACAAAAAAATAAAACCCAAACTACTTTGAATTTAAGATCTGTTATGAATTCTGAAGATAAACTCTACACGGACACCTAAACCGTATGCCTCTCCATGGGAAAGAGTTTTGTATCAGACAATATGAGCTGCATAAAATCTCTTCCTGTTCCCCAAAGAATAACAGAATTATGATCACTCAAGTGGTTTGGAAATTGATACATCATAAGTTATATGAAAATACGTGCCACCAAATTAGAGAGAATCTCCTCAGTTTTTTGGGGTTTTGCTGGTTTTGTGTTGTTGGGTTTTTTTTGAACACCCTCCCCATTCCCACACAAGACAATGGTAAGCTCCCTGAGACTTAAAACCAAAATATTTAATGACCGAGCACTGGGATGAGTCCACTGCCTACACCTACCCCAACTCCAGACATATTTGAGCAGAGAGAGTTTTGTTCAATTCAGGAGGAAAAAAATGGGAGATTTCAAATACATGGATGTTGACTACTGAGACTGCCACTACATATATCACCAAACTTGAAAGCATTCCTAACAGTTACACTGACAGTCTTCATCCTAACAGCACTTACAAAATATGTGCAGTTTACTTAGAAGAACGAGTTAAGGAAAGAAGTTATGAAGGCTTTACTAAGAAGGCCTAGTTAACATACAGCCATATACCATTGATGAACAAGCTTACGAACACTTTCCAATTCCAAATAGCCAGGGATTTCTCCTACCATACAGTCACTTCTCTTCCTCTTTATTCCCAACTAGTGACAGACAGAATGGACTGGATAGCAACCTGATACCTGATTGTAGGTGAAGATTGTGCATCAAGTACTGGAAAACCTAAACAAGTGAGCACCTGCACGGGTGTCACACAGAGGTTAACAGTACCTATCAGGAACAGTGTTTTCTTTCTGTTGTTGGGGCAGGGAGAAGTACAAGAGATGTTCCTTGTTTTGCATCCATCTGCCCTAAGAAAAGGAGACACATGAATTGAAGGTAAGATATTCAAGTACTCAGAACTGGCTTAACTGTACCCTCCTCTATCCCATGATGAGTAACTAGGGATTTCAACAGGGCAAAAATAAAATCCTACTATTAAGTATTATTAAGTATTAGTCACGTCTAAAGATGCAATCCTTGCAAAGCAATACACTTCTACCTGCATCTCACAGATTTACTATACAAAAGTCACACTAGCGACCAAGACCTTGTCACCACAAAAATAAACACAGATGAGCTCTTTAAACAAGGCATTCTGAGCATTTTTGCCCCAAGCGATTTCCCATAGTCAGATACTTCAAAGGAAAACACATCTTCATGCTTTACAAGGGAACAGTAACATTTGAAAAGTATTTTCACAAGCTTACTTTCTGACATTGCTCTCTACAAAGCAACCTCCTCACCCTTTATGCAGACATCATCTTTGCAGAGTAATGCAAAAACAAGTGACCATTTTAACAGCATCCTACAGCTGCTAACCTGTTTTCAAGCACTTAATTCCTTACTCTTTGAAATAAGAATTGGATCAAATATTGCTACTAGGTCAGACATCAAAACTATAAGCTACCTATGAAAAATAAAACACACAGCAACATTCACCTGTATCTGCAACATGCCTGCAACAATCCACGCAGTACAAAATCTCCACATGGTGTCTCCAAAGAATTGAGTAACTTTCCCAGGAACTCAGCACTTGGATGTCTGAAGCTTGACCGTGTCATGTTCCCCACCACGTGGATGTCTGAAAGCTTGCCTGTGTCCTGTTCCCCACCACTGCAGCAGTTGATCTAATAAAAGATAGTGCCTGTTCTTATAAAACCCTTGTCTTGTTTCTATCCTTAGAGCAACACAGCTACAGCAACAGTATTCATAACCTGCGAGGCAACCTTTGTGTTTATGTTATTGCCATTCATTTGGGGATTTAGCTACTCCTGGAAACAGTGGCAATTACAGGAACACAGAACTGTTCTTTCACTAAGAAAGGCACATCAAATAAAAATATACAGGAATAGCTTTTGGTTTTAGCCTTCAGAGCATGCCAAACAAAGCGGTCTGAGACACCCCATTCCTCCAAACTTTACGAAAAGACTCCTCAAAGATACTGCCACTGAAGCTCCTGAACCCAGCAGTCCAGATTTCTTCACCTCACAACTTAGTTGCAAGGACAGATGTAAAGTGCAGCATTTTGAGGATAATTCCTATATGATGCAGTCAACATAACCAAACTAAAGGCTACTGGACTCATCACACTGCACTTGGGAAACTAAAATAGTACCGCCACAATCCCTGAGATTGCAGCACAACGTCTTTAAGGTGCAAAATTTCTATGATTTACTTCTTTTATGTGTTTGATGCTTTGTTCTTCTTCCTCAATCTCAAGAATTTTCATCCAAAAACCACTACTCCATTCTCATTCAAAACCCAAGGAAGCCAATGAAATGCTACAAAACCTCATTCTCAATTATTGTCCAAAACACATACCGCTGAAGAAGCAGCTGAAGTAGTGGATTCAACTTCGGCTTAAGCTCAAACACCACTTCAGTGCTCTAACCATTCATCTGCTCTTCCTTCTACTCAAAATTGGACGCAGATTCCCTTCTAGCTTTCCAAGATGGACCTCTCCCCTCAGCCTTCTCTTGGTCAGAACACTGAACTGGGGAGATTTTTCACATCTTCACTCAACCCTCAAACACCAGGCTCTAACTAAGAGAGAAGCAGTGCCTACTATATACAGAACTACTCTCTCCATACTGAGTTTCAGACCAGATGGTTCATATCTGACTAGGAAGGCAGTCCTGTGTTCAAAATATGTTTATTTCATACACAACACACACTGATACAGAAAGTAGCAGCCACTTCTTGAACCAGCCCTCCTGTTCTATTCACACCAAAGTGATTCAACTAAAGACATCAGTGTATAACAATAAATTAAAATATAATAGTAGCTTCTAAAGTTTGGACTATATTCAGACTTCTATCAAAGCAGAAGCATTCTGAACTGGAGAAAAAAAGTACCTCTAAACATAATCACAAAACAAACAAAAAAACCAGTATTTCTGCTAGACTAGTACATAACAAAAACTAAATCATACCTCTTCTTAAGTAGAATGTTCAGTGATTAAACTTACATATAAAAATGCTAAACTTCAGCACTGATCATTTCCATAACAGTGCTGTCACTCACTACTTTGATTCATTATCTCTGCCAAAATTAGGCTCCTTTTGATTAAGTTTCACTGTTTTGTCAGTCTGGCCACACCGTCTCTTTCAGACAATCGGTAAATACGTTTATTCTGAAGTTGTGAAGTCCATTTAGCTTCATCCACAGTAACCAATTGCAGATTTCTAAAAATGGGCTTTGCAAACAGCTTCAAGAACACAATACAAGTTTTCTAAGAAAACTTCACTGCGTACAATTTTAAGTACAAATCCAACAAGTTAAAAAAAATCTGTTCCATTAACTTAGACTGAACACTTTTATAGAAGAGTCAGCATCGTTTAGTAGCCTAAGGTTTGCAAAAAGGATCATATACTTTCCCTGAATATCAACAAGAATTCAACACATGAGAGGAAATAAAAGGTGTACACAACACTACGGACAAGTCTCCAGGCTTTTAAACGAAAGCAAAGGGGAATAAGATTTTCATAGAACAGGAAAATACACAGAGAAAACAAGTTTTCAAAACAAGTAGCAGTGTATATTGTTCATTGTAATGCACTGCTGATATGAACAACATATACTAGCTAAAAAAGAAAAATTCCTGCTCTCCTGGAGCTGGAAGCTTGGAATCTGAAAAAAACACATTCAACGTAAGTTATTTCAAGAGCTAATGATTTTAGGCAGTGACATTACCAGGTTCAAGGCCCAGATTTACTTGGAGCATAGGCTTAAGTCACATTTGCAAAGCAAACCATGGAAGTTGAATGAAACCTAAAAATACTAACTACCTCTTTGCACCAACGCCAGTGAAAATACCACTAATGCAGCAATATTGAAAGTTTTGTTGGAAATACATGAACTACAGCACAATTTTGATCGACTTCCCATTTAGTATTTCCATTTTCAATCCCCTACAATGGGGGGGAAAATGCAACTCCAGTGGAAGTCTCCACAAAATATGCAATTCTAGCAAATATAATGACATATGAAGACATACACTGGTCTATACAACTGAAATAGAAAAGCATTTACCAGCAGCTAGATTAGACCACAATAAAACACTACCTCAACAACACGCCCTTTGAAGTGTTTCAGTTTAAAAACTGGTATCACTGTACAGTAACCCACAATAAAGCGACAGCAGTCGGTAACCTTAAAAAATTTTTAAGCATTGAACCGCATTTTACAAAATTGCTTTAAGGAGAAAAACACATACATAGAAATTGGTTTCCTCTAAAAACAAAATTAAAATATTTCTGTAGTTAGTACAAAACTGCAACTAAAGCATAATACAGGCTTTAGTCATACCAGTGATTGCTCTTGTTTTCTAACTCTGATAAATTCCAAGTTTTAAAACTTTTTCTGTTTTAAACTAGGTGGCTATTATAGCACACCCAAGAACCTCACCTCACCTCTTTATAGAATTTGCAGAAAGATTAGATTTAGATTGCAACCCAGTTCAGGAAATAGAAGTTTAACATTTGTGGGGAAAAAGAAAAAAACAAACAAAAGAATGAGAGAATATTTGAAACGAGATCCTTCCAATCAGGTTTGTGCTCCAAACTATGGTTTAGAATTATTTCTGGCAGAACACCAGTCAAACAAAGTAGCATTTTTGTATCGCCCTCTGGAGTGCAATCACTTTCCACTTCTTTCCCCCATACTTCACCTGGTGTCAGCACCTTTCTTTATCATAATTTAAAAAAACAAAAGAAGAAAAAGAAACAACTCACACACTTAGCAAAGAAGCAGACTAGTTTTGCCCTAAGCCGAAAGAGTTTTTACTGTTCTTTCTTTATGTAAGACAGCTATGCCTGGAGAATTTTCAACATGTGAAACTAAGAGCAGGGTTACTTTTTGCCTGAATATTGACTCTGTGTTCTTTTAATGAGCCTTGCCGGGAGATTACTCACAGAGACACCAGAATCTTACTTCGACTCCTCACATTAACTTGTGCATTGATACCCAAAGCATGTGCTTATTACTTAGCAGTTCAACTGGAAAGACTAATCCAAAGTGGACTGACGATTCTTCTCGCGTCACACTGAACATTCCTGTTTTCTCCACCACGCTGTCACTGACATTTGGGCAGTAGACCCAGAAAGATGTCACATCGCCTCCCAAGCAGCAGTTCCATAAGCCTCCCATAAGTACTCACGGAACTGCCACAGCAGGAGGAGCACATGCGTAACCCTGTCAAAAGCTGGTAAGCATGATATTCACGTTCTTTTTCAGAACCTTTTTAACATTAATTATGAAATAGCCACACTGAAGGAGACTTGCAATAAGTGGTAGCTGGGGAGAGGCTCAGCAAGTACTAGAACAATTTATTAGGAGTATCTGAAGTAAAACTCAACGTTTTCATCTACCAAGCTGTACTGGTACAGAGCATTTTCAAGTCAGACTCAGTTACTTAGATGTATCTTTTCACTTCTCATGTTAGAAAATTCAAAAGTTAAAATAAGGTAGTTCAACTATTTCTAAAAGGGAGGAAGGATTCTCTACATTATTCAACTGAAAAAAAAAAATTACAAACTCTGTTCTTTTCCAGGTTTGTGAGAACGCATGGGAAGTTAGGGCAGGAATGGGACAGTAGGGACACAACACTGGCTCTTCACCTGGCAGGTTTAAATACATACAGAGAAGAAAGCATATTCACTCTGATATTAATCCCAAGAGAGTCTAACAACTTAAGAACATGAGGTAGTTTAATACAATTCCCAAGGACTGGTAGGGAATGGCAAGGTAGGCACCATCAAAAATCACTTACATATTGAGGTAGTTCAACAAGGTTTGTGTGACTTCCATCTCTGCTACATTTAATTTTAGCTACTACTGAAAGTCAAATTTTTTGGAATCGAACATAAAAAGCACATCACTTCTGCTTTCTCTCAACACTACAGCACTCTTAAAACCTAAACGTGTCTGGATGTTTAAAGAGCTGGCACATGTATTTCTACACTGCTGAGTGGAAGCAGGCATGAACTGTCAAAAGCAATTCTCGACGAAAGGTCAAAGTAAAGAAGGGAATAATATCTGTTTCACAAAATACATTTGCTCTCTAGTAATGAAAGCAAATGACTCTATCCAGTGGTTCAATAACCTGCCTCTACAATAGTTCCACATGAAATGCACTGGCATGGCAAGAAGCAGTCCACATTACAAAGTATTTCCAATCACATGCCTAAGGCAGCGCCAAGATACGTCACTTAGGGCAAAGCATCCGCTGAAACAGGTGCTGGCAGAAAAATTTTTCTCCTTTTTATGGAAGCGTAGAAAAAAGGCTTTTACGCTATAGTGGCCTGAAGTAGCACACCAGCTAACTGAGTCTTGTTTCCCGACCTCCAACAATAAACATGAAACCCTGAATCAGGGTCAAGAAAAAACTTGTACATACCCTTCCAGAGAGCATTCCTGAATTATACGCACTCCCAGACTGTTTCTAATTTTTAGAGGCTGACAGCATAATTGCTGAGATGGTCATAAATAGCTTCTTCTAAAACAGTTGTATTCTGATTCCTGCACTTTCCATTAACACGGGAATTTTTCAAAGACTTATACTTCTACTATCAAAATATTTCACTAAACTATCCAGAGGCCTCGAGGGCAAAACAGTTGTTAGATTCCACATCAGGTGGGCAGAAACAACCCATCCAAAAATTACTTGCAACTGTCACAAACAAAGTGTGAGCTAAAGACCACACTTCTATCAGACAGATGACTCAGTCCATCTGTTAGTTTACTTAAGAAAAAGGAAAGCAACCTGAATTCTTGAATCCACCTGAAAAAAAACCTGCCTACACCACCAATTTTTCTCTTGAGATACAAGCAATTTTAGGAACTGTATTGGTTGCAGTTATGCGTATCCAGCCTAATTTAACTGCCTGCTTGCACTTCCAACATTTTGCCAAATATTTCTCAACTAAATTAAGCTTTCCACTTCAAATACACTATTCAGGCAAGTATTAAAACTAAAGTAAAGGCACAATTCCAAAGCGTTCCCTTATATATCGATGTACACAATAACTTAATACCACCACTAAAATTAATGGCTTTGCTGTTGTGGTATTTTGCTACCTTAAATAAGTGCAGTTATTGCTGCAGAGTGAACTGTACTACTGTCACTAATAATGTTCTTTATACCCACTTCTCTGGAAACCCTAGGAAACGCATGTGGGTTCCTTCAAGAATTTCCAGTCCTAATGAAGGTACATACTTTGTTACTTCTGTTGTGGGCTTTCACTCAGTAAACAGTGAGTATGGTATTAGTTTTCTTAGCACAACATTTAAAATATAATGAAGGCTTACCAACCCAGGCACAAAATAAGCTGACTTTTAAATAATAACATGAATTATATTCTGCAGCAACATACTTGAGCAGAAAAGCTGCTGAACAGAAATAAATAGAAATTTCAGCATGGTTTAGAGACCACAAATTTAGCTACCTTTTGAAAAAACAAGTGAGGATACGCCACGATTTTCTGAAAAGGCAAAATCTATAATAATTTAGCTGTTTGCCTTATCTAAACGCGGAATGAAATTCACATGTGTGATACGCACAGTAGCCCATCACAAACACAAATTATTAGACTGGGCTCTGAAAATGCTAGAGTTTAAAATTCCTTAAAAACACGGTTTCTTTCCCAGTTCCTGTAACTTGGGTAATGAAACCCAACTAAGCAGTGTGCTTTCTGACTAGCACACTAATGAAAAACAATTCTTTCCCACACAAAGAAATGGATGTGGTAATCCCAAGAGAAGGCTGCACAGTTTGATTTTTAAAAAGTCAGTATCTTGGAAAGCTCATTTATTTTTATTGGAATTAACATACAAAATGAGCTTGATACAAAAAAAACCCAAAATGATAATTCAGCTAACCTTCACTGTAGAATCCCAGCTCTAGCAGTAGAGTTATGTTTATCAGCTTCCATAATACAGACTTCAACTATATGCTACAATAAAATTCTGTTCACACATGTTCTTCTTGTACAAATATGATGGGAAGTCATGCTATTACTAGAACCAGGGCACCAAATTGTGCTGTTACCTAGATCTTTACCACCTTTTTGCCCCCACCACGTTCCAGTCAGCCAGTAAATGGAAACCTCACTGAGCATGCCTATTCCTGGATACCTATTATAATATAAGTGCATTCAGGAAACTGAATTAGGAGCAGTACTTAGGTCAGCTAACCCCAGTACAAAGAGAGCAACAGGTGTTCATGGGAATCAGCTGTTTACCTAAGGCAGGAGGAGAGAGATACACACACAAGCCCTATTCAAGCTGGCTCCTGATCCAAGTAACTTCATACTTAGGCTAGACCATTTAAGTGAGATATTTAATATTCAAAGTTTATCGGCAACCTAAAACCCTGAACAGATGTTACTCAAATAGCTATCATTTCAATTTGAATACAAAGCAGACTTCTGCAAGAATTAATTCTTGTGTACTGATGATGTTTGTGTCTTACAGAATTGCTGGGTATTTTACAATTCTAAGATGCTCTTCATAGTGATGATTAGTTTCATTCGAAATAAGGACAAATCAGTTTGCTCTTCAGTAACTGACCAGCTAATCACCTCGAAAAGACGCAAGATCTTAACACAAAATCATCCAAATTAGTTCAGGCTGAAGAACAGACTCTCACACACATATATGTGTCAAAGGAAGGAATAGAAACTGAAGGCACTTTCCCTCCACCCCTCCCAGCCCCTCTATTTCTTTTTGTATTCTTTGGAGCACCAACTGCATACTTACCTGCAGAACAGCAAGGGCAGAATGCACTTATGCATTCCAGGAGACCATCGGTATTGTGCCAAAAGTATGTTTTCAGTATTAACTGCTAAGATTTACCACCACCTGCAAACAGGGGAGCTGTATATGAAAAGCTGGTCAGTTGTCCCATCTACCCTGTCACTCCTCCCCATCACAACTTGCCTTGACCAGCAAATACACATTAAAGGACACTGCCCGAACAAAATACATCATGAAGATATTGTTTAAACACGTTTCAGAAATATACCGTCAATCGTAGTCTAAACAAGTCCAAAGAGAGAGCGTGCAGTGAAAGCTTGCCATTGTACTGGAATCAGACCAATTAAACAAAACTGAGTGAATTTAATAGTGCCTCTTTAGAGAGAATACTTCTTTAACCACATCATTTTCTTAGCCTGTGTAGTTTAATTGGTACAGCTTGCTTCTTTTTTCCAAAGGCTTGGAACCAAGCGCTCTTGAAGTCAGATTTCTTTGAAAGGCCCCAAAACCACTGAGAGCAACCCTCCAACTTGGAACCACACTTCCCCCCCACCAGTTTAACACTCTCCACACAAGAGCAGGTAGAAAGTTTCAGACCTGTAATAGATTCATTTACCTACATTCACTGCTTCAAGTCAACTATTCAAACATCTAAATAGGCAACCTAAGGGTAGGTTCAGCCTAGACACTTTCCTGTTATGCTGGTTAAGAGAAATACTTGTGCTCCCTCCAAGCTGGCAGAAGTCCTAGCACACATACAGTTACATCAGTGAATGAGCAGCCTTGCTGGTATAGCTCACTTCACTCAGCATCACCCGCACAATGCAAGCACTTTTTGCCAGCAAGAAACCCAAATTTATACCGGGCTTCCCAAGATATTTATGCCAAGTCTTGCTCGATTAACAGCATTTCATTGTGCTAAAGGCTGTCAAGATAATTAAAAAGAACACCTCTGTTTAAAGGATCTGAATACAAACTGTAGGTTTTCCAAGTTTTAACTTTTACATTTGCAGGGTATCTGACTTCTACACCAGCAACGTGAATAACTGAAAATAAATTATCACAAGACAAAGCAAAGCTTAAAATAACAGAGGACATAAATACCTACAGTTAACAAAGAAAACTAGAGGGAAATACGGGAACACAATTCTAAACAAAACAGCAGGGAGACTGTTCCCATGCTTCCCGCTGCAATGCTAGCCTTTCCACTGAAGGTGCACTGAAGGGGGAATCCTTACAGCTCAAAAAATTTGATTAGGATTTTCCTGTAATTTACAGGAAATTCTAATGGCTCATCAGCTGTACGCAGCAGAGGAATCTGCCGACTTTCATCGCGCAGATCTTGCGGACCTCTGCTCCAAAGGACCTCACGGCTTACGGTCATCTTTAAGACAAAGAAGGCTCATACCCAACTGCGAGGCAGACAATAACTTCCAGCGGGGGGAAAGGGGAAAAAAAAAGAGAAAGGCGAGAGTAACTCGTTTCGCCAGCTGTTCCAGCGAGGGACAGGCCTACAGGGAGCACGGCGTCCCCGAGCAGCCAGACCAGCGCTCGGCCACCGAGCCGCCTTTCTCAGCGGGTCCTGCACCAGCCCAGAAAGGAGATTATGGAAACAGAACAGGCGCTAACAGAGAGCCGGGGGGAGGGCGGCGGGGGGGACGGCCCGGGCAGGCAGAAATCGCCTTCCAA
>VWZF01007212.1:1456040-1487762 GCA_013396755.1 Sclerurus mexicanus | reverse complement strand
CCACCCATCCAGCAGCAGACCCTGCCGCTTCCCCGCTCGGCCCCTCCGCTGCCATCCCCGGGCTCTGCCCGCCCGGGAGCCCGGCGCCCCGGCCGCGCTGCCGGAGGGATCCCGCTGCCCCAGCATCGCCCCTCCGCGCCCCCGGGAGTCGCAGCGCCCCGCAGGAGCACACGAATGCCATCCCAGCCCTTCACCTTGCCGTAGCCCCCGCGCCTGCCCGACGCGCAGGTTCGCGGTCCGCTCCCGGGACCCCGCACACCGCACGCGAAACTTTAACCCCGCTCTGCCCCGGCTCCTCTCTGCCAGCCCGGCTCGGTTAGAAGAAGAGATGAGCAAGGGTCGTTGTAATTTCCAACGCCGTTAAGCCATCTTAGTGCTCCCGCATCTCCGATTTCGTTTTGCCCCGTGAATACCAGTTATTAAAAATGTACACGAGAAATAAATGTATATGTATCTTCTCTATAAATGTCTAGACTTTTAGACATAAAACAGTAAAGAATTTTAGAAATACATGTCTTTATGTATTTCTGATGTGGATCTCACACATTTAAGGGTTTTTTTACCATGAATCTCAGGTATTTGACACTATGCATACAACCTCTTCCTTGATCAGTGTGGTACCTGAGGCAGGGTCGGTCACTGTCAATGGTGTCAGTAACGCAGTAAGAGACAAGCTAGTCAGTGAAAAAAAAAAGCTCAATTGTTAGAAAATACTAGCTCAGGAAAAAGGACAGGCTCTGAAACTGCAGCTAATGAAGAACAGTTTAGTAAGAAAACATGTTTTTACTGGCATAGGGATGATGTCAATGAAAATGTTGCAGTTGAGGTGAATCACAAAATGCAGATGAGTAATCAGAAGAAAAGCGGCATCGCGGTCGTAAAAATTAAGTGTGTACCTTTGACAACAATGTGAACACAGTCTGAAAAACGGGACACAATTGAATCTGGTGAATAACATTACCTTGATAACTTCCAGCAAATACTGAGGACTCTAATGACTGGCAGTGGACCTCAGTTCTTAAGACATCAGGAATTTCCTAAGATCTGGTCTTCCTATCACCAGAATATCCTCCAAATAAAAGGTTTGGAAGGAAAGCCATTCTGACAGTGAAAACCCTCTCGAAGGCAGCCAAATAGGAATGTTAAGATCTGCATCTGAAACATCTATGTATCTATATAGATATATCTGAGATGTAAGTCTAATGGGCTTCAGCAGATACATCAGTAGAAGGAATGACAGAAATGGTCAGAAGAAGGATTTTTTTCAAAGATACCAGTTGTTCTGTAACAGAAAAAATCAGGATCATAATGTGACTGTCCTGATGCAACTGTCTGGTCTTATTAGTCAAATCTAAAAGAATTTTGAATGTGACAGGTATATAGAAAACATTGAAAGTATGCCTGGGCTACACATCTGCCTGAGAGGGAATGAAAATAGCCAGAAGCTGTTACTCCTGCAAAATAACTATTATCGTTATTTGTGTTGTATTACTTAGTGTTCTTATCCAAATCAGATATGGTCATAGCTAGATTTCTCAAGACATACTCAGTGATAGAATGGAATTTGTAAAAATGCCAGAAGAATCATTTTGCATGCTGGCATCGCAGATGTCACCAAGTGCAAAGTCATTTTGGACACTAGCTTAGTCAGAAATCCCATTGAATTGATCTGTAACAAAATACTAAATCTGCAGTAACTCATATTAGCAGTTACATGAGAAGGAGGGGAGCCAAAATTATATAGGGCAGAAATCAAATTATAAATGTTGAGTGCCTTTTTCTTTCCAGGTCAATTTAGTGAGATTATTGTCAAGAAATTAAAGTAGTCTAGCAGAAGAATGAGTTAGTGTTGTGCACATGTTTATGATACTGAATTATGCATTGAGAAATCTGTACGCTCTCGTAGCAGCCCGCCTGTTCTCTAAGCTGTAATCGTTCAATGTGTCCAAGTCACTTGGTGCGACTCTGCCGTTATCTTTCTCGCTGACGGGATCCTCCAGCAGCACAGCGTGGATCTCGATGCCCTCTGCATCCCCTCCCACGGCTCTCACTTCTCCTGGCAGTGACAAAATCGATGTGGCAGAAAGCCTTCATAGCTGGTGGTGTCATGCTAATAACCTGAGGCCCCTGACAACTTATGATGCAGAGCCATGTAATGGTTCTTCTAATCTGTGTGCAAGGACTGTGTTTCTGCCCTTCTTCCTCCAAAATCCAAGCAGCTTAGAATACCCCAAAACTACTCTGCATTCCTCCCTCTTGCATTTTCTGCTGCTCAGCTGCAACTGAAGACTGGAATTCAGATGTTTCCAAAGGCTAGGCCTGCTCAGGTCGAGTGGTATGGTATGCCTCCTCTCCAAACAACCCGTCTGATGAAGGCTTTTGAATGCCAGAGAAATGGCTCACCCAGGCATAAACCAGAAGAGAATGTATTTCTGTTCAGTATCAGCCAGATGCAAGAGGCTTGGCAGGCTGCTCCTGAGTAAACCCAGCCGAATCCGTCGCATCTCATCAGCATGGCTCACCCTTGATACGGAGTCATGAGCAGGATGCATGACTAATGTTCTGGAGACATTTGGGGATTCCAAAAGGTTCAAAAAGCAGAAGCACAGTAATCTTTTCTCTGTCAGTGAGGTTTCCCCCATCTCCTCTGAAACAATCTTCCACTTTGGAGTCTTTGTTTCTTTGGAAAGTCTGTTTGTATTTAAGAGGAAAAAGTAGCTGAGATCTTCATATGTGTTACTACATCCAGCGTCCTAGGACAGCAGAGCTTATACAAGATCACTCTGGCCTTCTTTGATGACTGTAAATAGCATAAAGCAGGACAGAAGTGTTTGTTTCCAGCGGTTTGGGTTTTTTGAAGGTTATTGTTCTTTTTATTTAATGTGTCTAGAGTCTGGGTTTTGAATACGCAGGGAAAGATATTTTATTTCACTTGTTTGGATTATTGTCCATTGAACTAGTAGAGAAAGAGAACACAATTTACTATGTAATAGAAGTGAGAGAATTGCAACAACAAAGCATGAGCTTTCTCTCTGCTGATAGTTAAGGCCTTTCCAAAAATGGTGGACTAAAAGAAACTGGCTCTGACAGTGTGCTTCTGGTAGCATTGAAGATTATCAAAACAGAAGTGAATTAAATAATTGAATATATAGTTCTCATCACTGATTATGTTAATCTAATTTATAAATATATCTTTTGCTCTGGACCAGACACAGAGCTGACGCTCAAACCAATTCTGTGAGGTCACGGTTAGCTGAACAAAATGAGGATCAGGCTATTATATAGATAGTTAAAGTATACTGGCTAGTATAATTCTTCCTGTCCTCTTTTTGCTTTTCCTCACCCCCAAGTCATTTTCAATTTCAGGTTGCCATGAGTCAGCCGACTGCTGAAGTGTTGCATAGCAGACCATTAAAGGAAATGCTTTCAACCAAAAACTCTTTAGCTTTCTTTTATTTATGAAATTATACACTATTTCTCAACCACCTTTTGGGAGAGGGGGAGTAAACTATCTCTAAAATTCTCTAGGAATGGTAAAATAAACAATGATTGGCATGAGTCAGCAGATAGCAACAATAGCCAGCAAGGTCTTTTCTTAAAGGAATAATATTTTTGTTCTGTTGTGAAAAAGGAAAAACATGACCAGTAAAAGAAGCAGATCTTTGGCTATAAAGCACAGTCCTTTGACTGCTGAAGGTGAGGCTTGGTCTTCCTACCAGCATACCCTGCTCCTTGTTATATAAGTAAACAATTCATAGGTCTTCCATCAAGCACCTCCAAAAGGAAATGAAAACAACAGCTGAAGCTTTCCGCTGTGCTTCTTTCCAACGAGGTTCCTAACAGTGCCCCTCATACTGTCAAATAGCATCAGCATATCCAACCACAAGCCTCTCTAGATGTGAGTTGGGAGTATGGTATGTGTCTTTCAGTCTGTTCCCAGTAGACTCAAATGTTTAAGTGGAAATGCCTTGAATAAAAAGGGATTGTTTTTCCCCCTAGGTTTATCATGAAAAGAATTTGGATTGTGCTGCAGGCTATTCAGTGAGGGCTGAAGTCGCTTTATGTATAAGTATTGTCTATCAAGTGTAAATCGATGCATTGTGTACTGAGTGCAAAAATGCTTTTCTGACACTCAGATAAATTATAATTGTTGTTTTGACCCCTGTCTTTCATTCACCTCCACTTAGTTGCTGACTTTTGTGGTTTCTGAGATGAAATGTTGATTTAGGACCAATGCGATAGACCAATCTCATCTCTTCCTTCCCATCTAATTTTATACTCTTATCCCCTAATGGTCCTATTTGCCACCAGTCTGCATTCTGCTTGTGCATTACCAATAAAATTTATTCATTATGTTCTTTGCTCTCCCTTGCTAATGCCTTAGAACAAATTGTACTCCGTTGCTCTGTTTTATGCTGGAGGAAAGTCCAGGCACAAAGCTGGCCCAGGATTTGGTTAAGATTTTTTTGAGCCATCTTTTCTTACAACTCTAGATGAGTTATGCTTGAAGTTCCTCAGTCACAGCCAAGGATTTGGGCCATTATTAATTAGTTATTATTAATAATTGTCAAGGGCCTATAGTGCAATTGTGGCATAAAAAGGGGCCTGCTTTATGCTTAGAAGAGCTATGTACTCTATGGGATGTCTCCACTGCAGTCTCTCATGTCTGAGCTAGCTTTGAAATACTCAGCATGTACTAGTTACCTGGTACAGTCTACCTGAAACTTCATTGCATTCTGCCAGCAGCTTCTACAACACTGACAGAGATTTGACTTTACCAGAGCACGTTCACTGCCACCATAGCCCTTCATCTTGCCCAAGTTTAGGCAGGCAAATGACAAAGGAGGTGGTACAGCCTTTCAGTCAGAAGCCTGAACCAAATGCCACCAATTTAGTGCTACCTTGCCCTTTGCAAGGCAATTTATCTTTAGCAGACAGAAAACAACCAACCAAACAAACAAAACCCAAAAACCAAACCACAACCCAAAGAACCACCAAAAAAAATTGTGAAACCCTGGGTTTATTCTACTCAGACTCCATTGCAAATATGTTCTGTATTTTGTCCATCTTTCTCCTTTCTCCTCCCTTCTATTTTAGATGACTGACAACACGCTTACTATTACTGGTTAGTTTCCATTCACTGCAAAGTCGGAATAACTTACGATGAAAGTACAGTCCCAGTTATAGATGAATGACAACACTTTTACTATAACTGGTTAGTTTCCACTGACTGCAAAGTTGGAATAACTTGCAGTAAAAATAATGTCCCGATTATAGATGAATGACAACACTTCTGCTATTGTGAGTGAGCACCTGTGGATTGCAAAACTGGAAGTAACTTACAGTACCTTTATTGTTCCAATAAAGGTAGCAGCTTAGTCAGATGATAACCTTTTTTGTCCTTTCCAGCACTGCAGATTCTGCTTTCTGGCAATAGCTATAGCCAGTTCCATAATTTGGATTTCAAATTTAGTAAGTGATAAATCATGCATGAGACCCAAAATATACAAAGCAGCAGTTGCAAAAATATTCTTCCTCAGTATTTTAGAAAGAACATCACAAAAATTTTTGCCAAAAGAATTAATGTTTCTATAAAAAGAGATGTGAAGAAATGAGCTCTTAACAGATTACAATGCTAAAGCATGTAATTATTATTACTATAACTAATTAGCAACAATTTCAAAATTTTACTCTATAAAATCAAGGAGAAGGAATTCCTTGCAACTGGCCCTAAGTCACACTTCCAGAACTAGGGATCTGTATCTCAACCATAACCATTCTCTCTGCTGAGTATTTATTTATTCTCCACTTCCTCTGCTAGTTCGCCTCCCATGTTTCACAAACGCAACCACATAAACAGTGATGGATTTTCCTCTGCTCCTTCCACCCTCAGACAGAACAGAACCACCTCATACCCTATTTCCTGTGTCACAGGTTTATTTCCAAACAATTCATACTGAGTGTGTGACACTGACTGGCATGTTGCAGTCAGGAGTTTAGGTACTACGGTCAACCGACTGCTTTCCAAGAATATCGCTCATTAAAAAGTACTCCTGGAGACTCTGCATTGAAATCCTTGCTGCATGGTGGGGTTTCTCACTGGCTAGTAAGAAAGTTTTAGTCTTCTGGAGACTGTAAATAAAAAGAAGTAGGAAAAGACCAGTGAAGATTCTTCACTAGGCTGTTTGCAGAGTTTTGTTCAAAAAGCAACCTTATACTATCTGGAATACATTTCACTGTCAGGAAGTTCTTCTTTGTAAAACTTTCCTTGTTTCTCTTAGGCTTACTGTGCTTAGATAAATTCTACCTTCCCTGTGTTTTTCTCTTCTAAATAGCTGTAAATTAAATCACAGGTTTCTTCAGACATCAGCTATCCATAAAACATCAAATGCTCCCTGTCACTAAAAACATTCTTCCATGTTGCCATAGCTCACCTTCTCTAAAGCCTCTACTTTCATTCTGTGGCTTTTTTTCTAAGCTCCCTCCAATGTCTCTAGTCCTGGGAGCAAAACTAATGTTTTTATTCAAGGTACAGGCAACTGGTCTTTGCTTCTGAACATGGAAACAGAAATCACCTTTCACAACACTGTTTCCACTTGGGCTGTTGTCAGTCTAAAAGATTCTGCTGATATACAAGAGAAGACAGGTAGCACCAAATCTGTGAAGGCAGACTGGCTTACAATCATAAGGGATGCTCAGACAATCACTTTATTTAATTTTCATGACTGGTTGAACATTTTTAACCTTCTAATTGTGAATAGAGGTTGCTTTGTTGGGCAAAATGACTCCTACAACAATGATCCATTCATTCTGCTGTGAATGGGTGAAAGGGAAGGGCCAGCTTTGTAATGTTTGAAATTATTAGTAGTATTAAAACAACCATACTAGGGTATTGGCATATGTGCAAAGAAATGAAAACCCTTCCATTGCTTGCCTCTTCATGATTTAGAATCATCCTAAGCTGGTAGCAACCATAACCATTAGGATCTGATAGGGTTGGTCTATGCATAAAATCATCAGTAAAATCATCATGGAGGTCCTAGACAAACTCAGCCAGCAAAAGAAAGCCTACAGAGTGTGGAAGCAGGGACAGGTAGACTGGAAGGAATACTGGAAAATTGTCTGAGCAGCCAGGAATCAGGATAAGAAATCCAAAGCCCTGATGGAATTAATCCTGGTCAGGGACATCAAACGCAACAAAAAAAAGCTTCTATAGGTACACTGATGATAAAAGAAAAACTGGGGGAAATGTGGACCCTCTCCAGAAGGAAATGGGAGACCTGGTTACCCAGGACATGGAGAAGGCTGAGGTACTCAACAACCTTTTTGCCTTGGTCTTTACCATCAAGTGCTCCAGCCACACCAACCGCGTCATATAAGGCAAAGGTGGGGATGGTGAGAATGAAGAACCATCCATTGGAGGAGATGATCAGGTTCAAGTGCATCTAAGGAATATGAAGGTATACAGGTCCATGGAACCTGATGGGATGCATCTCTAGGTCCTGAGGAAACTGGTGGATGAAGTGGTTAAGCCACTACCCACCATATTTGAGAAGCTGTGGCAGTCTGGTGAAGTTCTCACTTGGTGGATAAGGAATTGGCTGGATAGTCACACTCCAGGAGTTGTGGTCAGCAACTCAATGTCCAAGTGGAGACCAGTGATGAGTGATGCTCCTCAGGGTCAGTGTTGGGACTGGCGCTGTTTAATACCTCTGTCGGTGACAGCGACAGTGGATTGAGGGCACCCTCAGCAGGTTTGCTGATGACACAAGCTGAGTAGTGTAGTCAACATAACTGGAGGGAAGGGATGCCAAAGGGACCTTGACTTCAGTCTTCAGAGGTGTGCCCATGTGAACCCTATGAAGTTCAACAAGGTCAAGTGTAAGGTCCCACACCAGGATCATGGCATCCATCCCTGGAAGTGTTCTAGGCCAGTTTAGAGGGGCCTTTCAACAACCTGGTCTAGTGAAAGTTGTCCCTACCCATGGCAGGGGGAGTTGGAACTAAATGGTCTTTAAGGTCTCTTCCAATCCAAACCATTCTATGATTCCATGATTCTGTGAAAATGAGCTGATGTGATGGTAAGAAAACATGCTCAGGCAAAAGATGCTAGAAAGCTGAGAAGCCCATCCCTTGCCACAAGAGGGGACTGATAAAGTGATAAATGCAGAACTGAATGAGAAGCAATGCAAGTTTGCATGCCCGTTCCTAAAACCCAGCAGCAAGGGAAATCCTTGTGTGCTCCTTTGGAGCAATGACTGAGAAGCAGAGCAGGTAAAGAAGTGGGTTTTTAGCAAAAAGGTGGTGAGGTTATAATGCTAAAAAATTGATAAAACCCTGTAGGAATTCATGAGAATTTTTCCTGAGAAAAGAATCAATCTACAAAGGCAGGGAATGTATTTTTTGTAAAGGAATTACCATATAATCATGTTTCGTAGACAATTATTCTAAGCCCAATCCCAGAAAAAATCTGCCATTGTAGAGGTGGTCTTTGCATTCATCAATTTAATTTTCGTTTTAAAACAAAAAAAGGTCAGCTATTTATTCTGATAAAGCTGCTATGCAACACCCTTGCACCTCTCATCTTTATCATTAAAGCTCAAAAGGAGTTTTAAAACAGACACATTACGAGATTCACTTGACAAAAATTGCCATTCCCATTCACATCCTTCTCCGTAATCTGGAATAAATGGAGTGTTCGAAGGACTGCTTAAAGGAGATATGTTGCCTCCCATGCCACCAAAGCACAAGGATTCCTGCTTCCTAATGGCCCTTTTGGATTGACCACACTTGTGGTAACTCAGAGCAGGCTGGAAGCTGCTGCAGGATATGCTTGGGAAGGGAGAGGAGCTAGGTAAATCTCAGAAGATGAACTAGCCCAAGGAATCCTATGGGAATTTTAGACACGAATCAGATCATGTTAGGTCAAAGCGCATCACTAGAAGTGATGCCTTCAAACCTGAACAAAAATGAGACTAAAAGCACTGCTTTTGAATCTTTGCCTGTGACTTGTACAGGGATGTAGGGAATTTCACCCTAGTAAATAAATATTAGTTGCACTCATATGTTAACTAAGAAAAAGGTGTTCTTGCCTCCACTTACATCTGGATCATGAGGACAGCCTGGTATAGACTGTGGGAAGATCTTGGGCACAGGAGTTCTGCTTGAGCACAGCTAAATCAGTGAGCTTACCGTACAAAGCTCTTCACTTCTATCTTTTCCGACAATTTTTGGAATGGATCTTTTAACTCATAGAAATAAGCAAATTATTTTCATTATTGCTGTGTTACAGTCTCACCCCTGACAATGTAATGCCAGTTTATATACTGCAGTAGTATCTGAGCATGTTCCTTTCTCTGTGTTGGACCTTTAGCACATGCAATGAGATGAGATTCTGATCCACATAAGCTGTGACCTTACAACAGGGCATTTCCTCTTCCCTCCATTTCAAACATAACAGCTCATCTTTCCACTTACATGAAGATCTTTTGCATCAATTACATTATGCTATAATTGAGATCCCTTTGCACCAAAAAGAAGTGGTTCCAAATGCATTAATTAATTACATTAAATAAGCACACAGCAGACTGCCTTGCATTTTTTGTTCTTCATGTAAGAATTTTGTGAAGTTAGCTGCAATTCACACAACTGCTCAGCTTCATAAGCATTTTCCCCTCAAATTCTTTGACTTTCACCTTTGGCACATCTTACTGGTTTCTGTGAGAGCTCTCAAGCAGCCACCAATGCATTTCTCTTCCCATATCCTGGTGTGTACATTTGCTGAATCCTTCACAACAGCTTTCCCTCAAAAGCTGAGAATTTTCCATAGCCTAGGTTTTACCTATCAAGTTCTGCAGATGTATTCTCCTGAGATGCTGACCTCACTTGTTTAATGATTTCTATCCAGCTACCACATTCTTACAGCAACTATGCAAAGGAGTCCTGGGTTATTGTAAGAACAAGGCAAAAGGCTTGTCTAAGTGTATTTAAAGGACTTAAATGTAAGAGCAGAACATCCACAAGGCAATTAAAATAAATTCATCTTAAGTGTCCAGGATTGCATCTTCATTGTCTCTTCTTCTGTTATTATGTAAAGAAACTCTTTTTTTAATGTGTAAATTTATTATTACAGCTGTGAAACTGGATCATCATTTTAGATGGGCACAGAAACTATGGAGTAATTGCACAGGTGTGGTCATTAGAAGAGAAGGACAGACAGGAATGCTTAGCTGGGAACAGTGATCTTCCAGAATTCATCAAAATGCCAAGATTTCTGAATATTAACCTAAAAAGACAGATTTCTTTTTATTGTTGTTATTTCACTTTACCATGGCTTTGTCCAAATAGGAGTATCAGGCATAATTCTGCTTTGTTGGTTTCTGGTGTCTTTAGCACAATGGAAATAAATTATGAACAATCCCTGTGCTCATCAAAAATAGATCATTTGCAAAGCTTACTGGGATTCTTTGTGCAGAAAAAGGGGAGGGTTAGAAACTATGACCGCATGAATCACAAATCATGGTCCATGTTCAGAACACGTGGCTAGTAGAGCTCACCCAAAAGCCTGGAGGGACAGATCTGCTAATGCTGTATACTGTGCTGTCCCTCCGCACTGCCTGTTAAGCTCGTCCACAGTGGAAGGAAAGATATGGGCAATCTTTGGTTTCATGCCTGTCATTACCATGACACTACCACACATCCCCTTCAACAGTGTGCATGTCTCCCTTTACCTCTCAGCAGCAGCAACATCAGTTACTCAACACGAAATGTCTCAAAATAAGTCTTTCAGCTGAGGAGTCTGCCAAAGGAAAAACACTTTTAGAAAGAGACAACTGATCTCATAAACAGAAATAAATCTAAAATTAACTGAAACTAAAATCACATGTTTCCCCCCCCCTACACCCCCATCCAGGTCTCTGGATGTTTGGAATCTTAAGCTACATTCTGAAACTAAATTAGACTCACAGTCTGAAAACTAACCCCAGACTCAAACTTTGGTGAAGTGGCTTGAAATTATATGTTCTCTAATTAGATATAAATGCACAACTTTAGATTCATTGTACTCACAAGTTGTTTCCTAGAAACAAAATCTTGTGATTTCAGTTCAATTAGATTGTGTGTTTTAATTAATTCTCTAGTCTTTCTCTGGAAGCAAATCATCAAATAGAAGAGGCATCTGCACAGTTCTAATTGACTTAAATAGAAATAATGAATGCACAACCTTTGGGTTGATCGGACACCTGGATTATTTCTCACTGAGAAAAATAATACATCTATCCACAAGGAAATTTTGGGGAGAGAGAGTGTGGTAATTTCATCAGTAAAGAATTAGGGGAAAAAAGTGGCCTAGAATTGCACATGTTTAGTGAGTAGAGCCTCTACTCCATCCACTGTTAGGGTCTCACTTTGAAGACTGGAATGAAACACGAAGGGTTTGTTTCTTTCAGAGATTTCTGCAATAGAGGAAAAAGTAGGATGTGGGCCATGTACCTAGCTATGGACAAGGAATCCTTCTAAATAAAATACACCACGAATTGCAGATGGCACCTTTATTCCCCCTGACTGAAATAATTGCACTGAAATCCGTTTCTGGTTTTTATCCCCCCGTGAGAATGGGCCTACAAAACACAAACCTCATGAATGATTCCCAGAAGGATTCTTTAACAGGCTTCATTATGTGGAAAGGGTATAAAGCAACCGAGACCCTAAAATGGCTGCTCGGCTTTATATTGTTCCGTGGCTGCTGCCGTGATTTACAACTATGCATTTTCTGCTCATTCCTTTAGCTTAGTGCTGAATTATAAATGGACCGCTGGATCCTGGGATTCTTCCTCTAGTTCAAAAATAAAATTAACCTGATGGAGGGTCACTTTTTTAACATGTTTGAGTCAATGAGTTCTTTATAAGGAAATCCTTCATTTGAGGAAAAAGGCCCCAACTCCTCTCGGGCCTTTCAGTTTTGCTCTTAAATGAAGAATAAAGAAAGCTAGAAGTACAACCAGGCCACACAATTCCACATGAGCTTGTTTGATTCAGTTCAAGTAACTGTGTGGATACACAATTCAAGGCTTTCTGTGAACAAATATTTATGCAACTAGAGGGCAACTGGTATGCTTTGGATTGATTTGAACGTAGATGTGCAGGAAATTTGTCCACTGACGTAGGTATTTGACAGCACGTTGGAATCTGCAAAGTCACCTTCAGTCTTTCTGACAATATGGATCATCCTGTCTGCTCAACAGTTGTGGGCCATATCTGTTATTAAATAATGTACACAATGCCATCCCACCAATGAATCATAATTACCAAGCTTTTTTTCCAATAGATGACGCAAGTCGCTGCCTCAGGGGCTTGCTGTCTACCACAAAAATGGGCTAAAAAGATGGAAAATAATACACAGCACCAGAAATTAGCAGGGATCTGGCACTCAACACTAAAAGCTTGAGAAGGCATTGATACGAAGGAGAACAAAACCATGAAGTTCAAAATCAAGAGCACATTAACACTAGGAATCCATCTAAGGTTTACTTCCATGCTGGGCGTGATGGATCTCAAGACCCGCTGGCAGGAGGATCACCTCCATGCATGTACCCAAGTCCTTGCTGTACTTCTAGCTCTGTCGTAGCTAGGCTTGAATTTTTGCAACTAGACAGATGCGTATCTAGGTGGGTGCTACTGATCTAAGAGATGCTCTCGTGCTCCCTGGATGGGCATGCAGATTGTCCCCGTGTCTCCACAAACCACAGCGTGTGGCCGTGCGTGCCTCTGTGGGCCAGTCCCAGGGGTCAGGGCAGCCCAGAGGAGGTGTCTCACCAGCCCTTTGCACCCTCTGACCACAACCACCAAAATAGCTCTCCAGCCGTCAACCACAGCCCAGGGCAACAGGGAAGGTTCTTCAGCTCTCTCCTCGTATTACAGGCCTGGATTGGGCTGATTTAGCCTTATTTTTTTTGTAAATAAGGCACCGGTATCTGCCAACAACATTCCTCTCGTTTTATCTGATCTCATAAGAATTATTTTTAGTAAGAACTGGTTTGCCCTGAAAGAAAGCTATTCTCTAAAAAAAGCTTTGTACACTTAAGACATATGGGACAGAAGGAAGCCTGCATCTAGCATTGCTTTTTTTTTTCTTTTTTCAGTCACCAGAAAAACCCTGAAATTGCCCTTTTTAGCAAAGAGAAAAGATAAACGGGTTGGTTCAGAATCAAAAATAATAGATATGCCTTGTGCCATTCTTGCCAACCTTTTCTGCAGTCTCATTAGCTCACAGAATATGTGCACAACTCCTACCTCTAAGAAATTTACACAGGTGTAATTCCACCAAAATAACAGTTGAGTAGCTGGAGTAGAATGAGAGCTATTTTTGTTGCTTCTCTCGCAAAAATTAATTGAAAGAAATGCTTTACAGAAGTAGCGGCAGCCAGCCCCTTTCTGCCAAGCTTACAAGCACTGCAGACATTGCTTAGGGTCATCATAACTCTGTATTTTGGTGCACAGACTTAATGAATGGCACGCATGATATGCTTACTAAGCTACTTTGGATAAACATGGAAAAAATCTAGTGGTGTAGTTGTCACAGACCAAAATGGTTTCATGTGCTATGTGATTTGAAGGGAGATTCCTTTGCTATGTGTCATTTACCTTTTATACATTGCTGTTGCTCAGTATTTCATAACCACTAATTCTTTGGATGCCCACACTGACGTTGTTATATACATATATGCATAAAAAAATGGGAACTGTGCATTCTTACATGACGTCACCTTGTAGTCCACAAGCAGCTTTATTGCTCTTTACCATGTTTGGGAACAAAGGGAAAGGGATGCCGATGACGTATGTCTCACATTAGAACAATTTCCTTTTCACACTTGGAAAACAGAGCTCCTCTCTTTTACATATGGTTTACGTACACACACATAGCCTTGGGACATCAGGATCTGAGCGGAAAACCTCTCATGTTTCATATGTAAATCCATGACAGCTGTGGTCACGTGCTAAATGATAAATAGGCGGGTGAGGCGAAGTCAGCAAAAAACTTTTGTGAGTTAATTTTTAACTTCATTTCTTAAGCCATGGCTCTGCAAGTCATAAGGATCTTTGAGTAGGTTGGGCTCTGTCATGCATGAATTAACTGTTGGCATAACTGATACAACACCAAACAGCATCCTAGACAATGGACTTCTTCGGGAAAAGAACTGCTTGTGTCTCTCTGGTCTCTAGCACAAGATGACCTCTCTGATGCCTGCCTTTCCCTGCATACCTGTTGTGCACTCACTATGCATCAGTTGCTGTGAATTCCTTAAATCCATTATACTGCAGAGAGAGAATTATGATATTTAGCGTACAACGGGAATTCAGGGTAATGTGGGATCTGTTTCTCCCACCAGTCCTCCCTGGAGCACTTTGAAATCACTCTCTGATGCCTCTGTGTCTCCATTTCTTCTTTCATGGTGATAACTTCCCTGTCCTCGGAAGTCTGAGAGACTGTAAATGTGTTTAAAGTGAACTGAGGTCTTTGGATGCAATTTTCAAAGCAGACATAGCTATTTTGAAAAGGAGGTTGTGACATTATGGATCATAAAGATAAGGCTTCCTGTATCTGAGGATTTTACACTGTCCGTTTAATTCACTAGTTGAATTATGGTATTACAATATTAGCAAGTACTAACAATGGCAACTGAAAGTTACACTGCTGGCTATACACCTGCTCTCAATGCTTTTGGGTATAATTCTACATAATAAGAGTTGTCCGTGAAATTCTGTTTCAATGTGAGGATCTGGAATCCCTTCCAGTGAAAGAAAGGGAACTCAATGTAGTACCACATGAAAGGAAATCAACTTTCCTTCCTTAAAAAGCTAAGAAATTCTTTGATATACATGTGAGGGTGTGTATGTGTGTGTACACACATAAAGTAGTTTGAAGGGAACTTGTAATGTCAGTACATTCCAAAATAGAAGGTACAAGAATACAAGAATTGGAGCTCAACAATTGCTCATCTGCTCTGGCCACTTCCACTTTTATACAGTCTTTATTTCTGCCACCTCGTGCAGCAGTTCCTCTAAGTCATCTGCTGCCCCAGAGTTACATCACCTTTTATTCCTAGCACTTGTAAGTATTTGTGTGGTGGTAGTCCCCAGGTTGGAGAGCCAGTCTCTTCACGGACAACTTCGCAATCTAAGGAATCTGGATTGTAATTCCATAGCTGGAACTTTTCACTGCAGTGCTCAGATTGAATTCAACCAACCCTCAGCTCATGATGTTACTCTTCCTCCTTTTGTTTTTTCTTCACTCCTTAGACTTTTATTCCTTTTTTTTTTTTTTGGAGGGGAGGAGAGGGGTTTCACACTTCGTCAATAAAAATTAGAGGATTCTATATTTCTCCATCGCTCTTTTCCTTTTCACCGCTTTTCTTTCTGTGCTTCTTTTCCACAATTAGCTGACCTTTTTTTTTCTTTATTTTTATTTCCCTCTTCTGCCACCACAAGGAATGAAGCACGAGTCTGGATCTTGCATTATCTTTATAATTACTTGAACCTGTATTATGTCTTCAGACCACCACTATAGTCACAAGAGTTAAAACTTGATTCTTTTTTAGTCGAAAGTTTTTTGATAAAAAATGATCTTAGGCATCTTTCCAACTATGATATCAGTCTTGCAACGTTTGCCTGAATTTGCTGACATCCTGAAAGAATGATCTCAAGAGGTGTATTCTCCTGGCTGAAAGGGCCAGCAGTGGCACATCGCAGTCAGTGATCAATCTGCCCACAGCTGATTATTTTGGGGGTTAGAATGGTGCAAGTGGAGAGAATGACACCCCCCAAGAGGCAAGATCTGGAAACAGCTGGAAGAAAGGTGTGCAGGGGAGATTAAGGGTAAGCAAACGAAAATCCAAGGAGGAAAAGGAGGAACTCAAGAGCCCAGAGGCAGAAGCGGCAGTAGCCTAAAGGAGAGATTTTCTTAGTGTGATAGAGAACAGGAAAATTAGAACTGATTAAATTGTAGTTACAACATAATTTTAGTCTATGAACAAACCTCCTGGTGATATCAGCATGAGACTCGGTGATAAGTGGAGAGGTTATAGTGAAACACGACAGCCTGCCTTCGTTTTTCCTCTTCTCTACCATCTTCGTTATCCATCCCCATTTTCCCTGCCTAGGCCTGCCCAGCTCCTAGAGAAGTTAACAGGAGCTTTGCCACCAGCTCCAGGAGCAGCACAGTTGTGAATTACTGTAAATTGAGGCCAGCCTTGGCAACAGGCTCACAGAAGGGTCACTTCCACGTCAGGAAGCAGGGGATGTTTCACTTACAGTGTTAATGCACTACGAAGCAATAGATCTACTGGTTTCTGGCATATTATGGAGCAACGTGACAAAAAATTGCAGAATCCACAATATTATCCTACCCACAGCTTTCCACTGACCCTAATTATAGTTCTGTTGCTAAAGCTGTATAATTTGATTTTCAGCAGTTCCTGGAGCAATTCCACACAGTTTGCTGGACAAATGCATTTTCCTTCTAGTCAGGACTAAGGTGAATAATTAATTAAGAAATTAGATGTCCAAACATGTCTCCAGTTGGACTACAGAACAAGAACAGTTAGTTAGGGCTGGCATAGCTCTATCTTTGCACTTCGAATGTTTAAAGTTGATGATAGCTTTTTACTCTAATGGCAGGGGGTAGATCCAGTGGAAGCCACAGTGTTCTTGCACTTTCATTCCAAGTGTAATTTTCATATCTTCAGAGATAATAAAAGACATAGGCACCACTGGTGTGGTGGCACTTGGCCCTCATGCATATGACAATAAAAAGATTTGTTAGAAAAGGAAGATGTCATTTTAGTCACCATGTGAATTCTTGCTTGGATCTTAAAGCATTTTGCCCTTCTCTTATTTCCACACATGTCTTTTTGTTTATTTTGCCATTAAAGCCCCTAATTTCTTTTTTGCCTAATTTGCTGTTGACATACAATTGTCATCCACCATGAGCTGATGCCTCCCCACCACTGACAGGTAAGTATTGCTGTGGTGGAATCAAGAACTCCCACCCTCAGCTGCCCAGTCCTTCTAATGGAGGTGTCCACCTGACAGCTGAGCGCGCAGTAGGAAGCCTGTGCTTCCACCTCTGTGGGGAAATCCGTGCAAACCCAGTTAAAAATCCAGTCAAAAATCTAGCTGAGGGGAATGTAAGTCGACAACCAGGTTTCCTGTGAAGAAACTGAGGTGTTGTTGGGTGGCAATAACCTCCAGCAAAGCAGCAGGGTGGGAAGCCAAGGCAGCGACTTCTGTAGCTGCTGCAGCAAAATTCACCCGCGCTCATCTCTCAAGATGTAGTAAAGCTCTTGGCATTAGTGGAAACCAGGCTGCCTCCAACTAAAGAGAAAAGGAGCAAGGGACATGATTTTAGATTGTTACTGATTATGTTTTGCTTTCAAAGGCAGCAAGATTAAAATTTGGATTCTAATTATCTGCCTTTTTTTTAAGAAGCAGCGCCTAACTAATTCCCATCAGTGCTTTCCCTAAGATCAGAAGCAAAGCTGTCTCTAAAACATATTTTTTTCAATTCCAAGCTAGTCATATAAGAACAGTGACTAAGATGGATCAGTGCCATAGTGCTCTTATTCTGTGTTTAATAATAAAATAAAACCAAAAGATACTAATGAAATCCCAAATCCTGCAGAGTGCTGAATATTGCAGAGTGTTGTCTGAGCTTGCACTCTGACCCCAGCTTACATTTGTCTGCTAAAGCACAATAAGCACACATATTATAGAAGCAAATAAAACACACAATTAAACCACAACATTCAGGCAGGTAAAAATAATGAAAGGTTTGGCTCTTCTCAAAAATAATGTGCTCAGGAGAAGAAAATCTCTTGAAGTGTGTGGTATGTGTTAACATAATACATTTCCATGCTCAGATTTTCAAAACTGCAAGATAAGACATTTATAGGTACGTGTTTCAAATTTAAAATAATCTTTTTGGTAGGGGCAGACGATATCTTTTTCTGACACACTGAAGGGGAATAATGTTCATTGTTTATGCATTTGCTTAAGCTGTGGAATTTTACATGGCTAAACTTCACTGCATCAGACGTATATCAGTTTAAATTAGCTCAAAATCCAACACAACACTCATTTTTAGATCACAGTCTTCAGAGCAACTGATTTATCAGGATGCCTAAATCCAGATGCACTACAAATAAGCCAGGAAAGACAAATAAGCCTCTTGGCATAAAACAAATGAGCCGGGGGAAAAGGAATGTGAAAAAGAAACAGCTAAGGGAAAGTAAGAAAAAAACCTGCCAGTGGGAAGAATGCACACTTTCAAGTCCCAAATGCTACCCCACTTGGATTTCCTCATGTTCCACCTTCCCTTCAGCCCCTGTTTTTGTGTGTGTGTGTGCTTTTTTAGGTTTTTTGGGTTTTTTGTGTGGGGTTTTTTATAATATATTTTGGTTTATTTGGTTTGGTTTTTTACCATTGCCTTCTGGACCACTTTCCCTGCTCACAACCATCAGCTTTTCACTTCTGCATTTGTATTCCTTTTTAAACCACTTCTCTTTGAATTCTGAGTGCCTGAATGAGAACAATTTGGAAGGACCAAAAGGCTCTGTGCATGGCCTGAGCAATGGTAGCTACCTGAGTATGCTCTCAGCTCCCAACAAATACAAAAAACCACTCCAAGAATAGGACCTTAAAATGAAAGCTAATAGTCCCTTTATCATCCTTCCATTAGGTACCTTGATTTGCTGATAGTGGAGTTGTGAAGACTGTGTGCAAGAGGAAAATTTGTAAAAGAGAAAAAAAGTGAAGGAAAATTGAAATGTTTGTATGATACCAGCCCTGACAAGAAACAGCAGCCAAGTGGTAGAATAACTACCCTTTAAGAAATTTGGGATTAAAGGTAAAATACTTCAGGGCTGAGACCAGTTTTCCTTACCTGGGGGGGCAGCCCAACAGAGAGAAATCCTTCTTCCTGCACAAGCTTAATGGTGGCTAATTAACCTGGTGCTATGTTAAAGATTTAACACATTTATCAGGTCTGACTCAGTTCTTATTCATCGCTATTTAAGAACACAACAGAGAGTACGTGTCTTATTTCCATCCTTGTTCATGTAGTCTGGCTTGGGAAGAGAGGTAAATGAACTCAGGGAAGTTAGATCTCTTAGATCATGCAGAGGATAGAGCTTTACCAGGTAGCCCTGACTGCATGTAAGACAGACAGTGCCACATATATTACCATTATACTCCGCTCTTCATTTTGCTCCTTTTGTTTCCTATCAGACTCCCCAGAGGCATTAGTTTGTATTCATTCACTCTCTAAAACGTCTTCCCAGACGCTCAAATCCCACTTCTGTTATTGCAGTTTCGTTTAAATTTGTCTGGATCCCTTGTGCAGAGTAAGGACTTTACTGTTCCTTAGCTCAGCATTCTCCTGGCTGGAGTCCAGCTCAGGTAATTATATCCAGGGCTCTCTCAAACTTCTCTCTCTAGCTGCACTTGGAGAAGTTATTGTTTCCTTTTTTTTCCAAACGACTTTATAACATTGCAGATACTGGGAACTGAAGGGATGTGTATTTCGGAGACGCTGTGCATTATGCATTAGGGGTGAACCAATACCTTCCGCAGGGGGATTGAAAGTACTGACACAGCTTCCTTTCTTTTTCATACAAACACTATTTTAAGTGGACAGTTGTCACACCAAGTAGAAGCTGAAGGACAAAAACTGGTCCAGATTAAACTGTTGTTGTTATTTGAAAGCAGAGAGTTGGCCCTCTAATTTCCTATTCTGAATCTAGCCTTGATTCGCTCAATAGCTGTTCAGTGGTTTATGTCACTTGAGCCAGTTGTCACAAGATGCTCACTAAAATAGATTTCTCACTTATTGGGAGAAATATCAATACAGAGGCTAAAGAGAGAACAAGCACTGCTAGAGGTAATACTGCTACATCAAACATGAGCCAAATTACAAAGCAGAAGAAACAGAAAACTTAATTTTGCAATGCCCATGTTTAATCTGCTTGTTAACCAGGAGTCCTCTGTTTCTGATATTTATCCAGTGCTAGGCCAAAGACAGTTCAGAGTATCCTTTCCAATGGAAAAGGATTCAAATAGAATCACGAGGAGTCTAAAATATGTAAGAGAGAAAAATATTTTCTTTATTAGCTAAGAAGCATGAACCGTAAATTTAAGCAAATTACGGGAAGAAAAAGAAATATATAGTAAAAAGAACAAAATAGAGAACAGTCATTGATCTACTTACTAGGTGCTGCTTATTTCCTGCAGAATATGGGCATGAGAACTGGCTGCAAGTACTTATGCAAGCTCATGTAACTGCTCACTGCAGTGCAGTTCTTCCAAGGCAAAGAAATGGATCTTCACATGTCAAACAAGGAAACTATAATCAATTCTTACTCCCTCACCCTGGAGGAAATTGAGCTGTTGCTATCAGCAGAAGCTAGCTGTTCCCTAGCCTGGGCAGAATTGCTGCACTCAAAAATCTTGGGAAAAAAAATTATTCATGAGAGGTCTATCAAAGCTCAGAAGAAGCTTAAGAAATGCTTTCCTAATCTAAATTCGAAGGTTTTACTTTCACCATGGGCCATCTCTCAGTGAAGGATCATTGGAGAGCAGCCTCATCTATTTGGTCCTGCTTGGAATAGAGATTGGACCAAATTACCTCGGGAAGACCATTCGAGCCTAAATTATTGAATGTTTATTCTCCAGCCTCCACACTGATCGCCTGTATCAGCGAGCCGGCTGCAACCTTCACACCAGGGAAATTTCTACTTAGGAAATACAATAAAATAAAAGGAACATCTATCTGATGCAAAAGTAATATAGACTATATTCAATACTTTTTGGTTTTCCTTTCCTCTCAAATCTTACAAGTTTTAAAAGCTGCCAGGTCCAGCTCAGCTTTCATGTTTAAAAAAAAAAAAACATTTATACCCAGTGAGGCTATGACTGAACTTGGATCACCTGTTGAATTAGGTTCTCCAGAGCAATGACAACCATCACAGATGATGATGTCCAGCCAGCTGAGATGACTTCTACACTTGTCCCAGAAGCAAACAGAGGGGAAGGAGAAGACCAGGGGTTTGTGGAAGTGTATATCTGGAAGTTTAAATTAACCTTACCCTTCTGCAGAGTTAAGTTAGCATAGCCCCTGTAGAGTTTTGATGACAGGACTTGGCTAGTGCAAAAAATAGCTGGCACCAGGTTCAGGTTCTTCCCCCTCTGCTAAACAGGCCTTTCATGCAAAAAGAAACTGACCCCACTGTACTCAGTAACATTTTTATCCTCCCTCCCCTGCAGTTCAGTGGTGCATAAGCAGTAATAAATCCGTATTTAAAGTGCTGTTGACTGCTTTAGAACTTCGGCAGCAAAGGAAATAAAGTAAGCACATAAGCATGTAGCCCTTGCACTGTTAAACATGGTATCTACTTCTGGGGATAACTAAAAGCATGGTTGACTAAGGAACTAAATAAAACTGTAAGTAGAAACCAGGAATGGGTGCAGCGCATGTTTGTGCAAGACAAACAATAGGAACAAACTCATTTTAGGATTGTTCCTGCAATCAAGGCACTCAGGACAGGGAAAGAGTCAAAGTATACAAACATGCTTGAGCGTTGGAATTTTTATGGTGAAATATTCACTCTATAATGATATCCATGTAGAATGGAAGCTGGTGGCTTACATTATACCAACTGAGATGAGTTTGATGATGATGCTATGACACGAATAGCTGATGAGAAATGTAACTTGTATCCTTTCATGCTCATATATTTTCAAGAGGTGATATTAGAATAAAGCCAATTGTACAGCTTCATAAACTTCAGCAACTGTTTCTTTTTTTTCTGTCTGAAAACCTTAAACATCAAACAGATTTCGGGACCAGCCAGCAGGCAAGTGAAAAATTGCTTTATGCTATCCAACTCAGAATTTTCTTATTAATCATTATGAGTAAAGATATCTAATGTAAGAATAGCAACAGTCTACCCTTCCACAGAGCCCAAATGTTTCAAGTACTTTACAAATATTACTAGATGAATTTGCATTGAACAGTGATACACATTTTAACAAAGAGAAGGTTCACTTTATGGAATTCATGGATCAAATTTTTGAGAGCACTGCCAGTCATTCTCTGCAGGATCTTTACACAAGTGGCAAGCTCACCATGGTATAATCCTTACCTTACTTTAGTCATTTAGTAAAAGAGCCTCAGACTGCTCATACACATTTCCACAAGTGTTGTAACAATCTCCTCTTCTCAAAATTCATTAGGACAACTACGTATTTTCTTTTAAAAAATATTGCCAGGAAACAAAATGAATGCTTGAACTCTTACTTTACCATGAAGTCCTTTTTGGCTGCATGATTGCAAATGTTTGTGGATGAGTGAAAATGTTTTGAATCAAACTTAAAATAGAATGTGGAAATAACCATTAGCAAGCCAGAGGTGCCTGTGAAGATCATAGAGGATAGAGAGAGGGATATTAAGAGAGTGCTGCGATTCAGCTGGGAAAGATCAAAGAGAGCCAGATAACAGCCAGGGGACATCAGAGCACCATGAAAGTTGCTGAGAATGTAGGAAGTCTGTGTAGTGCTGTGGGACATAAGGGAAGTTGAATAAGATATGTATGTCAAGAAACATCCCAGGGTGATACAGAAAACCAGAGGACACATCATCATGACAGAGTTGTCTGAGAAAGCCTCACAGTGCTATGAGATGCAAGCCTCAGGATGATGATGATGAAAACCAGGGAAGGTTGAGAATTGTTGGGGACACAAAAGACAGTCAGCTAACAAGAGGCAATGTTACTCAATGAAATCACATCAAGAAGGGCCGCAACTGCTGGGTATAACTACAAGGATGTTTGAAATAACAAAGTCAGAATGTCCATGTTTTATGAGGAATAACACATGCTGCTGGAGATCAGGGACCTATAAAGGTAAATGAAGAAGCAATTAGAAATATGCCAAGGAAAAACACATCGTATCACAAAATGGAAAAAAAAAATTCATTGCTAGAGAGCATAAGGGAGACTCTGAAAAATGTTTTCAGCAAAAAGCTCCCAAACCTTAGGAACCTTCTTGGAGCAGCTGCTGAGCCTGGAGAAGGCTATAGCATTTCAGGGAATGAGAGAGCAACCGTAAGATGCCAGAAACAGTGAAGCAGATTGTGAGTTGAATGACAAATGTGTAAGCTGCTGGTTGCTATAAAGGGCCACAGTGTCAGGAAACTGTTGGAGCCTGCTGTACTGCTTCTGGAAGCATCCAGGAAGAATGCAAGTTGAAAGAACACTGTATAGGTTGAATAGCATCAAGAAACATTGGAGAAGGCCATGAATACCTTTAAGCCTGTTCAGCAGAGGGATCCAGACTAAGGCAGTGAATTACTAGAGTGGTTAGCTATGCAGCCACATAGAAACCAAGGCGAGGCTGTGATCTCCCAAGGGCCCAAGATACCAGAAAAAAGCTCGAGAAAGAATGCAGATTGCCAGGGGGACTGAAGAATCCTGCATATAAACTAGGAACAACTGAAAAGCTGTGAGATTTGTCAGGAAGCACAGGGTAAGGTCACAGACTGAAACAACTCAGATGTCTGGTTTCACCATTTGACTAACAGAAGAAAGATATGACCCAAGATAATCCTGACTGCTTCTCTTTTGGAGTGCAGAACAGAATCCCTTTCAGTACTGTCTTAAAGCAATGAATGCTCCTGCTGAACAACCAAGGCCATGTATGGAAAATAGCTATCTATCCTATGTCATTGTATGTTTAAACATGGGCCTTGAAAACCATACGAGACTAGGAGAGGAAAATAATCTCTTTGGAACGAGGAAAACTTTTAAAGGGCTAAATTGTGCTTTGTGCAGGGTGCAGGGAGCCCTTCCACCCTTCTCAGCACAGTTACAAACAGGTAAATATCACCAGTCTTTCATCGTGAGTTTATAAAATACTGATAGGGAAAATATATTTTCGGAATATATATTTTATTCATGCCACATCTAACTCCAGAGCACTGGTCCTAAATAGAGTAACATGGCCAATGTATTTATAATTCACAGCGCCAAGTGGCTCTGGAGCGATGCCTTGCTGGAGCCTGGGCAGAGCAAGGGCCTCAGCCCCCATCTGGCAACCTGGTTTTGCAGAGGAGACTGTCTATTTGAAACCTGCTCCTTGCTGCACATCTTCCCCAGGGAATGGCGGTCGGCACCAGCACTTCAGCAGCACATCTCTTCCCTCCCTCTAGCAGAGCTCAGCCTCAGGAGAGCCATTCTGCAGCCCGCATTTGGATGGGGGGGGGGCAAGGGGGAAGAAGACAAAGAGTTATTTTTCGTGAGATCTGCTGCGGAAGGCTGAAAACAGCCAGGTTTCCAACCCCCTTCCTTTGTTTGCCTTAGGTCTCTCAGTTTCTACGTCAGGCTCTGGTTCAGCTTCCATTAGCGCTTCCTCATCAACATCGTTAACAATGGTTTCCTCACTGAGGGTATCACTAGGATTATACTTACTGCCAGAATCCTCTGGCACAAAGTCACTGTCTGAGTCAGAGCAGAGAAATAATTAACCCTCATGATACTTCTCTGAAGAATGAACAGAATACCTAATAAGATTTATGGGGCATCAAACTGATCCTGCTCCTAAGGGGAAAAGCGTGCACTCACTGAAGTTAACATCGCCACTACTGAGTGAGTTGAGGAGGTTCTTGTGTCAAGGCAGGAGACACCTTCACCCTACCTGTGAGTGACCTGCATTACCTTAATTGTGTTAGTTACCTTGCATGTCTAAACAGCAAACCACTTGTTTACTGCTCCGGCCCTGGATTAGATCATGGTTTCATTACCCAAAAAAAAACTATCAATGTCAATGGATTCTCAGCTTCTGTGAAACCGGTCAGGCTGGAGCCAAGTAGGACAAGACAGTCCCTGAAATCACCAGCATTTGATTTGCAAACAGCCTTCAAACACTACTGATTGTATTTGTGATCTATAAGACAAGATTTATCATTCAGCCTACAACTCCAGGACTGAAATGGAACTGCTGGAAAAATTTCCCCACATATGGAGAAGAGTATTGCCCCACAGAAGAGAAACAAACATCAAAATCTACACAAATTTGCATGTTTTTGCTGTTTTCAACTCTAGAGACAAGAGTTTTTCTTCCCTCTGAAAAGTAATCAGTCACTTCAGTGGCAGACATTTGTAAGCAAAACTAATTAACTTTCTAGGTCCAGAAGGATCCCCTCCCAAAAGCTGTGGGGTAGGACAAGGATAGCACAGTCCTAGCTGACAGGGAAGGATCTCTGGAGAAGTACATATGATACAGATTTCTGTCTGCAAAAAACCAGTAGTCTGCTAAGATCTGCAAGCCTCAAAATCCTTTCACTTCTGCTGGGAATTTAGTTCAAAGCAGCTGCATGTAAATGTTGCATAGCAAATGCTATGCTGGCAAACCTTTCTCCTGATTCTTGTTTTTAAATCAACAAGAGTAAGCTATAGAGAAGAGAAGCTAGCTTTAGGGCAGCCAGATTTACCCTATTTTAAAATAAAAGTGAAAACAACCCTAAGGAAAAAAAAAAAAAAGGAAAGAGATTTGAAATATGTATGAGCAGCCTCAATGCCCTGCCTCATCTCTTTGTGCTGCATAAAGGGGACACAGATTGGCTGAATCCTTTATACACAGAGATCTGGTACAGAGATTCATCAGAAAACATGCAGCTACAGTTCCCAGTTCCTCTCCCTCCCCACAAGGAGCGGGTAAGAGTCAGGGAGACAAAGCAGAAGGGTCAATAGCAGGCTGGGAATAGCCTGAAGGCCGTTTATCTTTCTCTAGGCTTTCTGGGGGCCTGCAACCCCAATAGCTACACAAGCTCTCTATCAGGCATCTGTTATAGGAAGCTGCCATGCCGCAGACATCACAGGAATGGGTGTGCTTGCAGTTGCTCCAGGAATTGGCAACACAAATGTCGAGAATCCACTTTGACACTAATTTGACCATAATTTGGACCTCTACCCACACCAATGCTTGACCAAAGGCAAAGACTCAAACAGGAGAACTTGAAGAGGGCTTTAGTCTGCTGTGCATTGTTGGCCACAGCTGCTCGGTACCAAGTTCTTCTACTGTGGCAACCACAAGAAGGGGAAAACACCACTGCAGTTTCACAAGTTCTGCCTGCTGGCCAAGCTGCCCAACACTCCTGTGTGTGTGCAGTGCAGCATGGCCGCTGGTGTCCTCCTCTGCCTGGAGCCCAGGGATGGGAGAAGCTGCTCGTTCAGATCCACCACCCCTACTCAGCCCATCCTGCTTCTTGTGGAAATTACTACCTCTTCAGATCTGCCTACAGAGTAGGCTCGTGTGGACACCCTCTAACCTACTTTGGTCAACCTGAGCCAGACTTAGCTTAAATGGATTAAGAAGAAGGGTTTTGCTAACCTGGTTTGATTGAAGTGGGTTAAGGGGCACTCACACAAGCATCTTTGCAAACACCTCAGGAGAGGGCATTAATTCCTGGGAAAAGACAATGACAAGTGGTTGGACTACCAGCCCCTTTTACTAGCACAGCTAAATCAAGAGTCCACTGAAATAAGGTCTCTGGACTTCAGGGGCAGGCATGAATTCACTTTGCAAACAGGAAAGTTACGGTTTCCCACCAGCTGCAGGTTGCAACAGCACGGGGGGAAGGGGAAGCCGATTACTCTCACTTCAGCAAGAAGTCAGCACGGTTCACCTGCCAGGAAAACCCAAGTTTTAGCATTTCAGCAGGCTAGGAACTGATCATGTCTGCCTTTCTGCAGGCTGAACTGAGGAGGAGGCAATTTCCATCTGATTCAGGCCGAGATGTGTAGTTTAGAATCAGAAGTCAACTTAGTTAAGAAGTCTGAAAGCCCTTGCACCCCAGCTGCAGTTACACTGCTCCAGAGGACTTGGGAAGGTATCACTATGAGCATTTAATCTCACTTGCCTCTTCTGGTTGTTTCTACTCTTCAATTACGTCAGTGACGGCAGCATGAACAGCACAGGTAAACCAGCCTTAAGTCATGCCTATCAAATAAAAAGCTTTTCTACTTAAAGATTAATGTAAGAAATCAATGTGCTTCCAGCTTGTGCCAGCAGATGATCTAACCCCGTCTTATGAAGGCTCAGAAACTTCACGTAATGGTGATACAAAATCTATGAGCGGTTAATGCTGAGAGTGTCTGTCTGCTTCCAGAGCACTTCAAATGCCGGTTCATGAGCTGGCTACCAGATGTGCTGCTCTTTTCCCTGAAGGCCATCACGAGGACTGCTATTTCATTCTCAAACCTCAACAGGCAGTGTTGTGACAGTATAGAGTCTGCTCTCTAACATATGTCTCTTGCATGACAGCACATTCATTTGAATACATTATTATGCTGAAGGGACTAAACTGACCATTTAACAGGAAGGGATGAATCTTTCTAGCTATCAAAACCGAGCAGCTTAACAAGAACACTGTCAGAACAGCATCCAAAAATGAAAGGGTGGTTTCTGCTAAGGATAGAGCACAGCCACACACAGGGATGGCTCTCTTACTAGAGTAATGACTATTGACATCCATATATATAAACTCCCTGACATAAAGCAAGATCAGATTAGACCATATTAAAAGACATTTTCTTTTCTGATGGTTAAAGCAAATCAGGAAACAATGCTGCCTTTGGCAAGGTCATTGCTAAAATGTATGGCAAGTGTGGATCACGGTGTGCATGAGGCTGCAGGCTCCCCAGTGGCCCTGGTCAAGGACATGTTTGGAGTGTGCTTCCTTTCACAGGAGCAAGGGCACTGGGGAAAAGGCGTGAAGATAATAACAGGCATCCAGGTCTAACCCTGCCTTGAAGCTATGACTTGGCCATAACAGGCACCAGGATAGGGCCCTGGAATCCTGCTGTCCACATACAGCCTTAACTGTAGTGAACTGCCTTCTAACAACAGAGTGACACCAATATTTAATTATCTCGTTCGGACAGGATGAACCTGAATCACTCAGTAAGTGCAAAAGAAATAGAAAATTAGCATTGATGTAATTAACTGGGTATGGCTCAACTTGGCAAAACCATTAGCAAAGCTGTATAAAACATAAAACCCATAGAAAGGAGCCACATGTTTTGTGCTCCTTCAGGAGCTGCAGAGTGAAACCTGTGGCTCAGTTTGGCATGTTATAACCCATCCAGGAGCATAAACTGCTTCTGACTGCAGACTTGGTTCTCATGGGCACTCAGATGCAGAAGCCAATGAGATGTCAAAGACCTTGGATCTTAGTGTATTCAAGATTTTTCTGCATCCCTATGCACATAAATGCCCTTTCAAAGGAAAAAAAATAACCCCGTGTGATTGAAGTCTGCATCAGTACAAATCCCAGGCTGGTTCAGACCATACACACACAAGAACGGAATGTATAATCACAATGCCCGGGATTCTCCTTAACTTTACTGAGGGCTGGGTTGAAGCTATTTTGAAAGAAGCAACTATATCTCCTTTAAGCACCAAGCATTCCTGGCAGTAATAATTGCCGTGTAACTAACTCCTCATTAGCACTCCCTCAGACCCGAATAACTGCGCTGACTTTATGTTGCTCCTGGTCCAAGAACAGGATTAACATCTCAGCACCAAAGTCTGCTCTTAATTATATTGTTAAAGACACGCACAAAGGGGGGAAAAAAAGGCAATGAAATAATTTGAATTACTCTGGATTTACAGAAGCATGACTGAGATCAGAGTTTGTCCTATTGTCAAATCCATAATTTAGCATGATCAAGCACAGTGTTTTATACAAAGCTTCTTTTAGCTCTGAGGACCAGCTCGTTTTACCCACCAGTAGTGTGTCAGGGTGATAGATAACTATTTTAACGAATTTAATACTCTCAATTCCTTATCCAGGAAAGAAAAATAGTTTTGCAAATAAGAATATGGCACCTGCTTTAAATTGAATAAAAGCATTAATGTGAAGAACAGGAAACCAAATATCTGACCCTGAGTGATGCTGAACAGCTGCAACTTCCATGAACTTTGCAGGAGTTGCAAGAACTCAAGTTCTCCATGGATTGTATTTTAAGATACAATGCAAAGTCTTTTTCCACTATTTTTGTCACTTACGCAAAGGAAGATCCTAGATAAAAAACCTAAAGAAATCACCGTGTGCAATCCAGATGCCCGAACATAACTTTACAAAGCAGAACTTGCAGTGGCAATGCATGTAGAAGCTTGATCAAAGAGAGATCATTAATCATGTACATACAGGTTGGATGAGGGGAAAAGGCCTGAGGAAAAACCACATGAAAAATCTTCACCACACAAGTACTTATGTTATTGCTTCATAGCTTTTTATGGCCTCAAATGCAAGCAAAAAAAGACATTATCTAAAGTGGTCTAGGGAATACAGCTAGGATATAGAAAGAGAGACTGAGGCAGGGTAAGTGAGGTTTTATAGCATTCCAGATTTCACTTGCAAGTGATGGAATGGTCGTTAAGACCATTGGAATGATTTCTTTCATGGCAGAAAGCAGGAACTCAAGAAAAGAAAGCAAGATAAGTATGTATGTTTTAGAAGAATTCTTACTAACTACTAAATTGTTATTGGCTGCATACCAAACACTCCACACAGTGATAAACAACTTGTTCATTTTATGTCACCAAACAAAAAGCCCATTGAAAGACTTCTACTATTACTGCATTCACTGGAACTCACTTGAAAAATACAGTTTTGGACATACATCAAATACAACTTACAGCTGAATAACTGCAGTGGTCTAACTGACTTTCCAAACATGTCAAGAAAATGTTCTGTTCTCCAGAGGAGAAGAGAACAACAGAGTGAAGCGGTACACTAACTACAGGTATGAGACATTTCCCGAGGCTCAGAAATAGCTTCTCTTCTTAATTGCAGAGGTTTCAGCAACTGGCCTTGCTTTCAGGGTAAGCGGAGGTGCGGGTGGCTTTGCATACAGCCCCTCATTTTTGGTGGCAAGCCAGCAAAAACAGTAGGAATTCCCATATCCTGTCTTGCCACCAAAAAAGGTACATTTTCAACAGCTATGTCAGCACAACAGTACATAAGGCCACACAGTAAACTGAAAAAACTAACTGATCTCAGTTAAAAAAAAGTGTTACTAAGATGGTGCTGCTTTTAATCCCAGCATTGGTTTGATCCCCAGTGCAGTTACAAGCAGCTGTGGCAGCACAACATGGGGCCATAGGTGGTGGTGGTAGCGGCAGGGAAGATGAAATCCTTAAGGTCTCCAACCAGGAACCAGCTATGCAGAACTCTATTAGGCTGTATATGACTGTCATAGTGACACTTCGCATTTTCCTCAGAGGCAAGGCCAATTATGAAATCCCTCTCTATGCTCTTCGCCCTGGCTGCTGCAGTTTGTCACCCCCAAAGTAGCGCACACTGAGCAGTTTTAGAAGCTGCATCCTAAAACGGATCAGAAATAATTCAGGTTAAGGAAAAAGAAATACCAAAATGGATTTGTTTTTTAATCTTGCTCTGTTGTGTTAGCTTAACTGCAGAAATGGTGAATTGTGGGGCTAATGACTGGACATTGGCAAGCTCCTAAGACAGTTCTGCATCAGCGCATAAAAGACCCCGAACATTTGAGTCAAAACTAAAATCCTCTGAAAAGCAACTCTAAAATGCTTATGTCAGGACTCTTTTTTTCCGAAAGAATATCCCTGTCCCACTTGAAAACCTGGATCTGAATTTGGTGAACAACAGTTCTGTAAAAAGTTATGCCTGTTAACAGGGTTTGTGCTCCCTATATCTTTAATTTTCACAATATTTACATCCCCTACATGTTTGTAAATACATCATACATATATAATACATGTTATAAATAGCTATCCAAACCCTAAGCTAGCAGAGAAGCACTCACTCCAGGTTAGGTTCTGTGTTTGGGATGATTGCTTTAGGCTGTTGATACACCTTAATGAGATCTGTTGATTATCAGCATCTCTGAAAGACAACTCTTACATTCCTGCAGCTGGGTTCTCAGATGAATCAGCAGCTCAACCTTGTGAGCAGTTCTGAAAAGCAAAAATAAATCCAATTCTTAAATCTTTCCATTATCCATGGCCTCCATGCATTGGTGCAAAGCCCTTTAACAGAATTGTTTAGGCCACACAACACCCACAAGTCACAATTTATGAAGTTTGGCAGCCTAATCGCTGCAGACTTTTTCAGAGTTGATCCCCACAGTAACAATTACTTTCTGCTTTACCGACTCAGGATAATTCATTCTAGTTTTATTCCCCTCGCCTCCCATCCACCCTTTTATTGCTATGCCACGTTTCTTTTTACGTGTCTGCTGTCCCCGCACCAGTGGTGGCACAAAGCTGTGCCACAGGATCAGAGCTGTGGAGGGGCAAAAAATCGCCTCAGGAAATGGGGTTTTGGAACGTAATGGCACAAACCTTGGATTTCCACACACACACACCCCCATTTCCCTTTCGAGACGAATTTTAGTCAGTTTTATGTAAATGCTTTGCACACACACGCAACTGAAAAGCAGGGCTCCCCAAGATCTTACTTCATAACTTTATTTTATGCCATTCGGCCTCTTTCCCAAACCCGCAGCTTTCGTTCCAGTGCAAGCCCTTCCCCATCGCCCCTCAGCCAGGACCACGGACACCTGCGAGGGGCTCCTAAATAGCCTTTTTGTCCCTCACGGAGCCAACCTCCGGCCTAGCAAAGGCCCTTCCAGC
>VWZF01007212.1:1440377-1455994 GCA_013396755.1 Sclerurus mexicanus | reverse complement strand
CCGGGTCCCCAGAGGAGCGCGGCCTCCATCCCGCCGCGCCGGCAGGGGCCGCTGTGGCGCCGGGAGGGAGCCCCTTGTCACGCGCCTCGCGATTGGGCGGCGCCTTCCCGCGGGCCAATGGGAGGCGCCGTCTCACGCGGGCGGCCGGGCGGCCGCCCTCCGCCGGCGCCATCTTGCCGCGGGAGGTAGCGGGAGCGGAGCGGGCCGGCCATGCCGCACTTCCAGGCCTGGGAGGAGTTCACCCGCGCCGCCGAGAAGCTCTACCTCGCCGACCCCATGAAGGTGGGACGGCCCGGGCCGGGAAGGGCAGGATGCGCGGCCCGGCAGCGGGAGCGGCTCGGCGGCGGGGGCGGCGGGCGGTGTCGGGCTTGGTCGGGGGTGTTTTCTGTGGCGCAGCGCTGGTGACTGCACGGGGGATGCAAGAGTCACAGGATGAATTAGGTTGGAAAAGACCTCTGAGATCAGCAAGTCCCACCTGTGAGCGGTCACCAGCATGTCAAGCAGAGCGCGGCACGGAGTGCCACGTCCGACCTTGCCTTAAACACCTCCAGGGATGGTGACTCCACCGCCTCCCTGGGCAGGCCGCTCCAGTGTCTCGTCACCCTTTCTGTGAAGGAATTCCTCCTGATGTCCATCCTAAACCTCCCCTTGTGTAGGTTGAGGCTGTATTCTCTCGTCTTGTCATTTGTTACCTGCAGAAGAGGCCGACCCCCACCTCGCTACAGCCTCCTTTCAGGTACTTGTGGAGAGTGATTAGGTCACCCTTGAGCCTCTTCTCCAGGACAAACACCCCCAATTCCCTCAGCTGCTCCTTGTAAGACTTGTGCTCCAGACCCTTCCCCAGCTCTGTTGTGCTTCTCTGGACTCAGTTCATCACTCGGTGTNTACATTGTGTTGTTGTCTGCAGTGACATTTCAGACTGGAAGGTGTTTGCTTCCCAAAGAGGAGCTGCTCGAGGAATGAGCTTCTTGGTGCATATGACTGCTTCTTGTTTCCAGTGACACTTTCAGGAGCGTGGTTTATGCAAATATTAAAAGTAACCTCCGTCTTCAGAAAAAGCATTACAATTCAGCTAAAAAGGAGAACAACAATGTAATGTGGAACTCACACTTCAGAAAACTCCAGTAAAAAAGGCCTAGTTTCCCTCACCAAAAATAGGTGAGGTGGAGTAACCTTCCGAAGATTAAATTAACATCTGATTATTTAAGGCAGATGAACATCTGCCTTTTAATTAGCACAGAGACACCATATGCAATTGCCACGTCTCCACTGATAATCAAATTGCCCAATTTTGCCTTCTTATGCTCTGTGACATTCAATTAAATGAAAGAGGAGAGATGTCACTACAGCCAGCAATTGCTTTTCCCCCTTCTCCTAAGAGGCCTCCAAAGGAAGTCTCTTCCCATCCATGGCAATAAACTCATCTATTTACAAAGGAGTTTATACAGGCCCCAGAGTTATAACACAAGTACCCTCCTTTTAACTTGGCAGAGAATTGGCCTGAGGAGCTTTTATATGTAATTGGGCTTACCAGGAAACTGAAGGAAGAAGGAGAATTGAGGGAGGTGGGTGGGTGTGCTCCACCCGGGCAGTGAGTGGTCTCGCCTTTTGTGAGGGCAAGTGCTCAGTGTATGGATTCCATGCCTGCTGCTGCTTGTGGCAGCCTCTCTTGTGCTTTTGGGCCTGCTCGGTGGGGGTATGTACTGTTACACTGCTGCTGTGTCCTGGAGCAGGAATTTCAACATGTTTTATGGAGAAGAAGGTTGTTGACTGTTAGCACAAGTCACTTTGTACAGCAAAGTCCTGTTCATAGTGTGAGTTCAGTATGTTCTCAAAGGCCACTTTGCATTGTTTCTAGTTATTGGTGCTAGCTATGGCTAGAAGCAATAGATACAAAGTCTTTTTGGCTGTTTCTGTGCTCAGGAGGAACCATTTAATGGTCAGTCATTTTCTGAGGATGTGGATTTTTATCACTGTGGCTTTGAGAACTTTGGTGATTTGAGAGTCCAGAGGGACTGAATAGCTTTGGGCTCAGGGCAGATTGACTGCAGGAAGAACTGTGATAACAGAAAAAAAAGTGGTGGTGAGCTTGCCCCACTCAGTTAATCCCTTTCAAGTCTCCACGTAGAGCTATTTTTTTTTGTTTCAATCTTACAAACACGAGCTTCCAGTTAGTTTTGCTGAAGTGCGACACATAACGAGGGGGTGTCTTGTATCAACTGGCTCTCACAGTTTATTGTGCCTGTCACTGCAGTCTCTGCAACTGTTGTTGCTGTATTTACTGTGTTTTTGAATGTGCCCAATGTTAACCTTGCTGATGCTGCTGTAAAACCAGTGTTAGGCAGGGAAGTGTGATGGCTCAACTCCCACACCACCCTTGCTGTGTGATTACTGGCCACCAGAGCTGAGGACCACCGCAGAGGTGGTGAGAACATGAAGCAGTAGATAATTAAAATAAAAGGTAGTTGAATGTGGGCAGATTTCCTTCAATATGTTCTGAGAATTGTTAGCCATAGGTGCTAATTCTTAAAATGTTTGTCATTTCAGGTGCGGGTTGTTCTTAAGTACCGACATTGTGATGGGAACCTCTGTATCAAAGTAACAGATGATGTAGCTGTAAGTACAGAATACATTTCTCTTTCAGGTCTTGCTTTACCTCTCACAGACTTGGATTTTGCTGTCAGCCAACTTGGGAGCTCTTAGCCACTGCCTTGAGAGTGCCTGATGGTTTTCTAAAAACTTTTGCTCAGTCTTCCCTAGTTGCTGTGTCTATGATTGACACTGACCTGTGGTTCAGCTCTGTGCAGTCCAGGAAAAATTCTAACACTTCAGTGTTCTTTATGAGTTCCAACAGAATTATTGTAGGATTCTGTCAAATCAAGGAAAATGAGCACTACAAAAATCTTGGACTCTTTCCATCTGAAATAGCTTCATGGAACAACATTGGTAGCTTCTGCTGAAGCAATTCAGGAGCATTTTCAAACATATGTTTGCTAGTGTGAGTGTGGTCCTTCTTGCTTGCTTAGAGTGGTGACAGCTTCCAACCACAGGGTAATCTTTGTCATCACGAGACTGAATGACAGTTATAGCTAAGGAATTGTTTTTCTGCAGTCCAGGGTGAGCAACAGTATTCTGCCCTTCTCTTCAAACTTGGGAAAAATCATATTTCCTTTCCTTGAAAAGTAGTCTGGCATTTGTATTTCAGGTGCTTTGGAGGGATGCGAAACTCCAGTAATGGCACTTCTTGATGGGATAGTAGGAGAGAACGTGGGAGAGATACAGGGGTGAGGCACTGATAATGGAGAAGTGAAGGGCAATTTTGTTAAAATCTTCCATAGGGGAAGTTGGAGTCAGGTGATTAACAAGTGTGGACTCTTCTTGGGTATGGGTTGCCTTACCTGCTTCCAGTCACAGAGGTAACACAGAGTGGGGAAAAATAGAGATTGGTTTTGTTTTTTTTGGTTGGTTGGGGGTTTTTGTTGTGGTGGCTTTTATTTTTTGGGAAGAGGGGAAGGGGAGAGTGGGGGAAGGGGTGTTTTGTCTTTTTGTTGTTTTTCTTTTGTTGTTTTTTTTTGTGTTTTGATGTGGATTTTTTTCTAAAGGTAGTAATGGAACTTTCCTTGATGCTCAATCTGTAGAAGGAATACAGCTGAAGAAAAAAATAAACTATTTTCTGCTGTTTGCCTCTGAATTAAAATAGGAATTTAATGCTGGCAAAAGGTGCTGAAGAATGGAGCATTCTGGGTATTTTTGTCTTTTTGCTAAGTCAGCCTGAGCATCATACTCGTGCTGTACAGGTATAAGGAATTGCTTAGTCTGCAAACAAAAAACACCAACACAGTCTTTCTGTCATAAGTCACTGGCATATTACTCTGGTTCCTTGCTTTTACAGGCTTATCACATGAAGGAGTTCCCTTTTTATCTTAATCAGATGGTATGTTCCTTATTTAGGGCTGTCTTAGAAACAGATCTTGTTTGAGGGAGGGGATCCCCTTCAGTGGGAAATACTATATGATTTTATGTCCCTGGCAGTGTAACATTAAGGACTGTGAAAGGCAAAATAAAATTTTTTTCAGAATATAAAGAATAGGAAAGTAACTTCAGTTTTAAAATCCGGCTCCATGTTTAGACAACACAAAGGGGAGTGTCTTTAAAGCCCTCTTTAAACCCCAGTCTTGAACAGGTTTTTTTGACCTAAAAGAAATCAGGGCAAATTATGAACTTCCCTGTTTTCAAAATGGAAGGCATGAGTATTTAGGAGAAACTGAAATGTAAACACAGATATGTGTCTGTTTTGAAACAGGGTGCATGTGTTGGTGCTGCCTCATGGTAACAACACACCACAAATGAACATCTAAGTACTCTCCTTGTTTTGTGTGTTCCAAGCACAAATGTGTTGCAACTATAAACAAGATAAAACAGTTGAAGTGAAATCTGATATTCAGCAACTTTCTCTTGCAGTGTTTGCTGTATAGAACAGACCAAGCACAAGACGTAAAGAAGATCGAGAAATTCCACAGTCAGCTCATGCGGCTCATGGTGGCGAAGGAATCCCGCAGTGCTGCCATGGAAACAGACTGAATTGCTGAAAATAAAATGAGTGCTCTGGTCATATTTCACTGGAAGAAAATATCTCTTGGATTGGAACGAATACTGGGACAGGAGATGCTTTTCATGTACTGAAGTGGATCGATTACAAGTCTGAAGCATTTTCACCCCTCAGACTCCACTTTGGAAAACTCGGAAAATAAATGCTTTCAGTTGAAAGCTTATATTTATTTTTGGGTATCAAACAACCAACTATTCTTACACATTAGGTATGCTAAGAAGACAAGTAAATATTTCAGATCTGCAGTATGTCAGTATGAATTTGGTGGGCTACAGGCATATCTCTGTAAAGTTACTATAAAATTTCTTATAGATTTTGTTATCTTCATACCTTATGCTGGTGTGTTCTTACAGTGAGAAGGTTTGTTAACCTAGCTAATACTGTAGCATGATGGCTGGATCTAATAAATATTTACATAAATTATATAAATTAGTTGGGGTTAGAGAAACAGTTGTTTTCTGAACTGAAATGATGAAATTGCCAATTTGTATTACCACTGTCACTAGCAACATTTTAGCTTTTAGTATTGCTCTTGATCATAAGCTGTGCAACATTATCCATGATGCAGTTTATAGAACTGTGATATTGGCTAAATAATTAAACTTCTGTATTTTAAAAATTAAAGTAGAACTTCACTTGACTATTGCTAGAGATGGGTGTGAAATTGGGAGGGTTTTTTTCTGCCTATGCAAATAGTGTTATGAAAAAATAGTCAGTGGCTTTTTAAAATACTTGAACTATTATATACTAGCAGGGGTACCTTTTCCCATCCATGCTTCAGGCAGAGTTGAAGTATATCAGCAAGACAAATTCTGAAAGCTCTTGCCTATTATGTTAATAGAAAAAAATCCAACCAAACACTATTCAGATTCTTTATTTTAGCAGCTTGTTAAGTGCATTTTCAAATGTTACATGTGGCAGATGGATGTCAGCCAACTGAATAAATGGATGAAAACCAGCTTAATAAATACTTAAATACCACTGTCAAAAATGGACCAATGCTCCTGTGGCTTAGACTTGTTTCTCATACATACCTCTGGTAGAGTGATGAAAGCCTTAATTGTCTCTTTCAAAGGCTTTTTGCTTGAAAATCCAGTAGCTAAAATTGATACTTGCTTTGACTAGAGCTTGCATACTTTAAACCAGATGAACATTTTCATGTAATTAGGCTATTGATATAACTAGACTTCTTCAGAACCAATGTTTTGGGTTAAAGCAAGCCATGAAAGTAAAGCAGAGCCATACATGTAGTGGCATTTATATATAACAAAACAACCAACTTAAATAGCTACCTGCTGGCACTTACATAAAAATAATGGAGCTACTTGGAAGTAGTACTCCATGTGGAATTTCTACATTTGCCAAAGGCTTGGAAAAAAAACCAAGGCTTGAATATTGCATTAGAGTACCCTTTTAGCTGTACATAGAATGTTGCACATTGTTGGAAAACACTGCAGTGCTAAATTCCCAGTGACTCCTCAAGTTCTAGCCTACAGGAGTGACTTGTATGTATGTAACATTTTTGTATTGGCTTTTGAAATGCAAATAAATTCAGAGAGAAGGCTGGACTTTGTTCACTGTTAAACTTTTATTAAGGTACTGTAATTCTGAATTTTTTTCCTTGATGGTCCAAATTACTTCCTTAATATTTGCAATATATGAAATAGTTAAACCATTTTTTTTGTCTGAAGCACTGTTCTGCAGTATGAGTGGTTGCTACAGAGTCACAAATGTGAAGCTATTAAATTGGCAGGTGGAAAGGCTGCAGCTATTTTAGTGTAACTTCAGGACATGTCCTGTAAATTGGTTTGGCAGGTAGATGTCTTGTGTGAACTGAGGTACAGAAAGGCCTCAGTGCTATTTGCTTCTGCACAGAGGATCAAACAGAGACGAGACTGGACAGACTTGGTGTACCAAGTGGCTGAAAGGCTTAAGCTTTATACTTAAGCAGGTTTTAGAGGGTGGCAATTACAATGCTATCTGTTAGAGTTGCAGTTGTCAAGCAAAACAGACAAACGTATGTCTAGTTTTCTAAATTCAGAAATCATTCCCATAAAACCATAAGGAAATATTAATGCTACTTTTGTAATAGTGTGTGTTGTTAAGCTTGTTCTTCGTATACTGACAGAAAAACTAGGGTGGTTCTGTGCCATCAGAATATGGTAAGAAAATACGGTAAAGCTGCTGCCTAAAAAAAATGTTTTAGAAGCTTCTTTAGAAACAGACAGGTGCTTGACTCTGTCCTGGAATTTCCAGCAACTTCAAATCTGTGTTCATGGGGCCATAGAGGAGCTCCAAACTCTAAGCTCTCTGTTTCACACTTTTATTGAGAGTGTGCTTGTGCTTATGTGGACGGATCACTTTTCCTAATAAACACTGCGTTAGTCCATCACTGCCAACTGCTTGAATGTATTGCCCGGTATGTGATGACAAAACCAGTTGGATGTGGCTGCTGCACCAAAGGGGTGCTCAAACACCTGCACACGAAGCGCAGTGTTGGGCAGCCCAGCATGTCAACAAATGCTTCTTATCCCCAGCCAGGAGCCGCTGCCAATTCCAGGCCTCAAACAGGCAGTGCCGGAGCAGATGGGCAACCTGTGCAGTAACAGACAGGTGACCTTCTTTGCAGAAGTGGAATGATTTAAAAAAATGGGGCATTCTCTTCTGCTATAGCTCATTTTGTTGCTGCATGTTATCTTCAGTAATTGTTCTGTCTTGTGAGGATAGTTTAATAAAAAATACAGGCATTGTTATTGTGCAAAGAAATGGGGTTAGCTTACCTATGGAATTTATTCTCTCTTTCTGGTGTTCTCATTTCCTGGATTCTCTGAGCATTTTTATTTCAATTTTGTACACAGCACTTAGGTTGACTTTGTGTCTGAGCTCTCTCGTGTGCAACTACACCACTTCTGTTTTCCATTTTAAGTGTTTGAGCCCTGAACTCTGAATGTAGCCCATTGTGGAAGTGTATTCTGGATTACAGGAAGATTTTAAAGTTATCTGTAGAAGTGAGAATTTGGTCATAGTCTTTTGTCTGAGAGCCTTATAAAAGAGACCTTTCCACTAAAGTCCTGACTTAACACTTTTAGGAGTGACAGATTTATTCTGGAAAATTGGATGCTTTGGCGCCGAAGTGTGTCAGAATGGGAAATTGAACTGAAGCCAAGCAGGTGCTTTTAAAAATGTTTTAACCTGTCAAAATAATTCTGTTTCATCTCATTAAGTCCCTTCCTGCAGTATAAAAGTGAGTAGTACTCAACATTTTGCTGCAATAAATGTGAAGAAACCCTGGTTTCTGCCAGATGTCAGTAGAATTTGGATGATCACTTATTACCATAGGCTGACCGTAAAGGATTAAGTCATCTGGAAGGTGTGTTTGCCTTCCTGCTATAGGCAAAATGCATCCTCTCACGTCAGTCATCTGGAGGAAGGATGGTAACACAGTGACCCCCAATGCACCTGTGTTTTTTTTGTTTCTGGCTTGGGGGAAAGACAAAACTACAACGTGGAAATGACACTCTAACCATCTTCTAAATGAAGTTTGAGATCAGAAGTGGATCAGGTTTCACCCCACCATAGCAAATAGGTGGGTTTGGGTTTTTTTTTCTGTAAACCTACCTAGAATGCATATTATGCACAAGTCTAGTTTCCTTCAAGAGTTTGTGAGCATCAGCAGGTGTCCTTGTTAGATGAAAACTTACTGTACAATGCTCTGTGCTGAGATAACTTCTAATTGACTGAAACAAAGCAATTTTGATCAAACAAATCTAAGGAGTCTTTGTTAGATAACTTTCTTAAAGGTTCACAGCTTTTTTGTTTTTTTAAAGGAAACTAGGCTATGAAGAACTACATCTCATTTTTTGCTTAAGTTAATAGTGATTTGCTTTTCAAGACATGGGAGTGTCTATTCTGAAATGCCAATACTACTTTAAAGGTAGATGCTGCATAACTATAATATAAATATATATAAAAATGTTTGTTTATAAAGATACTGTCTTTCAGGAAGGCTGTGAGAGTTCAAGAACTGGTGTTTAAATACAAGCAACAGTTGAATTGTCTTTGTTGCTGGGGTTGACATAAAAACATGCTTTCATCTTTTACCACTTTTACATAAGTAGATCTTTAGACTAAGTGGACTCTTTTAGACTGGCTTCCAGATAAACATCCCTTCCTTGATGCTAGGCTGAAGTATTTGACTTGACTCACTGCAGACTGGAGACAGGTGTGGGCTTTATAGAGATATTATTTTTGAGATGAGAGTGATGCCACAGTGTTTTAGAAGCAGATTAGTTACTCAGCAGAATACAAAGCATGGGCGTTTGTTAACCCCGGCTTACTATGCAGTGTGTGTCCTGTAACTATTCTACCAAACCAAATGCTCTCAGGAGAACATGACTTAAATTTGACCATGTAAAACTGAAGTCTGTGGGAACTGAACAAATAAAAACATGGTCATACCACGATAGCAGAGTTAACTGCCTTCATGCAAGTACAGGCCCATGTTGTTGAACATAGTCTTTGTTTCTGGTGAAGGTAAGTCCTTATTTTCTTGTACTGTGCCAAAGTTAGTTACAGAGGTGTGTTCTCAGAGTCCTGTAATGGGAATGCAATTACTCTCTGCCATTCTAAAAGCATCTTCAGTCATGAGTGTCATCTCTGAGCGCTCTTACGTGGAAATGTCTGATCTCCTGGCAAGAACCAATGTGCTCGACCCATTATTACTCCTCAGACAGTTTCTAGGTGTTGTGAATATCAGTATTATAAAACTAAGAGTATAGTGTTTCTCTGAAACTGTAATGTTGGTATTTATGAAAGTGTTTTCTACCTAAATCAAGACCAGCTCTGAGGATATTTTGCTTTGTTTAGCAAGATTAGATCCTGTGCTCACATTCTTCTCTTTTTCTTTTTTTTTTTGGTGGCAATTCTTACTGGTATTTTTCTTAGAGCTTAAAACATCAGTCATACTGAGAGGTCTGGGACAGATTCATCTTTTTATTTCCTTTGAAGTTGTGTTTGCCTGCTGGGTTCATTTTTTTTGTCTAGAAGAAGTCATACCTGTTCACAAAAGGACTAGTCTGCATTGTTCTGCTTCTACTGAAGCAGAACCTTCCTGAGTACAGGCAAGTGTTTGCAGCAAGATTTCAAAGACTGGTTTCACAGAGAGGGGTTTTCTGAACACCTCCTGAATGGCTGTGCTGACTGGTACTGAGCAAATGAGGGTTTGCTGCTGGTTTTGGCTAGCAGAAATATGCATTTTAACTGGATTGCTCATGCATGTAAATACAGCCACCTCTAATGCAGTTCTGCTATCGTTATGGGGCTGAAGGATGAAAGGCTTGCCTCAGGGCGCTGACAAATGAGCTCTGGCAAGCTGTGTGTGGCTTAAAGATGTTTCTTTCCAAAGGCATCTGCTGCGTTAAGGAGTCAGCAGGCAGGAGGGTGAACTAATGGCTCAGACACGTCCGTGTGAAATTCAGGGTCTCATTCTGAATTGCCTTAAAAGCTAGTTTCTAAATGTAGGGGGCAGGAGGGGAAGGGACCTTTTCAATGAGTGATTGACAGCTGGGGAGGTGTTATTTTCTGTGGCAGTAACCAAAGAAATAAACAATTTTCATTGGGGGATTGTTCGTTTGTGCCCGGGGGCAAAACTTCTGCGCTTGGTCACACAGCAGAGCCGGGTAACACGTGAGTGAAAACGTGCGAATAACCAACCATCATTTTTTAGCAGAGCGAACAGCTGCTTTGCAAATAGCTTCTTAACCACCGCAGATGCTGATCATCTCATAAAGGTGCGGGCTGGGATTCCACACCAGCCTCGGTCGGTATAACAGCTGGTTGCTGATCCCTGTTGCCCCTCGCGTGGATCCATCCCAGCGTGCCTGAGAGCCTCGGCTGAAGCATTTCGATTTACCAGGGCACCAAAAAGACTCCTTGACGTTCTGCAGAGCTGCTGGTTTGATATTCTGCCTGGTCAGTGTACTGAGATGGCCTCACAAAAGGTTAGCTCGGCGCTGCAGGGAGTGAATGGCTAAGAGCCCCCAGGAAGGGTGAGGAGAACCACGGGAGTGAAATAAACCGCAGTTAAGATTGGCTTAGGCTGCTTTGGAACCACCCCTGAATAACTTGCTCTTTGGAATTTCTCTCGCTTGTAAAAACCTCCTGTCTATCCCATTAAATACCCTGTGCATGCTATACAATATTTACCTAAAAACTAGGTATGTCTGAATTTGTTTCTGTATTGTTCCAGTTCATATGGATGATGCAGAAAGTGTGGAATCCAAGATTGTAGATTATAGTCTTCCCAAAAACCTCTAACACTGGTAGTCTCAAAGATTAGCCAGAACTGAACACATTATACAAGGTGAAAATTATATCATGGATTTATCAAACTGTATTGTAATTCTTAACATTCTTAAAGTGCCGATGTAGGGGCAGGGGTTTAAGAAGGGATCAACATGTTGAAAGGCTTATGTGATTCCAATAGTAATGGTTCAGTGAGCTGTAGCTGCTCCAAACTGATACATTCTTAAGACGCCTCCAGAATACATGGAGGTGGCAAGCCCCAAAACACAAATACCAAAACACCTCCTGGATGGGATTTCAGTGGTGGTAAGAATGGACTATTTTAATTTCACAGGGAAGACTTCTTTCCTCATTCTTTTGACTTCTGTATTAAGCTTCCCTCTTTTCTCACTCTTCGGTACTTTCTCCATTTTCATTTGTTTTAAACTTATTCTTTCTCTTTAGATCTTTCCTCTTCCTCTGATTTTCCTCTACACAAGTTGATCATGGTGACTTTTTAGATGGCTTAGGGGAAGAGGATTGTTACACAGTTGGATATTTGCCACCTTATACTTGTGGGTGCTAATAAAGCGTTTCATTCTCAAAGCTGAGCTTCAGTAGAGGGGGTTTCTGCATTGTCGCACTTGTGAAGAGTGTTTGTGTAGGTGTCACAGAAACAATAATAAACTGCATGACCACCTTTCTTATTCAATAATAGTATAGGAAAATAGTTTTTCTAGATATAAACAGATAACACTTGGGCTTTAGCTAATAAAAAGGTCCTTCAGCTCATACTTTGAGTTGGAGTATTCACCTAGATTGTAGCAATTAACTCACTTTCCTGTAGTGCAAATTGCATACTGCTTGGCATTATTTTACTTGGCTGATGACTCTGCCTGTCTACAAATTGTAATGATTAGCTATCAGCAAGTCTCCATAATAATTTCTCATCAATATCTGTCTTACAATATAAATAATGATTTTTAAAGATAAAAACTGTTCTCCAGCCACATCTGTTGTTGTCAGTTTCTCTGTGCTTGTATAAATCTTTGTGTGAAGTCTCTGCAGTTTCCCTCACCCAGTAGTCCCATAGGGTTCTCTCATGGCCACATCCTCCCACTAATTTCTGTAATAAACTCCCTTCTTTAAAGGTGGATATAATGCTGTGTATTGTTGCTTTACCTCAGCTCGACTCTAAAGCAGAAATAACTTCCAGGAATGCCAGACCATGGAGTTGCTAATGTTTTCCATTTCTCTTATTTAGAACCACAGATTATCTCAAGTTGGAAGGAACCCATAAGGATCATTGAGTCCAACCCCCTGCTCCTCCCAGGACTACCTAAAACTAAACCGTATGACTGAGAGCATTGTCCAGATGGTCCTTGAACTCTGACAGGCTGAGTGCCATGGTCACTTCCCTAGGGAGCCTGTTCCAGTGATTGACTGCTCTGTGAAGAACCTTTTCCTAATGTCTAATCTGAACTTCCGCTGATGCAGCTTCATTCCATTGCCTTGTGTCGGATCGCTGATCACAAGAGAGAGGAGACCAGCACCTCCCTCTTCACTGTCTCCTCTGAGAGAATTGTTGGGTCTGCCCTGAGGTCACCCCTCAGGCTTCTCTTCTCCAAGCTGAACAAACCAAGTGACCTCAGCCGCTCACTATTAAGTCTTCCCCCTGAGGTCTTTCACCAGGTTGGTTACCCTCCTCTGGACATGTTCTTAGTTTTACATCCCTCTTACNCCTGATGCAGCTTCATTCCATTGCCTTGTGTCGGATCGCTGATCACAAGAGAGAGGAGACCAGCACCTCCCTCTTCACTGTCTCCTCTGAGAGAATTGTTGGGTCTGCCCTGAGGTCACCCCTCAGGCTTCTCTTCTCCAAGCTGAACAAACCAAGTGACCTCAGCCACTCACTATTAAGTCTTCCCCCTGAGGTCTTTCACCAGGTTGGTTACCCTCCTCTGGACATGTTCTTAGTTTTACATCCCTCTTACACTGCAGTGCCCCAAACTGCACACAATATTCAAGGTGAGGCCACCCCAGTGCAGAGCAGAGCGGGACAATCACCTCCCTCAGCTGGCTGGTGATGCTTTGCCTGGTGCCCCCAGGACACGGTTGGTCACTTTGGCCTTAGTGGTATTTGCATCTCTGTTTTTTCCTCTGATAGGCTGTGGGAGTTGTACAATTTTCACAATAAGCAGCCCAACCAGTTCCAGTTAGGAGGAACGCATGCAAAGAACTAAACCCATCATAATCTTCCTCTGTTCTGTGTATTTGAAGTGTGCATATTGCTCTTTACTGCTGCTACTGCTATAGGGAATCATAGAATTGTTTAGGTTGGAAAAGACCTGTAAGATCATCAAGTCCAGCCATTAACCCAGCACTGCTAAACCCATTCCTAAGCCAACTCTCTAAGTGTTCAGTGCTGTTAAAACACAGAGAAAAAGTGAATTGGCAGTTCACAAGGGTGGACATCCCTAGGAAGAAATATACATCAGAGGGATATCTCTACAACAGGTATTTCAATCTACCCCATCCACTTCAAAAAAGGAGGAACTGGAAGGCCCTCAGAAGTAACAGTGCCTTCCTGGATGACTGAAGACACCTGTTTTCAGAACTTGGGATAGGCTGGAAAAAGTATGACACTACATCTTCAGAAAGTTATAGAGGTTGGAGTTACTGGCTAACTAGAGGTTGGAATTGGCATCTTTATAACAAATAAGGGACAGAAGAAATGTGATTTTTCACTAGTTAAAATAGTCAAATAAAATATTGTGCTGGTTTTGGCTGGAGTGATTTTCTTAACAGTAGCTGGTATGGGGCTATATTTTGGATTTGTGCTGAAGAGAGGGTTGATAATATAGAGATGCCATGGTTATTGTTGAGCAGTGTTTGCACAGCATCAAGGCCTCTTCTGCTCCTCACCCCACCCCACCAGCCAGTGGGCTGGGAGCTCACAAGGATTTGGGAGGGGACACATCCAGGCCAGCTGACCCCTACTGACCAAAGGGACATTCCATACCACATGGCATCGAGCTCAGCATGTGGAGCTGGGGGAAGAAGGAGGAAGGGAGGGACGTTTGGAGTTACTATTTTCCTCAGTAACTGTTCTGTGTGATAGAGCCCTGCTTCCCTGGAGGTGGCTGAACATCTGCCTGCCTGTGGGAAGCAGTGAATTAATGCTTTGTTTTGCTTTTCTGGTGTGTGCAGCTTTTGCTTTACCTCTTTGAGAGTCTTTATTTCAATCTGTGAGTTTTCTGGCTTCTATTCTCTCCTGATCCTGCTGATGGGGGAGTGAGCGAGTGGGTGCATGGTGCTTGGTTGCCAGCTGGAGTTAAACCGTGACAAGTACCTATATGGTAGCTGTAATAAAGTGTTATGACAATGGCATTTTTATCTGTCATCCTCTTAAAGTTATGTCTACTGTGAAATTCAACATAGTCTTATTTGTATGTTTTTGAAATCCCTGTAGTCCTACAGAAGAAAGATGGATTACTACTAATATTCATGGTGTCTCAAGAAAAGTATTATGGAGCTGTTTGTAAAAATAGATGCCCCAGAAGGGGCAGAACTCAGCCAGCACGTTTGGTGTGGTAGAAGAAAACAACAAAAAACAACAAGCCTTACTTATAGAACAGTTTAGGCACATGTGGCTTTAAAGCAGATTACTTTTTAAATTTAGCTACTATTGCCGCTCACAGCAATAGAGCACGAGAACTGCACCAAATACTCTGGGTGAAGGACTACTTGAGTAGACTGGGATGATTGTGTAGAAGAGGCTGAAAGATGTGAAAGGAATCATTATCTGTGATCACAAGTCCATCTGTTGAGCACTCTCCAATCCAAACAAGAGAACTGAAAGGACATGGAGGTGACAAAAAACCCGAAGTTTGGAACTTCAGAGTGAAATTATAGGTGAAAACTTGATTGATAGATTGAATGGAAAAACCTCAAAGGGTCGATCGAGAATTTAATATTTGCTTGTTAATGTTTTTACTGACGGGATCAGTTGCTACAGCTTGACCTTCTGAAGCTTGTTCAGATCTCTCTGACCAAGTCTGGAAGACAGGCCTTGGACAGTACAGGTTCAGAGAGCAAGCACCCCCTGTGAGATGCATTCTTGTTTGTTCTGTTGGGCACACAGTCCTGCTGCTCAGGACAGGAGCTGGGGAGCCGCAGCACTCCACGCGTGTTCCTCTGCAGCGCAGCGAGCGCCGCGGGGACTGGCTGCGGGGCCCTTTAGGGAGCTCACAGGTGGTACAGCCTGGCCGTGCCCTGACCCTGGCACCCCGGAGGTGAGTTAGCGCTCGCTGGGCTGCAGGCGAGCTCCGCGCTGCCCAGCGCTCTGCCGAGCCGCCCACCAGCGCACTAAGGGGGCGCAAACCCTTCGCACAGCCGGCCTCGGCTCGACCCGTGTCCCGCAGAACTACACCTCCCGGCGGGCTGCGGACACGGGGCCCGGCCGTGCCCCCTCCCGGCGGCAGAGGGACCGGAGGGACCGCACCGCGGTGCGGCCGCGGCAGGTGGGAGCGGGGGTCCCGCTGCCCCCCGGCACATCCCCGGCCCGGGGCTGCGGAGTTCCCGGACGGGGCGGAGAAGGAGCCTCACGTTCCCATCCGGTAAGCGGAATTCCTTTCCCCCGTGGTTCCGCGAGCCGGGAGAGCCGGGGGGTTTGGGGAGAACCGGGGGGCTTGGGGAACTACAGGGGGTTTGGGGAGAACCGGGG
>VWZF01007212.1:1426252-1439027 GCA_013396755.1 Sclerurus mexicanus | reverse complement strand
AGCGCCGGCGGGTTCAGGGAACTACAGGGGGCTTGGGGAGAGCCGGGGGGTTTGGGGAACGCCGGGGGATTTGGGGAACTACAGGAGGTTTGGGGAACTACAGGGGTTTTGGAGGGAGCCGGGGGTTTGGGGAGCGTGCGCCGCCCCGCAGCTGGAGGGACCGCGTGTTATCAGCGGGAATTGCCGGAGTCTGGATGATGCGCCGAGCCGGGTGGGGATCTGGGGTTTGTTTTCGGGAACAGGAAGGCATTAATCTGCGTTTGTGGTGGGAGAGTAGATGTGACATTCCCGACGTCCTGCTGGTGCGCGTCCAGGTTAAGGCCCTTGATAAACAGGGCCTTACTGCTGATGGTACTGGTGGCAGCAATTTTATTTAACATTCCTTGGGAACGTGGCCTGGTGTCCCAGTTTGGTTAGAGTAAGTTGCTTAAACTGTTGGCATATAAATGGTTTCGGTTTGGTTTTGTTATTCATCTCAAAAAGGGGGTTTATGGGTAACTTGACAAACCTGAAAGTTGTTTGATTGAGTAATATATACGTAATTCCCTTTGCTGAGCAAGCGTTTTAGGGATGAGAAGAAAACCCTTCAAGTTTAATGATTGTATTTTGTTGCATAACTGAGCAATCTGCAAAGACTAAGCAAGTGATATACTGTCTCCTCAAGTTTGGCTCAGTTTGTCAGAATTCAGCTGGAATTTTGACTGCCCAGCAGTTACAAGGTTCCATAACCAAGTACACTGCTTAATTTTCTGGCTCTTGAATTAGGCTGCTTTCCCTTCCCTTCTTTTTATAGGATAGCTTTAACTAAAATAAGAGAACTTGCTTGGTTATTGTAGGTGAACCTACAAGACAGGATCAGTTTTAAAAGCCAGTGTGTCAAATTTACTTTCAGAGCGACAAATACAGGGTTAATATTTTGACTGGCATTACTCTTTTGAGATGCCACGCTTCTCCCCTGAAGCGGATATTACTCCTGCCTGAAGCAAGCTAAAACTGAGACTTGAGTGCTCAAATTGCTAATGCTTACTGAAAATCAATGGAAGATAGGCCCCAAAAGCAATTAAGCAGCTTTGAAAATCAATCCACAGTTGAAGTTGTCCAAGGAGGAGGATTAGATCTTGGTCAGAGCTGAAGTCCTTGTGGGGAAGGTCCTGGCACAGTGTCAAGTTCATGACTCTTTGTTCTACATCTTTTCCAGTCTGAATTCATATATAATAACTTGCATGTGGTTTGCTTAAACTCTGCTTCTTTGTTATTTCTTCCAGGGTTTGTTATATTTTTCATGTGTATAATGATGGTGTTGAAGTAAATAAAAATAGAGCACGGTTGGTAATAACCAGTACAGCCAGAACCCACATGCAGTTTGCCTGTGTGAATTGCCCCAAATTACTGACTATTTCAAAAGGCCTTTTCCCCCCTCCCCCGTTGATCTACTGTGCTTTATATATTTGGCCATTCTNCTAGGACAATGCCATGCTGTCAGCCCGTTTGTTTATCTAGGGTTTCAGCAAAACCTTCACACTTACCTAGTGTTTTTAGGCATAAAGTAGCAATGTTTTAATCTGGTAAGCACTGTGAAATAAGCTCAGGCTCCTTAGTAGAATATACATGGCCAATTTGTTCTGAGTAATTACAACAGGTAAATAAAAAGGTTTGGGGTAACAATTGCAGAATGGTAACACTCCCAGAAGTTCTTGTTGCTTCAGTAATAGTTTGTCAAGTAGTTTGTCAGTGGAGAAGTAGGAAAGCAGGGATGGGTTGGTAGGTGAAGTACAGCTTAGGGCTCTAGGCAAAATGAATTGATTATCTTACATATCCCTATGCACATTGCTTGTGTTATAGTTGAAGTATTCAAATTATGTGGCTGGATGAGCAGAGGTAAAGCCTTATACCTTTGTGTAGAGTGTGCACTACTTCACTGATCCTGCAGGAGTATTTTCATCATGCAGTGCACAGTCTCAGAACAAGGGCAGTCTTCTTTTAAAGTGCAAGTTCCAAATGTGGCAAATACATCTCTAATTACTGTGTAAGTCCCTAAAGAAAAGTCACTTGGAAAGTAGAGCATCTTAATTCTCTCTGAAGAGCTTTGGTCTGCTTGTAATTAATGTTGAAAATACTTTTTTCCCTTCTGAATACTACTACTGAAAAAGTCTTGGATTCTTCCTCTGAACATATTGTTTTTAATTAAAAGCATCATTGTGTGTCTAAGTGGAATAGTTACATAAATAATAAAGACAAAAAAACCTTCCTCTAAAGTGGCATTTGCTTTAATATCTTGGTCATGCTAGACATAGCAGGATGGCTGACAGTGATTTGAATATACCCTGGGGTTTATGGTTGTCTTTTTGAAGCAGCATTATCAGGTTTTATATGTATTTAAGCATATTTTTATTGATTAAATGCTTTCTGATTGGCATGGCTGGGAATATTTTTGTGGGAATGATGGTAGCCATACTTTGTTAAGTTGCTTTTTTTGGTAAGTATATTTGCAAGAATCAAGAAATTATCTGTGGTCATTTTTATGGAGGGATTCTGCTGCGTTAAAGAACAGGAGCCGTTTTCTAGGTTTCTTCTCTGAAAAGTGAGCTGTTCCCCAACATTCCTCCAACTTTTTTTTTGAAACATCTCTGTTGGAGATTATTGGGTGTAATCCACAAGAAAAGTAAAGGCTCAGCAAACTGGTTTTGGTTTTGTTCTTTTCTATCTCAAGCAATTCTTTTTGTATTTATTGCACGCAGCAGTCAGTTGTTTTAAATCTTATGAATTCTGTAGTGAAGGCACGTAACTATTGCTCTCCCAGTTTGTTCTGTGTCTGTAACCTGGGTGTGTTTTGTTCTCTGATAGAAGACAAGTCTTTTTCTGAGGTCAAATGGCTGTGTATTACGAATAAAAAACACATCTCTGTTGAAGGACCTAGTCCTCATCTTTGTCCAGTTGCTTCATCAAGACTGTTAATTACTCTAATCTGGTAGGTACAGGTAGTGCACTTTTCTAGATGAAGCCAGTAAATCCAAAAAGAACTTAAGTATTTAGTTGTTATTAAGAGAGAGATAAAGTAGCAAGAATTGTTCTTGTTACATGTTTACTCTGGCACATCCTTTTGGTGTTGCAGTTATTTGACAGAAAATGATGACTACCATCTGTTCCCCTCCTCTGTCATCATTCAGAGTTCCTTTTCTCATGGAGAATGAAGTCTTCATAGAGAGAGAACAAATTTTGAAGTCTTCCTGTTTCCATAGTCACAATTAATAATTCTTTTTCTTTTTACACTTATAGCAAAGAGAATTGATTATCTTACATATTAATGCACATTTTCTTGTATTAGAGTATTAAAATTTTGTGGCCAGGGAGTCTGACATTCTAAAAGAAGAGGAAGACTGGAATAACAGAGGAAGGAATCTCATCATAGAGGTAAGAGGGAGTCTGGCATTCTAAAGGAGGAAGAGAGTCTGGCATCCAAGAGAAAAAGGAGGAAATCTGGAAAAACAGGAAAGAAGGAGTCTCATCATAGAGGTAAGAGGAATTGTGGCACCATAAAGGAAGGAGAGAGTCTGGCATCACTGAGGAAGGAAGGAAGAAAAGAAGGAAGGAAGGAGTCTGTGATCACAGAGGTAAGAGGGAGTCTGGCATCATGAAGGAAGGAGAGAGTCTGGCATCAGAAAGGAGAGAGGGAGGGAGGGAGGAAGGAATCTGTCATAAAACAGGTAAGACGGAGTCTGTCATCACAGAGGGAAGAGGGAATCTAGCATCATAGAGAAGGAAAGTAATGGAGCATCACAGAAGGGGTAGGAAGTCTGGAATCAGAAGAAGAAATGAGTCTCATCATAGAGGTAAGAGGGAGTCTCATGCTCTCATAGAAGTAAGGAGAGTCTGCCATCAAAGTGGCAGAAAACTGGAATGATTAAGGAAGGAAGGATTTGGTCATAACAGGTAAGAGGGACTCAATAATGTCTAACACTATGGAGGAAATAGGGAGTCTGGGATCACAGAGGAAGGAAGGAGACTCATAATGTCATCATAGAGGTAAGAAGGATTGTGGCATCGTGAAGGAAGGAGAGAGTCTGGCATCACTGAGGAAGGAAGGATGGAAAGGAAGGGAGTAGTCCGTCATAATACAGCTAAGAGGGAGTATGACATCAAGGAGGATGGAGGGAGTGTGATTGCCTCCTAGAAGATGGAGGTAATCTGGCATCATAGAGGAAGTAAAGAGCCCAGCATCACAGGGAGAGGAAAGAGTCTGGCATCACAGAAGTAGAAGGAAGTCTGGAATCTTAGAGGAAGGAGTCTTGCAATAGAGGTAAGAGGGAGCCTGGCATCACAGAGGAAAGAAGTCTGACATCAGAGAGGAAGGAGGGAGTCTGGGAAAACGGAGGAAGGAGTCTCATCACAGAGGTATGAGGGAGTATGGCATCCAAGAGGAAGGAAGGAGTTTCATCATAGAGGTAAGAAGGATTGTGGCATCTTGAAGGAAGGAGAGAGTCTGGCATCACTGGGAAAGGAAGGAGCAGACCATAATACAGTTAGGAGGGAGTCTGACATCACAGAGAATGGAGGGAGTGAGGCATCATACAGATAAGAGGTATTCTGGAAGCATGAAGGAAATCAAGGATCCTGGCATTACAAAGTAAGGAGAGCATGTGTCATCACAGAGGTACGAGGGAGTGTGGCATCACAGAGGAAAGTGTCTGGCATCATAGAGGAAGAAGGAAATCATAGAAAATGGAGGAAATCTGGAAAAATAGAGGAAGGAAGGAGTCTCATCACAGAGATAGATTGTGGCATCATGAAAGAAGGAAGGAGGCTGGCATCATATAGGATCGGGTGAGGATCTGGCATCAAAGAAGTAGTTGGAAGTCTGAAACTGTAGAGGAATGAAGGAATCTCATCATAGAGGTGAGAGGGAGTCTGGTACCTTAGAGGATGGAGCTCATCTTGCATCATGCAGGAAAGATGGAGTCTGGCATCAGAGAGGACAGAGGTAATCTGGCATCCTAAAGGTAAGAGGGTGCCTAAAGGAAGGAGGGAGTCTTGTATCATGAAGGAAGGAGAGAGTCTGGCATCATTGTGGAAGGAACGATGGAAGGAACCTTTTCATAAAGGTAAGTGGGAGACTGATAAGATGGAGGTAAGACAAAGTCTGGCATCACAGAGGAAAGAGGGAGTCTGGCATCAGAGAAGGATACGAGTTTGGCATCATAAAGGTAAGGGAGTCTCACATGATGGGGAAAGGAGCATGTTTTCATTCATGCTGCCCTTACTACTTGGAGTTGTGATCCTAATTTAAATTCACAATATGCACCTCATCTATTTTTCTAATTGCCAGAAGATTCCTCTGGCAGTCTTTAAATCCATCGTTTCCATCTCCACACCTTCTTTTCGTGAAAGATTGTCATGTACTTTCTTGTTATGTACTTCAAACTACTTGCACTCTTTTTTTCCCCTCTAAAGCACCACATATATGTCAATTCTGCATTTTAGGCAACATTGTAATAATTAAAGGGTTTAGTAACACAGTTTTCTAACAGTGCTAATACAAAAAAGCTTGTAAATCTGCTAGTTAAAGATCTTTGCTTCTGTGATTTCATGGAAGAATCTGAAGAGACTTAGACTAATGGAAAAATCCTGCAGTAAACGGGAGGACACATGCTGTGCTGTAGCACCAGTGCAGGATGAAACTGAGTCTTATCTGGAGCAAAGACTGGGCAAAACAGTAGCAACAGTACCATGGCAGAGGAGGAAGGTAACCTTTCACTCTTCAGTGCTGGAGGATTTGGTGGAACTAAAAATAGAGCCCAAATTTGCCTTAAGGCCTGAAGAACAATTGCCTCGATCTCATTTCCGTATCTGTAATATCCAACTCATTTGGTTCGCATGTGATTTTTTTCTACCCGCTCTCTAAAATGCAGATACTGGCCTGGGATGAGGAGGTTGACCTCATTATTGCTAGAAATTCTAGTGGAAGGCAAAACAGAGCAATGTGTTACTCATAATTTCTTTTCAGACATTAGGAATGAAACATTGAAGTAAAGCTCAAGATGTTGTTTGGAGTCTATTTTTGTTGGACTGTGTCATTTCGTTGTCTGGACAGTGGCTAGGAACTGCTCAAAAACTTCTTACTGGTGTGATGTCCTTCCCTTTTTTAACTGTAACCTGTCATTGAGAGACTGCTCTGTCCTGGAGACCCAGCTTTCAGCTGTGTTCACCCTCCAGTTGTACACCAGCCTGCTGTGGCTTCTCTACATGGCGTGCAAAAAACCTGCTCTTGTTGGAATTTGAGGGTCATTGAACACAGTAAAGGCTGGATTTATAAATAGGATAAAACCTTTGCATGGTCTAACCTTAATGCTTTGTTATGGGAGTTTAAACAGTTCTTTTACCCTTTACTTATGACTGAACAGTGCTGATTTAAGAATCCTTTAGCGACTTTTCTGTCTGTAGAGTCTTAAACAGAAATTACTGCAGATGGAGAGTAGATCTCCTTTCCCCTGAATCATGCACACAGTTGTTAGGTCACAGTGACTGGCATCACACAGATCCCAAGCTGGATTCTGCCAGTTTGCTTCTCGCTAACCCAAAGGTTTGGGTTTTTTTAGACTCTTGGAAGGAAGTGGGTTTGTTCAGTGGGAAGGAAGAAGCAAAATACGGAAAATTGAGATAAACAAGATGTGTTTTTAAGCAGCACAGAAGAATGTGCTGGGCACGGCTTTGAAAGGGCAAGTAATGCTGCTAAAATATGTGTTCTTGTAAACTGAGTTTCTTCCTCTTAAAAATGTGGCATGCAGTATTTTAAATTATTATTATGATATGAGCTTTGACCGGCCAGTGGTTAAATAAATATGCCACCTTCTGGGTGAGGCAAAGTGGGTAACAGTGAACTTAGCCCCATTCTGGGCTTAGCTGGGTCTTGGTGCCTGTCAGCTTTCGGTGTAGCACTGGAGAATTCAAAACTGATTGTCACAGTATCATAGGAAAAGTGAGGTGGGGATATGTTGTACAAGGTGCTCAACTAGTCCCCTGGAATGATGTGCCTTAAGGAGTAAGTGCTGTAAGTACAAGTTCTGGGTGATGCATGTGGGTACCCCCAGAGCCTGCGCTGGCTCTCTTGATTGTTCCTATTGTCCAAGGGACAAAGGAGGTGAAGAGCTGCCGGGGAGCAGTGCCTCAGTGCCACAGGTGTGGGGTGTTCCTCAGCAGTGATGGAAGTGTCCCCCTGACCCTGCCCTGGGAGCAGCATATCCTGCTCCTGGGAGAGACTGTGGTTTCCCCTGCTTTGGGGGGGTGACCTCATGCCATGCCTGTAGCCTTCTAATTAGGTTCCTGCTGTACTGGCTAATTTCTGATTGTGAACAGTCTAGAAAAAGACTGTAAAACAGAATGAGATCATCTCTTCCTGCTGTTCTGGAGATAGCATTGTGTGCCACCTCCCTATGGCAATAAAAAATGTAAATGCTAAATTTCTTGTTGAAACTGTGTTAGATTTGTACTTCCTGTCTTTGATTTGCTTCCCTGCGTAGGACTCTGTATTTCATCTGATGCCTACCTCTCCTCCCTTCCTACAATGTGAATGTATCATTTTATGCTCACCTGGGAGATGTTATCAGTTGTATGCAAAGCAATTTCTGTGTTGCTAAGCCATTTTGAAGCTTGTCATAGTGCTCCATAAACTTCAGAAATAGTAAGCTTTTCTTACACAAGTGTCTTGACTTGATGATTTTCTGTCTGTTTCTGGTGCTACACAATGACAAAAATGTGATGCCGGGCGATGGTAGCACCTAGACTAAGGGTGAAGCTTCGGGACCGTGCCATGTGTTAGTCCCTTTTAGGCTGTCGGTGCTAAGGGACAGGTGCCACGAACTTTTGAAGCCCTTCAGGGCGTTGTTTTTCCTTCAGATCTCTTGGGAAGAGTAACCTGCACTTGCTGCTCTTCAGGCAAACGGAGGTGTAAACAAACACATGGCAGCAGAGGGTTGCCTTTTCCATGAAACCTAATGGGGGCCTTTATGTAACTGAACAAAAATAAACAGGAACATCACTTTTAAATTGAGCTGGTATTTCTCCTGCAGAGTAATTATCAATCAATAAACCTCGTACCTGGCAGCATCAGAGTATGCCAAGTGCTCTGAGCTACCTTGCAGTCTGCTAGTAAACCAGCCTTGCAGAGAAAATGTTCTTAACCTTAAGCCATGATTACCTCTGGCATGTGTCTGAAAGGAGCGTGGTCTCTCACATCTTTTGCTTCCCCTATGCACCAGCAGCTGGGCACTGGCAGGGTTTGATGGCACGTCTCGGAGTTGTGGGCGCTGTGCATTGTTCAGGCCATGGTGGCTGCATTGCAAATGTGCTTGGGCCAAAACGGGTTTGCAGCGTCAGGCTGAAAGTCTGCGCAGTTGGTTATTTCTCCAGCAACACGTTTCAGATGGATTCTGATGCTGCAAGGCAAAGGTGGATGGTGACTACTAGGACGACTACTGGGGGGTTCACCATTAAGCTATTTCATAGATGACCTCTCTAAAAATAAATAGCATTATTCTCTGGGGCGTCTGCGACTGGGTACTGATGAAGACAAAGCATGAGACAGGACGTAGCTTTGATGTAAATATTAATTGCTCTGTTCCTGTGGAGCTCTTGGCTCTGCTGTTAATGCACGAACAGAGGACAGTGCAAATCAAAATGCAAAAAAGTGCTGAGAACTAGGAGTGTTTTCAAGAGGGAGCAGTAAGATAGTGTAAGGAAGTTTTGGGGTTTACTTGCAAACATATTTCTCAAGATGCTCTTGGCCTTCTTCAAGAGGAGCTAGGTTTTAGGCTATTTAGTGGACCCATTGCATTTCAACATTCTTCTTTCAGAACATTTTTTTAAAGCAGCGAACCAAGAGCATTCTTCCTTGAACTCTTTTTTGAACTCCTTAAACTCTGTTTAAGGTATTTAAGTGCCATCTATAAACAACATCCACCCTGGGGTATAGCAAAGTCTCAGAGCCTAAGTACTTGACCGTGGAATAAATGGAAATATTTTCTTCTAAGGTCTTGCCTTTGGTTGCATCAACGGAGGAAAAAGCCAAACCAAAACATGAACTCCCTTTGATGCACTCAGTTATAAAGACTACATACCAGTGTGGTTGCATCAAGAGGTTTCAGACAACAAAAACACCAGCACTTTGTCATTGATGTCTCTGAGAACTGCGAGTATGGAAAAGTGTTATTTGTACCTGTTCGTCCTTCCACATTTGTGGTGCTGTGTGGCTGCATCATGGAACAAGTGTAAGGAGCTAATAACTTCACAGCAGATCTCAGTAGTGGCTTGCAGAGGAAATTCTGGTGCAGATGCATCACGACTGAGGCTGCTTTGTGCTGTTCAAATGACACACGAGAGTTTTAGCGAGCGAGCTTGAATAGCAGACCTGGGAAATCACTTGAGTGCGTTTGCTCTAAGTGGTCCCCTCTCAGCACGGGCTGGAGCAGTTGGTAGGAACACGCTGCGTTCCAGCAACTCATCGCCAGCAAAACAATGCCTTTGAGTGTGCTGTGAACTGGTGCGAGTTAAAATACTGCTGACGCACTTTGCCCTTTTCTCCCCGTGCACTCGAAAAAAAAATGTAGCATAGCTGGAGCTCTAGGCCCGTGTGTTTGTTGTAATCAGGAATTTTACAGGTGCTCTCAAGGGAAGCAAGACTGAATGTAGAGGGTCTCTCTGTTAGCAGAAAATAATCCAGCCAATATCAGAGGCAGCTTCTTCAAGTCAAAATGACGTCTTGTTCAAGTCGATTTGTCGTCTGTCTCAATTCTCTGCAATAGGAGGCAGAATTTTTGCGAGACCTGACAATGATTTTGGCACTTACTTTTGGATTGGAAGCAAGCTCATCCTCGAGTCTGTTTGGAATTAATTACAGAAGTGGGTATCTGTTCTGTTGAGTTCTTTCCACTCAAGGTCCAGGGTGAATGCAAAACACACACACTTGCACGCAGTTCCTCCCGTATCTTCTGCTGCAAAAATTCTGATTTCTCAAGTCTCCTCGAGAGCAGATGGGGGAAGGAGAAGTGTTTCTGTAGCTCTGGGCATTCCAGTGCCTTAGGACACGCGAGTTTCTTGCTAGAGAATGAGCTGAGATTCTGTTCCTGGCTAGAGCAGTTCTGCGTTAGGTGCTGTGCCCGTGTCACCGTGCTGGCAGAGGCCACGGTGCTGATACAGCATCAGCCAGGAGAAAGAGTCCTGTGTTTTTCTAGGTACCCCAGCCATTCTGCCTGAACAGCGGGCTGGTGCTGACAGCAGCTTTTTTGTTTGTTGTGGGCCTTGGTAAACATATTGAAGTTGGCCAAGAGTTTGAGTTTTCCTCTGTGCTGTTTACATAGTTGTGCTGGTGAACCTTTGTAGTCTAGACGTGGCCCGAGTTGTGTTGTGATTTCGGGGAGGTTGCTTTTTTTCTCTGTGAAGACAGTAGTAGAAATGTTATTAAATACTGTAGTAGGTATCATTCCTATGTGAAGTGCTCTGAGGTTTCTAGAAGCCCCTCCAGTTCTGCTTTGCAGTAAAATTTAATTGTGCTCAGCGTGCTCCCAGACTACATTGGTTTATGTGTTGAGGCAAGCTGAAATTGGATAAACTTTTTAATTCTGGGGGAAATTACGGCCCGAGTATGGTAGGGGTGGGAAAAAGAGCGTTGTCTTCTGCTTCAGAGAAGACTGTGAAGAAAAACAATCAGAAAGAAGAAATTATGGATGCACCAGTGAAACAGATAAACAGATCATGTTTTTTCAGTGCTTGTCATTCCCAATAGCTCCAACTTCTGAGCATTCAGGCACTTTGCAAGGCTAAAGCACTTGCATGTGTTAGTGGATTTTTCTGTAGCTTGCTGTGCTGTCTGCATAGTTCCTGACTTCTGTACAGATGTTTTAGTGAGTGTATATTTTGACCATTTATTAATTTATTGTCAGCCATCAGAAAATTAAAGTCCAGAAGTTGACTAAAACGTGTCGTGTCACATAAAGGCAGTTACCTCACTTTTGCTCCTGCTATAAACCTGTGAACTCCCATTAACTTGTGTTAAAATTCCTGTTTTGATGCAGGAGTAAATGTGGTGCATTCTTGATGACTCTTTGAGCCATTTCAGGGCATCACATAACTCTGCAGCAGCAGAACCAACAAAGCCTTCTGGCTCTAGGGAGAATGGAGACGTTGTGGGTCATAAACAGTCCTTGCCCTACAGAAGTTTTGAAATACTTCATGTCTTAGCAATTTCCCAGCAAATGAGTGTTTGAAACACAACATTCCTTAAAATTATGCATTAAAATGATGACAGTACTGTTCTCCAAACCACTTTATAAACGTTTCTTATATTTAAAGGCATGCTTGAAAACATTAATTATTAAAGAGAGTCTGAGCACTTTTTCTACTTGTAGCATGAAACAGTTCAAATATATTCAAAATGGATTTTTTTTTTTTGCTAAGGTGTTCTGTTTGACTGAAGCACAACAGCCGTGCAGCTGGGATATGCAGATGTGCTGTGAAATCAGGTTGTTCTTCACTTTGACAGAATTTTAGCACTTGGGGAAGTGGTCATGTTTTAGAGCCAGGAGAGCACGCATGTGGTTTTCTCTTTAAAACAATTCAGAGGCAGAAAGAAAGGGAAGGTCTTACCACCCTTTGCTCTGCTGGTCAAGGGTTATGCAAATATATCCCTGCCCCACTCTGCCAGGCTGACTGGGAGTTACAAGGTGGCTGCCTTCACACTCTTCACTTTTCATTCTGTATATTTATCTGGGTTTTCTTTCCCTACAAATCTATAGCCGTAGATATGTAAGCCTGACTGAAGAGATGCTCTGCTTTTCAATTTGTGGGAACTCTAGAGCTTCAGAGGAAGAGAAAGCATTGAACCTCCTTTACTGCTGAAGCTTGGCAGCAGTTGTGGACCACTGAGGAAGCCAATGTGCCATGTTTTGTCAGTGAACTGTTTAATTATGAGGTCATGTGATCTCTTGACTTGCTTGGAGTTCTGTTTTTGTTAGGTGTCTTTTATTTAAAACAATTCTTCCCCACTTGAGTAGGTTAAAACATTCTGTTTCTGAAATTTTACAGAAGTGTTGATACGCTGTGAGTGACAGAACATCATGTAGATGGAATCATGTCTAAAAAGGGAATAACCTTCTGTGATCTCTCCAAAGTACACGTGTGTCTCTGAACGGATTTGGTTTACCAGAGTTCTGTTCTCTTGCAGGCATTATGCTACTCGAAGTATTCCTGGTTCTGGGGACAGTCATTATCTACTTCTTATTTTCCAAGAAGAAAGAAGAGACATTGCCCTTCAAAGAGGGATGGTGGGGCAAGGGACAAAAGCCTGACACTGAAGAAGATACAACTATTCAGCCATTTAAGGTGGAAACAACAGAAGAAGAGCTGAGCGTAAGCAAATCTCTGTACTGGGGAGGGAGAAATAAGAAATGGCCAAATAAATGCAGAACTTGTTTGGAAGTAAATTTTAAATTGAACCAATAGTTACATCTGTGAGAGTGAGCAATGATGTCCAAGTCTTGGGGGAAGGGACTGCTCAGTACTTCAGAAGATAGGTATGGACAGGCAGATTTCACACACTGCTGTACAATTTTATTCTCAGCTGGCTGTTGCAAGATTGCTGGTAAATAAACCTACTCTGCAAAGCCTAATAAACATAAAAATCATGTTCCAGATTACTCCACTCTGTTTTTCTGTTTGTGCACTTTGCTCAGCTTGTGTGTCTTTCCCCCCCCCCCCACCCGTCTGTTCTTCTCTAATAAACAGACAC